>BSBK01009071.1:5000-545824 GCA_027943335.1 Chamaecyparis obtusa
ACCTGGTTACTAGTTATTAGAATAGTGCTTAGGATATCTAGAATCAATTAGATGTATTCTGGAACTTTTAGTATGTTTGAATTAAATGTTGAGTATAATGATATACTCTCATGTTATAGATTGCATTGGATATTCAAATAACTGATTATGTCAATTGATTTGTAACTCGGTGATATGTTGTATCTTGTTTATAAAAAAAATTGTTGTGTTGTTCAAGTTAATTTCATTGGATCTCTTGTGGTTGTTTATTTTTATTTGGTTAGTAGTATATGGGGTGTTACAAGTAACTACTCCAAAGTCTGACAAGAAAAAGTGCCAATTGATGAGGACCGAGGACATTCTCCTTCTTCTTTGAGCTCCACATCACTCAGGTGGGTATTGCCTCATTTGCACACTCATGACTCCTCATGAAAAACAAAAGGCATGTAGATATATTATTTTGGAATAGCTTTTAGACTCCTATAGGTATCTTGTACCCCAATGAAACAATAACCAAATGCAATAGTCCTACTTGCATGGAATGAATCTAAAAACTAGAATGGATCTCCTACTACCTACTACCAACATGAAAGGAAAAGTATTTCATTTGAATGAGTTTTATGTTGGGTTGAATGGAGCCCTGAAATACCCTAAGTCTCTCATAGACTAGTGCCTTATCCAATGGGCAACAGAGTCAAATAAATCACTGCAACATAGCTATAAAATAAGAAAACAACACATCCCAATATGTCGGTGCCTTACACCAAACATACACCATTGATCAAATCATACTTCAACAATCCACCTATGTACCCAAATGTGCTATCACCTATTCAAAGGATTTTAACCCTCCCCTTAGAAGAGACCTAAGAACAAGCAATACATTAATCACCATCCAATGAAAGACAAGCATGAAATACCCTTGATACCCTAGCTCATACACATCTCAAAACTAGTCCTAAACTCAGTTGTTTCTATGAAAACAACTCTATTGCAGACACTTAGGAAATGTGAATAGAAAGACTACAACACCCTTGATGCTATAATCAATAAGTTCAAAACTCAAATGGAGACAATCTAATAGAAGTATAAATGTATTAAAATCTTATACATAAGACAACTGTTACAATTTATATCATATTCTCAAAGCCAGAAAGGAAAGAGGGATCACCCTATATGTAGAGAAGAAGGAAAAATATTGCAGGAAGAACCATTCATAGGACCAGGGGAAGAAACCCCTAGAATGAAACCAAAAGGTTGGAACCCTTCTAAATGATCTTGAAAATCCTTTTATAGGAACAAGGATTGCAACAAGCTACAGATCATTTAAAGAAAAAAATTAAGCCTACAACCACCAGCCTAAACAAGAAATGAAAACATGTAGGAAAAGCCTAGAAACTCGGGAAGAATCAGATAAAATCTGGTGAACAATTGCATCAGTTTCATCACCATAAGCTAACTGCAATCACAAGTTACTACCTTCTTTTTGTAGGAAAAAGAAACTTTGATGCCAGAGCCAACCAGAAAGACTTCATGTGTACATAGCATGGAGATCTCTGACATACACCAAACCCTAGACACCTGAGAAAAGCAACAGCCCAATGCATTTAAGGTCGGCATAGCACCCCAGGAAGAAAGATCAGAATAGGACGGCCGCATAGATCTTCTTCATCATCTTCGCAATTGCTACCATCCAAGAAAATCAACTCGCAACAACCCATTTGTCACTTACAGCCAACTATAACAAACGGACAAGAAACCCTGAAGAAACATTCAAATTATCAGCCCCAACGGCTAACCGATTTAACTTTAAAACATGACTGTTGATACATTATTTTCCTAGAAGATCGGGCGGTCCAAATAATTCTTCAACAGTTGACCAACCCCCTTTGAAAATTCCATGGCCACATCACCACCTCGGCAACCAATAAAAATCAAGCACCTCAGCACGATCGGCACCTCGAACCCACCATATCATCAGCCCTTTGACGCTGGAAGATCGAATGGTTGTTGCATGATCGTGAAGGGGAAAAGATTCCTTGCGATCATGAGATAGTCGTAGGATTAAAAGGTGTTTGACCATCGGGCCCCACTGATAAATTCCATGTCACTCAACCCATGGCCAATCAGGAACAAGCACATCTGCAACGTCTGACAACGGACCCACTTGTCAACAATCATTACCTCTTTTGGAAAATTGGATGGTTGTTGTGATGCCACGATGATTGACAGGCACCTTGTCTTAGCGACAACGTGACAACCATCGATCTTGGAAGAGCTTTAACTGCACCAAACAACATTAAGGAAGTGAGCCCACCAAGACAGGTGTCACCAAATTACAACAATGCGAAAAAGAAATGCTAACGTTAGGGAAGAACTACGAGCATGCAAAATGTCAAAAACATCCAAGGTTTTATGCTTGGACAAATTTTGAAACCCTACGACATAAAACAAGCTATTTCCTATGGATCTTAAAATAGCCATAACTCCCTGGTTGTAACATTTCAGAACATGCGTTCTTAACCAAACCTTGGAAACTCAATAATCTATCACATGCTAAGGGCGTAAGCCAAGAAACATCATATACTTAGCTCGCAAGTTAAAACTATGTCACAACTAGGGCATGGTAGCTCACTTGGATTTTCTAAATATTAGGCCATGCGCCCTGGACTGAAGCATGATGACATGAAAGGCTACCTCTGGATAAGGGTGCAAGCAATGAAACATTGTAAAAATTAGGCGCACACCAATACAAGTTTGCAAGCAGGGCGGGACAATTTCACAAGACATTGCAGGGAAAGGCTATTTTCATAGGATTTTTGCATTGACAGGAAAATGGCCTAACATAAGCAATGTTATGTCAAGACCTTTATGATACAATGTGCCTGATACAAGGACATAATGAGAGGTTTGGCATATAAAGTTCCTTTTTTCATTACAAATTTGGTTCAAGGATAGGATATTGTATTTGAGGTATGTGTAGATAGGAGCATACCATGGGGATTCAAGACCAACAAGTATTCATATTGTTTGGGTATCGAGTTAGTCATATGCAGGTTTTACCAATTCTTCCACCAAGAATTCATATCTTTCATTATGATTAGCTATTTGTAGAAGTGAATAAAATGTTTCCATGGTATATACTAATTTATTTTCAACCATTGGTATTTCTTCAAAAGTCATCACAAAATACTTCTTAATATCATCAACCATCCTTTTGTAAGGTGTCAATTTTTCATCTTTAGTTTGATACTCTTCATTAATTTGATTAATGATCAATTAGGAGTCACCATAGATTTGTAATTATGTTATTCTCTATTCCAATTTCATATTGATTCCAATCACAAGGGCTTCATATTATGTTATATTATTGGTGCATGGGAACAATATCTTGTATGACTTTGGTATTCTGAAGCCTTGAGGTGTAATGAACAAAATTCCTACCCCTGAGCCATGTTGAGTATATGACCCATCAAAGTAGAGCTTCCATGTTTGTGGTTCAAGTGTGAGAATATGTGCATTTGATAATTCTACATGTATAGGATATTTACTTGAAATGTGTGCTTCTTTTATCTGATATACTATAACTTGTCCTTTGATTGCTCTCATATCTACATACTCAATGTCAAATTCACTTAGCACCGTGATCCACTTTTCCAACCTTCCTGTGAGAGCTAACTTACTAATAAGATATTTTAATGGATCTATTTTAGAAACTAACTTAATGTTGTGTGCTAGCATATAATGTCTTAGTTTTTTGGAAGAAAAAACCACTACTAGACATGCTCTTTCTACAAATGTGTAGTTAAGTTCATACTTAACCAAGGTTTTGTTGATGCAATAGATGGATTTTTCTTTTCCTTATTCATCCTCTTGTGCTAAAAAAGATCCAAATGATTTTTATGTGGTAGATATGTAAAGTATCAAAGGTTTTCCTTGTATTGGTGACATTAGAATAGGAAGATTCATCAAATACTTCTTCAAAAATTTAGAGGCTTCTTCACATTTATCATCCCATTTTAAAATGATGTCTTTATGTAATAATTGGGTAAATGAATGACACTTTTTTCCAATTGGGAGATAAATCTTCTTATGGATTGGAGCCTTACTTGTAGGGACCTTAATTGGCTAATATTTATAGGTGCCCCCATCTCCATGATGGCTTTAACCTTTTTTTATTCTACTTCTATCCCTTTTGTTGAAATAATATACCCTAGCAATTTTCCTGATTGAGCTCCAAAGGCACACTTCTTTGGATTTAATCTTACTTTGACTTTTTCTAATCTTGTGAAGATTTTACCAAGAATTGGTAGATGTTCCTCCCTTGAAAAATATTTTGCCAAAATATCATCCACGTAGTCTTATATAAATGTGTGCATCATGTCATGGAAAATAGTTTCCATAGCTCTTTGGTACATTGCTTCATCATTTTTAAGACCAAAAGGCATTACATTTTATCAAAATGCACCCCATGCACATGTAAAAGTAGTTTTATCTTGATACTGAGGTTCTATTTTTATTTTATTATATCTACTAATTCCATCCATAAGTGAAAACATCAAATGTCCTATTGTGAGGTCCACTATATTCAAATGGTGCATTATCAAGTTTGGATCTAGCCTAGGCATATCCACATATGACCATGCAATTTCTTTCTTTGAAAAATTCTATGAATTGTTGCCTTTCCTCTTTTGACAAGGATGTTTCTAGATTGATGATCTTAGGCTTTTCTTCAATTCCAATGTTTATTTTTTATCTAGGTTAAATCAATATAGATGACCTTTCTTCATAATGCTTAGGTAAAGTGTCAAGATTATCATTCTTAGGTGCCTCAATTGGGTTTTAACCTTGGGATACATCCTTTATTTTTACTCTTTCTTCATCTAGTACTACCACATAGTGGTTTTCACCACTAGATCCTTGATTTTTCTTTTTATTTCTTTTATTTATGTGATTAAGAATCTTGACACTTCTCCCCTTTTTTTTTCTCTTGATATGAATCTTGGATTGAAAATGGTTCAACCGCATTTAGGTACTTGGAAAGGGAATGGTCATTTGGGAAACACTCTATTTCATTTGGCTCATTTTGATACCAATCAATAAGTTTAGGATTCATAAGAGGTAAAGGGTCATTTTGGGGATTTAGATCTACAAGATTTAATATCCTAACTTCATTGTAACTTGGTTTGTACATTGTATCATCTAGATCTATGATGTGAGATTGTTCAAGATGGTCCATAGAGTTTGGATATATTTCTTCCTCGCTAGAATAATCTTGAATGTCTTGTGGGTCTAACTCTTGTAAGGGAAACCTATAGCTTTGTCCCTCTAAAAGTGTGGGTACATATGACTCTCCTACCCATTCCTTGCTTGAACTTGGTACTTCCTTTGATGTAGGTGCATAAGAATGAATCACATAAACCTCCTTATCTTGGCATAACTCTTGAAATAAAGAATCACATTCCCACTTTGTTGAATCATCATCACTATATGATTCTATCTTGGCTATTTACTCATGTATAGGAGAAATTTTCTTTTCATTAGGTCCTTGTTCATGATACCCTAATCTTGTTTTTTCTTTACTAGACCTCTAAGTGATTTGTATTGGCTCTAATAATCCTTCCTTTTCTTCTACCAAGAGAACCTTTTCCTTGGTAACCCATTTTTTTAATTATTTGAAAACCTTTCCCATATTGATGTTTGGAATACTAATGTGTTGAACCCTTTGATTGGACTCTTCCTCATCTTTGTATAACAAATTCAGAATTTCATTATCATCTTCTACCTCCTTTGATGCACTATCTCTCACAAAAATTTATTTGTACCTTTGAGGATTTCAGGTAGATGGTTTTCCATGTGACTTGTCAAGGCTAGGTAAGTATACCATAGATAAGGAATATTATCCTACCCCTTTGTGATGAAGTTTGTATTTCTTTTCAAAGTATTTCATTAAGGTGTCCAACTTTTGAAAATGTGTTTCCTTTTCTTTTCCCTTTTATAACTTCAAACATTTTAGTTCTTTTTTTCCTTGATTAGAAACACTTGCACTAGAGTATTTTTAATTTCCCTCATTTGAAGTTAAAAGACCCAATTTATCTTTGTCTTTGTTTGATGTGGATGAACTAGCCTTTTCACTATTTGAACTAGTGAGAGATTTTTTTCTTTCTCTCTTTCCTTGTCTTGGGATGTCAAGATTGTGTTTGGAGTCTTTTCTTTAACTTGTTCTTGAGATCCATTTGATGTAGAAGCCTCATTATTATGGGGTACAAATGAATTTTTAATCATCTTGATATTATTACAATATTGAAAAGGGTTAAGGTCCCCGCTAATTGTTATTTCTTGACCATGGTATGGAAACTTTAAATATTGATGGTAAGTAGAAGGTACGGATTGCATTTCATGTATCCATGGTCTACCTAACAAGATGTTGTAGGTTAATTTGAGGTCTAATACTTGGAAAACTATTTCCTTTTCAATAGGTCCCACACAAATTGGTAAGATGACCATGCCTTTGGAAGATCTCTCTTCATCATCATAAACCTTAATTTTCATCTTACTCTTTAGATCCATGACATTTTTCATAATATCCCAATGCTTTGACAAGGTTCAAAGAGCATATATTTAGGCCAAAACCTCTATCTATCAAGTTTATTTTGACTCTATGTTTGTGGATTAGGACTTCAATATGCAAATGAAAATTTTGAGGATGGTTCAAGGACATGTCATCGTTCTCATAAAATGATAGGCAATGTAGGGGTATGAGATGACCAACCATGGCTTAAAATTTATCTACATCCAAATCATTTGGAACTATCATATCTACCAGGGCTTTTTCCAAGATTTATATGTGTGAAGAGGATATTTTCAACAAATCCAAGCTAGATATTTGAGCAAGAGTCTTTAGAAGTTGGTCTACCAAGTTGTATTGTTTTGAGGGGGTTAAGGAAAATTTGTTTGAGTTGATTGGTTTCCCCTTGTAGGGTGATCTTTGATGCTTTCCCCCTAGTTACAACATTGGTGGGTTTTTTACTTCATTTGTCTTTCACCACTATGACATTAATGGTATTTTTAAAATCAGATATAGAATTTATGGTGTTGTCATTAGTGTGGGAGAAATTAACTTTGTCATTACCCTTCTTGTTGCTTTGGTTAGCATTAGAATATTCACCCTTTTTATGGTTTAGAAAGGGTTTTTTGAAAGCCATGTGATCTTCATTATTTTTGGGTCCACCCACTTCAATGGTACCATCATCAACAAGGTCTTAAATGACATGTTTCAACTTCATACAATTATTAGTTATATGTACCTTATTTTGATGATAAGCACAATGATGAGAGTCATTCATCCATGATGGTTTAACTTGAGGTTAACATTCTAGACTTAGGGAAAGTGATGATTTTTTGTCAAGGAGAGTCTTCAAGGCTATCTCAAGGGTATTCATGGGATTTTGTGATGGTCTTTCCAATAGGGAGAGAGTTGTCACCGGTATCGAGGTACCAACCAACTTTGCCTAAAGAATTTTATCAGAGAGTAGACTCTCCTAGCCTCCAATCACTTGGTAGTCGGGTCATGATGGTGCAAGAAAGGTTAAATTGGATAAATGACTATTTTTATCTTAAGGGGTCTTTCTAGTTTTGTGCTCATCAAATTTCAAAGATTCAAAATGGGTGAGGTTTCCTACAAGTAGTCATTAGCTAGACCATAGAAAACACAAAAGATATACTAGTGTTAGTAAACAAATCTACCTATAGTCATATTGTAAACTAATAAACATAAATAATGCTCAAATAAAGAACCATTAACCATACTAAACATACTTGTGATCATCGACTGAAACATACATTAGCAATGGAAGCAAAACATTTCATTTATCTATCAAAGAACTTTGAACAAAGAACATAGAGAAGCATACAATATAAAAGAGATCCGCTAAATCTAGAATGAAGAACAACACAGAGTAAGCACCAAGAGTAGTCTTTATTGTACACACTAAATAGTGCACTTCTCTAAGTCATTACTTCCAAGAGAATCCATGAATGGGAAACCTTGAGAAAGTGACCTAGAGCTCCCTAGGCATGGAGTCACATGGATGTTGATGGTGCTCTTAGCTAGAGCTATTGAAGCATGAAACCTTGCTAGTAAACCACATAATGGGAGATTCAAAGAGATAAGGGCAAGAGTGACAATATCTATAATGTCCCCACTAGGGAACCCATAAGGAATCAAGTCAATGACCTAAAATTACAACTAATAAAAAAATTTAACACTTAACATATCATCATTACCATTCACAAATACATTCCTTAAGGTTCCCTTAATGAATTCAATTACCATTACCAAGTATTTCATCTTATTACTTAATCAAATAAATTCCATTTCCATTACAATTTCAACTTACATTGATTCCATTTCACATCAAAACCAATTACATTAATGAACTAGTGAAATTAATTTTCCTTACCGACTAACATGTAATTTAATCTTAGAAGTGAAACAAGCATACATTACTTATCATGTCCACTAAGCACATTTATTCTTTCATATTTTTTTACTCCTTAACATTATTTATGCTCAACTCAATTACACCATCAAAACTCAATTAAACTTTTCCAATAAGAGTCCTTACTTCCTACTTTCAATATAATAATAGAAAGAGTGTAAAGTACTTAACCATATATTGACAACCAACATAAACCATTAAATGAATCATTTTTGCCATAAATTTAACTTCCACAAATTATCAACTATAACCTTGTAAACATGTAGTAAAGGATTTATATTAAACCTAGTTGAATAGCCCGACCTCACTCACATTGAAATATACATTTAAGAAATCACATCCCATTACTTCTTTCGATAACATACATGTTCCTTTTTCCCTTATTATTTCACCTAGAGATACCCTTGAACTCTTATCATATCTTTTCACTAACCATATATCAAAACAAGTTTACATCCACAAGAACTTTCATTACAAAGATTTGCATAGAACCATTACTTTCAATTTCATTTAAAATTCACAAGAGATATAAAGTAGGAAACTACTCATAGATTTAACCATATTCAATCCCTTTTTAGATTCACAATTCTACCCTTCATATGTACATAACTCATTCCTTACAATTTCCTTTTACAAACATAATTACAGTTACTACACATTGCTCGAAGGCATATAGAAATATAATTACATCAAGTTTCCCAACGCTCACCATACATCTTTACATCTCGATAATAAAAGATAGATATGCATGATACAAGAATAGAATCTTCACCACTGAACAACTCAGAATCCAAGCCACGACATGAACCATGAACCATACCTCAAAAGAATTTTTCCACCCAACCATGTGAAACTGATAAAGTTCCACCCCCCGTGCTAGGAGATAGAACCAAGGTACTCTCAAGACCTTAAGGAAATCTAAGTCTCAAAAACCAATGAATCCAAGACTCAAATAAAAGGAATAAGACACATAAAATATCATCATGTTATAACACCGAGGTTAATGTTCTAGGAGACCACCTAAGTGAGTGTCATCACACAACCTGTGTATTGGGATTCACCCTAGCAACCATGTAACCCCAGTCCCCCCTTTATGAATAGGGATCCACCCTGGTAGTTATCCCTGGTCCCAATACTCCAATCAGGTCTGTGTGGCCATTATTATATTTTCTTTCATTATCTTTTGAATCCCCCCTTTCTAGGTTAATTTTTAAGGTTATCACTTTTTACAAACCCACCCATAGGATCCTCTGGCAACCACTTTAGGGTTCCAGCACCTATGGTGAGCCACTCACTTAAGGTTCCTATTCCCTTACCCCATCACAAGCTACAAATACAAGATAACACTTCCAAGTCTTGATTCATAGGTTTAGGAAACTCCCCTACGCACTTAGGCCCTCAGAGCAAGTCCTAACCTTAGCCATATACATAACAGGACCTATTGGAAGAATGTCTATCACAAGACATCTCAAAGAAAAACATAAAAAATTTCACATGTACAAGTACAACCTTTCCAAGGCTCATTTATAGGTTTAAGGAACCTTCCCGTGCACATAGGCCACCGAGACAAGTCCTAGCCTCATAAATTAAACTCAAGTATATGATAAGTGCAAACACATCATAAGTAAGCCATATAACCCCAACAAAACAAGTAAAAAATGTACATAGGTGATACAACTTCACATATCACAAATACAAACACATCATAAACACTTTCAAGAACTAGAATCAAAGCATAGAAAAGAATAGGAAAGTTTTAGGAACATTTGGAGAACATTTAGGAGGCCTTAGAGCAGTCTTAGTCCATTGGACAACCCTAACTCTAATTATGATCCTTAAAACCCATCCTAATCCTTATTCAAGCATCAAAATGCACCATATAATCCCAAAAAAGCAAGCAATGAACATATTTAAAGTTTACACAAAATTTCATATGCCAAAACACCATGCTCTGCAAAATCTCACGTGCCTGAAATTTGGCTAAGTCTGATTTTTTAAGAAATCTCAAAATTAGAAATTGCATCTTAACTCCTATGAATTTGGAACCTATCTCAATCATCTCAGAAGGTACTTGAACCCTTTATACAAGTATAACTTAAAGTATAAGAAATCATTTTTGTATAAAGCCTATTTTTCCTATCTAGCTCAGTTCACACTAGCATTCCTGTCTTGCTTGGTTAACATTATCATTCTTCTCCTCCTCGATTAACACTACACTGACCTCCCTCGGTTATCACTAAACTAACTTGGCTTGGTCAATACTAAACTGACCTGCTCAGTCAATACTAGACCGACCTACTCGGCTAATACTAAGCCGACTTGCTCGGTCAATACTAGACTGATAGAAACTGCAAAACACGACAGTCAACTATGTCTTGCGGGTAAAATTGGGCATTATGGGAGCTGTGGTTGCCTAATCTGACCATGACCCATTTGAGATCTCTCAGTTTCTCTTTAGAAATGGATCATCAATCTATCCTATCTATCTAACAAATCTGTTCTAGATCTGGACAAAGAAAGGTGGTGCACAAACCGACAAGGACCAGTAAGGTTGAAATAACAACTCTAAGTTCCAGAAGCATTCATAATACATTCAATAACAATATAATACACTATCCTACATGATCAACACCACTTCTACCCTCCCAGGAAGATTTCACCATAGTGAACATACAAGCATTCATAAAAATCACTTGCCGAAAACATATTTCAATTACACAGAAAAACAAAACATATATATATAGTTCTCATTCTCAAACAGAAATAAACCATCATATTCTCATCGAGTAACATATTATTCATATACATACTCATGCACATGGGAAGAATGGAGATTCATCTCAGTTTAGACCCTACCTGGGGTCCTACAGAGAATCGTCCTCCCTTGGTTGGAGGCTCTCTGCAAAATTTCCAGCCTTGAGTAGATATCCTTCTATAAATCTTCCTCTGGCAATCAACTCCAAGCAGTCCTCACACATAAGACTTCACCAACCAGAGACTCTCAAACTCACATAACTTTCACCAAAAATTTTTGGAGAAATCATTTATAGACCACTCAGAAGAAAAACAATTCTTCCAAAATAATTATTCTCCCTCGCACACAAACTCTTCAAACATTTATCCTCCAACTATGTGGTTGGAGGAGTTTCTTTATGGGAAGCAACTTCTCCAACTTCCATAGTTGGTTGAAAAATTAACCAATTATTCCTCTAAGCACTTAACAAAGTTTTAATGAATTTAATTAAAAATAACTTCGAAGGAAAACATAACAAGAACTTTCAACAAATAGCTTTCAAGAAAACCACTAGCACACATGGAAACCAACTAGCCTAACTTCTAGGAGGTCTCGAGTTCAACTCCCTCCTAGATAGCTAGTTTTACTACAAAGAGCATTTATTTTTATTATTACTATTATTAATATTATTTTCACCTTTTTAATACATTTATTTAATACACTTCATTGAATTCAATTTAAATAACATACCACTAAAACAATTGATAAATCCATACAAATATTACTATTTATATAAGCATGGGTATATGCATGTGCACCCACATATACGCATACCTATATAACATACAATCAATGTACACTTATATATAATAAGTATATATACATATATATACTAGTTAGGGATAAATCTAACTCACATCAAAAATCACAAAATGACATCGAAACATAATTCACAAGACCACATCACATAGTGCATTTGGATCCCCCAACTAGGGTAATCTCCTAAGAAGAAATTTAATTCCATGGTAACCTTGAGAGTAATCTTGGTAATATCTCCACACAACAACAGTTTGAGGATTTTGAAGGCACGCTCAAACCTGTGTAGCCAAGTGGAGTCGATGCCTAGTCTGCATCTTGCAACACCAAGTACACCAATATATACATATGTACAAACAATTGCAAACAAGGAGGGAGAGTGCGAAATCATGTGGACCTCCTAGAGGAGTAACTATGACTGCCTCCCCTCTTCTGACAGTCACATCAACAAGGCATAATTGGATTAGTGTGGTTAGTATCAAAATGATCTTTTTTCTATATTGTATAACAATAATAAATCATAACATAATTATTTTTGGGTCCATCCACTTCAATGGTACCATCATCAATAAGGTCTTAAATGACATGTTTCAACTTCATGCAATTATTAGTTATATGTACCTTATTTTGATGATAAGCACAATGATGAGAGTCATTCATCCATGATGGTTTAACTTGAGGTTAACATGGTCTAGACTTAGGGAAAGTGATGATTTTTTTTCAAGGAGAGTCTTCAAGGCTATCTCAAGGGTATTCATGGGATTTTGTGATGGTCTTTCCAATAGGGAGAGAGTTGTCACCGGTACCGAGGTACCAACCAACTTTGCCTAAAGAATTTTATCAGAGAGTAGACTCTCCTAGCCTCCAATCACCTCGTAGTCAGGTCATGATGGTGCAAGAAAGGTTAAATTGGACAAATGACTATTTTTATCTTAAGGGGTCTTTCTGGTTTTGTGCTCATCAAATTTCAAAGATTCAAAATGGGTGAGGTTTCCTACAAGTAGTCGTTAGCTAGACCATAGAAAACACAAAAGATATACTAGTGTTAGTAAACAAATCTACCTATAGTCATATTGTAAACTAATAAACATAAACAATGCTCAAATAAAGAACCATTAACCATACTAAACATACGTGTGATCATCAACTGAAACATACATTAGCAATGGAAGCAAAACATTTCATTTATCTATCAAAGAACTTTGAAGAAAGAACATAGAGAAGCATACAATATAAAAGAGATCCGCTAAATCTAGCATGAAAAACAACACAGAGTAAGCACCAAGAGTAGTCTTTATTGTACACACTAAATAGTGCACTTCTCTAAGTCATTACTTCCAAGAGAATCCATGAATGGGAAACCTTGAGAAAGCGATCTAGAGCTCCCTAGGCATGGAGTCACATGGATGTTGATGGTGCTCTCAGCTAGAGCTATTGAAGCATGCAACCTTGCTAGTAAACCACACAATGGGAGATTCAAAGAGACAAGGGCAAGAGTGACAATATCCTCAAGAATCAAGAATGGAAATGCAATGCAACTATGCTAAGAATGAAGATGCAAGCTAAGTTATGAAAGGAAAGTATTACAAATCCTTGCTAATTAAGCTATGTGAGCTAATCTAGAGCATAAAAGAAACTAAGCTATATGCCATGAAAGCTAAGCTAAGAATGCAAGAATGAAAGCTAAATGCATGAAGATATCCAAAGCTCCAAAATCTCTAAGAAATCCTGTAGCATAAGATTAGTATTCAAAGTTGAGATCCTAGAATGAGAAAAGAGCTCTCCTTTTAAAGGAATTGAAAAGTAATGGACCATGGAGATTAAGAAGCAAAAGATTTAATCAAGGGTGGAGCTTGAAAGAGGAGAAATCCATGTGCACAAATATCCTTCAATGAGAAAATAAGAGTTGACTTTTGTGTCCATATGAGACAAAAAGGTCTTTTCTTCTTTTTATAAAATAAGAATAATGCTTTATTTGTGCAACTTAGGATAAGAGGAAAAGTGGGGGATTTTTATTTAATAAAAGGGGAGGAAATTCCTTTTAAATAAATAAAGACTTAGGATAAAACGGTTAGCCCATAGAAAATAATTGAAAATGGTAAAATAGGATTTGATCAAGGAAATTGATATAATTGAAAAATGTTGATTTTTGAAAATATTGATTCAGGGATTTGATAAATTGCTGAATGGGGGCCCAAAGTCTAGGTGACCATTTTAGGGTGCATACATTTATTCCTTCATTAGTTTAAGAGGGTCATCATCATTGGTTGGTATATTCATGGCTCCTGTGGAGTATTAATCTACTGAGAGAATATTAACTGTTGAACTGAAAGAAAATAGCACAACTATAGCATGGACAAAAAAATCATAAAATTTGTTGACCCTTGGTTACGCATCAAACTTATTATTTATAGATAGCCTACAATCTACATTGAGATCTACCACCCACTTATTTCCATAAAATAGAATATTTACAGTTGGTACTACCTACGTTGTTAGAAATATCTTATCATGGTACAAAAACTGAAAAGGATAGAAGAAAAGGGCATGAAAGAAGAATGAGATAATTGGGAAAATAATCATCAAGAGGCATCACTAAACATGTGGATGTATCTTGTTCAATCTAGATTCCTTGAGAAGTGGCTCCATAAATGTAACAACTGCACCACGTCTCCAAATGCTCTTCTTGCACGCCAGATGTTAAATGTTAGATCAGTGCCTCGAGAGTTGGGATCACATTTCCAGTCTTTTTATGGTCCATACTATATTAACTCAATCTCTAAAAATGTCTTTGATAAGAATCTGAGACAGTGCTCATTCGGCTCTGGAGAAATCATCAATGCTGACCACCATAAAGAATACAAAAATGTGAAGTTTGAAACTGTAGACTCTGAGAGCTTACGCTCAAAGAATGATGAATGAAAGAATATGGGTTTGAGGGAGAGGAAGTCATGGGACCTAAAAAAATTATTGTTCTTTGAATTTTTAGAAGCCCTCCAGTATCTCAGTCACGCCTTCCTCATCCACCTCTTTTAGGCATTCCATGTAGCTTAAGAATTCTTCAAGATGGTCTTTAGCATCTTCAACTTTTCTTTTTAATTTGAAAGTCACCTTGGTGGCATCATGAGACTTTAGTATCATCTGGGAGAGCCTTCCCAAAACTGATCTATCAAAATCTCCCCAGAGTTAGAATTGTGCATCAACCTACTCGTCAAACTTAACCAATAAAGAATCAATATGGGTGCAAATTCCTAGGCACACTGGATTCAACGACATCACCTTACAAATGAATGTAATGAATTGGTCCATCAGACCTTGGACTTTGCTTTATGATCTTTTAAGACCTCAACCATTTTCTTACTTGTCTTGATTTTGAATACAAGACTAGTGTACTAGGTCTTTGAGAACTAGAAAGGTTTTTGTTGAACTACAACTGATTTGGAATTTGAGTGAAGAATCTATGATTAAAGATCACTGAGGAGTTGCTGATTAGATATGTAATATGATTAAATTAGTATTATGTTGTCATTGATGTCAACTAGTTTGACAGCACTTATCTTGTAAGTTACTATACCGAGACATCTAAAGAAAGGTGAAAAGAGATGAAGAACAAAGAAATCTACATGAGAAAAGATGTACATGATAGATGAGGATAAGGAATATATTGAGTAACTTGTTGATGAGTCTATGACTTGATGATATTGACTTTATTATTTTGCATTCATCTATGATGAAGTATAGAGCTGAAAGACACAAAGCAAATTTGTTGGTAAATGAAGCATTTCTAGTATACATCGACGGAGTGTAGTGTATACCGATCGTAGTATTAACCCAGCAGTGTTCACCAACGCATTTCTTTGTTAACCAAGTGGAACAGGATGAATTAAATGATTAGTTTAGCCGATAAGATTGATGAGCTGGCAAGAGTATAGCATCGAGGTAATAGATAATGATTGTTACACAGATCGATGGCTAATAAAATTTAGGAAAGATCTAAAGGATGAGAATCAAATGTGTTATTAACACAAGTGCCGAGAAAGTTTGAAGTGGAAAAATCTATGAATGTGGTTAAGCGGAAAAATTTGATGGTGGAGAAGAAAATGATTTACTCATCTATATAAGAGAACAGAATTTCTTTATGAAAGATGTCAGAAGAAGTAGAAGCTATAGGAATATCATGTGAACAAGGTTTTCATGCATTCTGATCATATTGGTTAGTAAGAACTGAGTTGCAAAACAATTACCAAGCTACTAAGAGCAATTATCGATAGACAGTAAGTTGATACAGTATTGAATCTGAAGTGAAATATTGATCAGAAGGATTTGTATGGACTGAATATTGATCTGTAATCTGCAATTGACATTGTATTAAGGCAGGTCATTTACTGTTACATATTTAACCATTGTATACAATCAAAATCTCTTAACTAAGTGGACTCTAAAAGTCTTATGATGTATCATTCATAGAATGAACATTGTTATCCTATCAACCCCATAGTGAATGCTGGTTGGACGATAACTTCTAGTCTAAAATCCTCTAACAAGGTCACACCTGACAGTGTGTTTGTAAACCTTTAACAGGGTTAGGTCTTAACCGACCTCACTTCAAAAGAGTGAACAATTTTGGGTTGTCGGTCCCAGGTGGTTTTTCCCTTTACAGGGTTTCTACGTTAAATCTCTTGTTTTATGTGTTGATTGTGATATTTTTTTGTTATCATTCTTTACATGTTACATGTTAGATTTGATCGGTAACTATTATGGCATTAGACTGGTAATCGGTAAAAGGATAGACAGTGAAAGTTTTATTGTTTACCGAGGATCAAAAATTAAAGAAGTGGTTTTGAATTATACATTTGGAATTGGGACACTGGATAACTAATTCACCCCCCTCTCAGTTATTCTAATAGTTTGTTCCTCAAAATATCTATTTCAGCCAAATTATCTTCTCCTAGGTTCAAAACTTCTCTAAGGAACTCTTTCCAATCCTTGTATTTCTCTACCTGGGCCTTCGATGCAGAAATAATCCTTCTAATTTTACCTACAACTCCATGAGCATTGTACAATTCTAGGAGAGACTTAGATAAAAAGTTCTTAACCGCCCTCAATTGCTCCTCTACCCATCCATCCACTGCTTGTACCTTCTTCTTTATGACCTGAAGCACATCTATGTTGTCCTGTGGGAATGACATTCCAGAAGTGGAGGCCTTCGACATTGCAGAAGAGAGGGGGGATTCTAAGTCCATCAAGAGCTTTCAGATATTTGACTCTAACACCCAGAGCTATTTCTTTTTCTGGTATTCCTTTTCATACCATTCATGGATGATCCAACTCATATCATCAACGAGGTCCAGTTCTCCTCTTTTGTTTCACCAGCCTAGGGGAATCTCTGTTTCAGTATAATATTCTATTGCTACTTTTTATTCTTCCCTATTCTCTAGTGGGCCAACTACTATAACCACCACATCTATGTTTGGACCCCTCCAAGTTATGTGGAGGATATGAGCCTTCTTTAGCCTTTTAGGCACTTGCTGTTCTGCCAACATTTATGCTAGTGAAAGAGGAGATGATGCTTCTATGGTTCTTTTCCTCCTCTAGGATTCAACTAGCCACTAGGGTGGGCCTTGGACATAACCTATCGTTACCTCCATACTTGTGAGATTTTTTGTGAGCATTTTCTCTGGTCCTTCAGTGGCCACTTCCTCGGTGTCATTGCCAAAATTATTCTCTTTGTTTTCCTCTTCCCCTACATTATCTTTAGGGGTATCTTCTGCGAGTGGAAAGGTCAAAGGATTTTGTTTGATGCAAACTCCCTCTTCTTGGAATCTCAAAGAGGCCTCTACTTCAACTGTATTGATAGGAAATGTGCCTTGATTATTTTCCTGAGATGGAGGGGTGGTTATTGAGGGTACAATTTTTCTTGAAGGTCTAACTTCTTCAGAGGCCATTGATGGTTCTTCCATATTTTCTTCCTTTTCCTCTTCTACTTTCCTTCTTTCTTCCTCCATCATCCTCATAGTTTCCTCCTAACTTTGTTTCTTTATGAATTTTTCAACATGAACGTGAGTATCTTCGACAATCTTCTCTTCTTCTTCTTCTCTCCACTAGAGTTCTTCCACCTATTCCTCAACATTTTTTTGTGCTTCTTCAATTTCCTCAGCCTCCTAGAGAATGTCTTTATCTGGCTCTTGGACTACCTTTTTGGCCATTCTCTCCTTCTCTTCCACATGGTGCAAACTTCCCTATTTGTCAATGTGGAAGAAGTCACTGACATTTTTTTGTGAAATCTCCTATGGATCTTCTAGAGCGTATATGTCTCAAGGTAGTGGGTAGAAGGAATCTCATGGACCTCAGCCTCTTTTCAAGTTTTGGGCTAGGGTCTAAGAAGTTTTTTGTGTTTTTTATTTCTTTCTCCTTTCAAGGGGATCTCTAAAAAATTGTTATTTCTACTTCATCTACTTCCTCCATAAATGACATACCAAATAGGGAATCCACGGAGGGTGTTGGGGCATCTAAAGTTTGGAATCCTATAGGGATGGCTCTAAGGCCATAGGTTACACTGGCCTCAGATGCCTCTTTCAATTTTCAAGACCATTTTAATTTCTCATTTAATTGCCTCATTAGAAGCTCAGGTATCGAGTCGGATGGTTGGGATGACTCATTGACCTTTTGCTTCCTATGGGCCTTGGATTATCCAGCTCTTTGGGGTCCATAAATGGTTACCCCCTTTGGGTATGTGTCCAAGAGGATTCTCTTTGAACAAGTCCCTTCAAAATAAGTGTGGCTTCACTCAATTATTGTCCTAGTTATGGCCTCAATGCTCAAAATATCTGGAGTGTCCCAATCCATCGAAGGGAGACCTAACCTATCAATTCCTACTTCTTTAAACTCAGGATCTTTGAGTGACCCGCTATCTGAAAAATTTCATGGGAATGATCAGAGGCCAAGATGCTCCATCATACCCTTCAACATTCTTACATGTTTAATGTTCCAGATGTCAAAATCATCTTGTCAATCCCCTCAAAAATCATCTATATGTGACTCATAGGAATGAGGCCCTTAGGGCATCATTTTCTTGATGCAGCCATGCAGATCATAGTTGTGACGCCTGAGTGAAAATTTGGCTAAGTCAAAACTATTTAACTCATTTTTTACTTCCTAGGTAGTGGTGAGGGAACAAATGTACTTCCCACAGGTGATAGGGAAATAAATTGAGGCAATCTTCTTTGTCACCATTAGGGCATGTACATCAAGAATCAGTTGGCAAAACTCTAACAAAACCATTTTATCCCCATAGTGCTTCGGTAGCAAAAAGGTGTTCCATGTGAGCTTGGTGACTCAAATGTAGGTGAACTATGAAAATTGGATGAAATAAAATCTCCATGGGTTGATCATGGCCATTACATTTGGAGACAACCTAAAACCTACATCCTCAGTCAGCACCTTAACTCCATGATATACAAAGGCATCATTGACCTTGAAAAAATTCCAACAACATTCATCCCATTGGATCTAAGGAAAATGATCCCATGGGGGAGACTATCTCATTTATGTTCCGAGGACACCAACTGCATGAAGTTCCTAGATTCCTTCATACTGTCGGGCCAATGACCACAAAATAGAAGAAGTCATGTAAAAAAATGTATCTCCCTACACCCTCTGCATCTAGGCATCTAAGTGGTTAGAGATAGTAGCAATGCAATCAAAATGTTTCTTATTGGTGGTCATACAGTACAGGAAATAGTACTTCCACGTAGAGAACTCACGGGCATGAGATTCACCGAAAACCCTGCATAAATATATGATTCCTACTTGAATTGTTTCCTTGAAATCGACACGAGGAATATCCATCTTTATTTTATTGTAATCTCTATGGGGGCTTTGTAACCATTCTATGTTTAGGTGATGTTGGGTTGCAACTTGTGCTACTATGAATTGTGTCAATGAAGAAACCTGAGTCATAATAGTTGCATCCCTAAAGAATGGGATCCTCTAGCCCGTGGTACTAGTATCTTGATCCAAGGAGGAAATGGGCACCTTAGACAATAGCATGGCATTTCAAATGGTCATATTGAAATTCTTGGCCATGAGCAATATTAACTCCAGAGCCTACATGAAGTGTGGGAAGCATGCAACTTGCATGATCCCAAAGGCTATTTGATTAATTGATAGTGGGTCATTGGCTCATCTCAACTGGTGTGTTATCTATTGTAAACCCTTCAATTCATCTCAAGTGCCAAAATCTATATATCTAAGATTTTCCAAAGCATGGTTTCAATCTGGGACCTGTGGATTTCCCTATCTTTCTTGTACTTCATCACTAATGGGAGATTTTTCTAAGCCTTCTTTTCCTTTGATTTATTGGTTGGACCCGTAGATGAACTTGGGAACTCTGAACTTCTAGGGGGGGATCCTGTTGTTGCTATCTTTTGATCTTATCACCTACAAGATCAAACAACCATTGGAATTATATAAATAATACAAAATCTTAATCCAAGACTAGACCCTGGGATTTGGAGACTATCTATTAAAAGGCAGGTGTGTCGAGAACTACCCAAACATCCAAAGAGTCTGATTATGGAATGAAAAAGGTGCAACAGCTAATTGATGTGACACTTAATTTCAATGATAGGTCATTTCTAGGTTAGATACTTGTACACCCATATGCATGAAGTTATGGAATTTAATTTACAGCTGGAATGACATAAAGTTTCATTAATAGCCTGCTAGGATAAATTTGAATATTAATTTGTGGGAAGCCAGTGATGTCATTAAGGCATGCATGAGATATGAAACACAATTTTGATATCTGGCCGCCTTAGCCTTGTGGACTTGAACTAGTGATCATGTTGAGCTCTGCAGCTTGACATGACTCACTTTGCAATGGCAATACATGATTTACCAAGATTGGATATAGAGTCTAGGGACAAGTTATTGACAATGAGTAGATAAAATGCCTCGCAAAGAATTTAAACTCAAAATTATTTACAAACTCAATATTTACAACTTGTACATGGTGTGACCCAAAAGAACATAACTTATACACATGGCCACATAGAGAAGATGCCACGCTATACACAAGCCCTTACAGGGGAACCTATATAGGATTTTATAGTGGGTTGCATTATCTTACACCAATATTCATAACCAAACTTTACACTTAACACCATGTACAAATACTAAACCCTACCAAGACTAGGACTCATTTATAAGGTTACATACAAAGAACGCATGAAAAGAACACCATTAATTGCAGCCATTTACAAATGCAAAATTTACATAAATTTATAGAAGGAACCCCAAACCGCAACAACTTACACTAGCTTACACTAGCTTACAAGGGCCAAACAGGCCACAAAAGATAGACAAAACAAAGCAAAAAAGATGAAAAAAAAACCCACAAGGACTCCATGCCAACCCTATTTATAGGGTGGAAGTCCAAGGTGACACAAACAAAAATAAAGAACCAAAAGCACAAACAACACTAGAAAGCAAAGGAAAAAAATGAAAATGAAAAAAAAGACAAGAAGGGCCTACCTACAACAAAAGTGTGCCAAAGATGATAAAGATGATCACCCAATGCTCACCAAAAGCTCAAATTACTCTACCCAAACACAGAAGCACAAACTCTAGTGCTTGCACAAATTTCCTTCAAAGACTTGGGCTTAGGAAAATACTTCATGCTTTGCAATTTTATCACTTAGAAAGTAATTATTCTTTGGGAGATTGTAAAAATGAGGGGTGAAAACCTTTTTATAATGCCTAAGTGAGCACAATAATTTCTAATTGGAATCCTAAGGTAGGTAAGTCCAAAATTTTAGACCCGAAGACACTCAACATTCACTTCTTTGAGTGAAAATAGAAGTGACGATGCCAGAACCCCAAAGTCCAAAATTCTTGGCAAAAGACAAGAAGACACTATGGGACACCGGATACCAGAGAAACAAAAGACAAAAGGCAACCAGAAACAATGAAAAAATAAAGAAATAAAAGACAAAAAAAGGGGACCCATCATTTTGCCACACAAAATGTAGGGACAGGTATGCCAGGCATAAAAAATGGCAACTTGATGGGACAAATTCCTCGTAAATTTGAAAACTCTTGAATCTACATGTGGAACAGACCAAGGTCTTATCATCATTTAAGAGATTTAGAGATGTGATTTCAAGTTTCAAGGATTCTAACTCACTGTGATCCAAACATTCATTCTTGTCAAGCTATGAGGTGTGTGCTTTGCAAGAGATGCACCTTATGGTTCCCAGAAGAAACAAATAAACTACACTCAAACCAAATAGGCTTAATTGCTTTTGTAAGTTATCATGCAATCTAGGTTATGAGATTTTTTCCTCTTCCAAGATTTTCTCCTCTTTTTTCTTGAGATAGTGAAGGTGGTACTTCTTTCACCGAATTCTTCAAGTTTAACTTGTTACTACAGTGGTACTTCTTTCACCTTGCCATCTATTTAACTTTCTTAGGAGGAGGAGATACTCAACCTAGGATAACACTTTTAATTTTTATGCACAATGTGTCAGGAGTATAATCAATCTACTCTTAGGTTGCTTTGTGATATTTTATCTTAATCTTTCTAACTTAGTTAGCTAATTTCTTTTATCTTTTTATCATCATGGATCTATCTAGACCTGATGAAGGTTCACCACCATCCTATGTTATACTTCTAAAGTGCTCTAAAATGAAAACATGACCAAATGTCACCCACATGGTGAACTTGGGACTACCAAAATGAATGAGGTGAGTCTCTAGATGAGAAGAGATATGTTATGCAAAGAATTCCCACCTATAGAGAGGAAGAAAATACCAGGCTCTAAGACAAACCAAAGCAAGCAAAAGAAAAAGGAACAAAAAACAAAAGAAGCAAGACCACCTAAAACTATGTACATGGGCAAAACCACCAAGAATTTATAGGGAAGACACACCCATAAGGGGTGCCAAGATTATTCACAATCTCTCTATACATATGATACAATCAGAAGGCCAAAACCCCTTCTTTCTACCTCACTCAAAGTAATGCTTGAGAAACTGTCAATTAATAGGCAATGGGACACCTTCTCATGTTAAGCAACTAAGGTGACAAGTATTAGCCCCACAGATTTTGGATATTTGATATGGCTTAAGTGAGAGCCTTTGGAATTTGGTATGCTTTTATTTCTTTTCTCAGGTCTTGTCCCATAAGAGAACAATGTCCAAGATTTGGAAAGACTTATACTGAGCTCTTTTTTCAAACCAATGTTTGACCACCACTTGGTGTTCCGCAAAATGCTTGAGGGATTTATGAAGACTAAGTTAAGGAGGTGAACCTCCACATTTTTATCCCTCGTATAAAATTATTTCATGAACTAAAAGACCAAGATCTGTAAGTTCCCCAGGAATACCAGATTTTGGTCATAGACCAGATAGAAAGGCGAAGTCCCCAAAGTGACTTTGATTCAAATGTGGTATGGCCAAAGAGAAAACCTAAGTTTTTTATGCCAATCCTAAGGATTTTTCTTGAGCATATGTTTTATTACTTCCAAGAGGTTCTTGTTCATTGACTTTGCTACACCATTACCTAGTGGATAGTAATTGCTTGAGAATTTGAGGGTAATGTTCCAGTTGTAGGCCTACTCTAGAACTAGATAAAGGAAAATGTCAAACCATTATCACACATGAAGGAAAAAGGCATTCCAAATCTAGTGGTAAGGTTTTCCTTAATGAATTTGATCATTACATCTGCTATGTTATTTTTACATGGTATGGCTTTAGACCATCAGGTGTAGTAATATGTGGTAGTTAAAATATATCGATGTCTGGTGGATGAGTTGGGGTTTATTTCCTTGATGAAATCAAATTCCCATTGGGTGAAAGTTCTGGCCTTGAATACAGGTTGGAGAGGCATTGCCAGGTTCTTCTCTTGAGAAGTAGCGGTTTGATAGGTGTGGAATTTCCTCACATGTGCATGGATATCCTTAAATATATGGGGCCAATAGTAACTAGCTCAGAGAATTTGATGGGTAGTGGCATCAACTAAGCCATGTCTAGTTCCAAACTGTCCATGGAACTCATCAATCATTCTTATATCCTATTTTCAATCGAGATACCGAAGGTATAGACCTTTGTAATTCCTATGGAATAAGGTCTTGTTCTTAATAATGAAATGTGCACACTTTAGTCAGAGAGCTTGGAATTCATTGGAAGGAATTCCCTTCAGGAATTAATTTTTCAAAAAGAGGTACACCAAGTCCACATACTAGGAATTCTGGGTGAGAGACTCCACTATGTAATTTTAGCATTCAATTTGTGGATCGATTTCAGTCATGTTCTGGCATAATCCCTATCCGTGGACTAACCTCATAAATTGCATTTTTAAGTTGAATTCTTGGAGGATATACATCCATTTCCCCTGATGTTCTCCTAATTCACTTTGCATCAACAAATATTTGACTACCTAATCTAGCACAATCATGTGTACTTTTCTTCAAATAATGTAAAGCCAGAATCTCTTAACTTCCCAGACCAGGGTGAATGCCTAATTTTCAAGGGGTGAATAATGCACTTCAACATTATTGAAAAGGGAGCTCATGAAAGTAATAGGTATCTCCTTCCCTTTATCCTTTTGGGTTAATACTATGACAATGAAGTGGGTGGAGGCAAAGGACTATATATAAAATGAGAGGGTGTAGTCTGTACTCTCCAAGACTGAGTCTTCTATGATAGCCTATTTAATCTAAAATAATGCCTCCTTTTCTTCCAGACTCCACTCAAACTTCATGTCCTTCTTCATCATATCATTTAGAGGCTTAAAAACCTTGGTGAATCCCATGATGAAGCATCAGATGAAGTTGATCTTCCCAAAGAAAGATCATGTTTCTTTCTTGTTGTCGAGCATCTACAACTACAACAATACCTCTACTCTCTCAAGGTCGATGGTGATACCTTTTTTAGAAACTATATATCCTAAAAACTTCCCTTTCGTGACCCTGAATATGCATTTCTTAGGGTTGATGGAAATGCCAAATCGGTGACATCTCTCACAAATTTTAGTGGGGTGGGCGGTGTGATCATGCCTGTCCCAGGAGAAAATAGTCAAATCATCCATGTAGATAATTATGTAGATAATTATGTATTTGTTAACCAATCCCTCGAAGGCAATGTCCATGGCCTTTTGAAATGTAGCCCAGATGTTAAAAAATTTGAAAGGCATCCTCTTGTAAGAGAACTTTCCCCACTTGGTGGTGAATGTGGTCTTTATCCAAACCTTGAATTTCACCATAACCTGGTTATAACCTGAGTAACCATCCAAGAAGGACATCATCGATGAGTTGTTGACAATCTGAAGCACTTTATCAAGTGAGGGCAAGGGATGGTTGTCTTTCTTGGAAGCCTTAGTCAAGTTTTTAAAGTCTACACAAAGTCTAATTTCCCCACTCTTCTTCCAAACCAAGACTATATTTTCTACCCAAGTGGTATGCCGGATCAGGAAGATTATTCTCATAGATAGTAACTTTTGAACTTGGTGGTAGATCAAGGGTTTGATCAGGGGATTGGCTGGTCATTTTTTTTCCTAAAAGGCTTGGTATCAAGCTTCAAGAGGATACCATGTGTCATAATAAATATATCATAATTTTTAAGTTCCTCATACCCCCAGACAATCACATTAATATATTATCAAACAACTGAGAGGATATTTTGTTTCTCCTCTAGGGAACAAGAGCTACCTATGTACACACATTTTTCCTTAGTACCTACTCTAATGTTAATCTTATCATATTTTCCCACTTCTGAAGACTGGGGAATTTTGTCTTTGACCTGGGGATTTGATTCAAAGATTCATTAAAGTGCAACCATCCACTTTGGGATGGTTTTGATTGGTAGATTGAGGATACCATCCTCATTTCTTTTCTGTTGTGTATCATCATTTCCTTCCTCTTCAATGATCTAGTCTTCAAAGACACTAGTGTTTTTTTGGAAGGTGATGATGTTCTTATCCTCTTTAAAGACCTAAAAAAAAATTATGTTGTCGAGGAAAGAAGGGGTGGGTACCATTTCAACAGAAAACCTCTAGAGTCGAGAACCTTCCATGGGTTTGAGACTACTAGCTGATCAATAAGAGCATCTGGAACATAGTTTCATTTATGGGGAATTACCTTAATGCCAAAGGCATTGAAGTCCTCTATTAAACTCCACATTCTATTGTGATATGCAACCAATCATTTGTCATGGAATGTATACTGACTTTGGATTTGTTTGACCATCAATTTTGAATCATTGATGGTTTGAAGGTGGGTGAATCCTTTTCCCAATGAAAGGAGGAGGCCTAAGATTAAAGCCTTGTATTTAGTAACATTATTTGTACAGTCAAACTATAGCTGCTAAGATGTGAGGAAATAATTTCCTCAAAGGTTAATCAATTCTACCCCAGCTCCACACCCTTGTTTGGATTAGGAACAAGAGGGGGTTCAGGCACGTCTCCTAAGATATTAGATGCAGGGGCCAGGATGTCCTCCAAGGGAGACACCATTGATGGTTCTTTGATAAGTAGTCCTTCAGTTATGTTCATTGGTAGACTGCATTACATAGGGATTTCTCCCCTTTTCCCTCTTTCTAGGAGGTTTGAAAGTCTGATTGTGGTGACATCAACACAAATTTTACACTACAAATCAAAATTCTCTTAATAGTGCACCTGACACCATGTATCAAATAGGAGAGTGCCTAGGGAGGTGTCATTATCCTAAAGGCTGATGTCATGCTTCAATCTCGTAATAAGATCCTTGACTCTCTAGGTGATAATGGGGTCCTCATTAAGGACGTCCTACCTAGAATGAAGTCTAGAGTCAAGATCTCTTTAGCCTAATATAAGTTGAACTCTAGTTGTGCATATGCTACCTCACTCACCTAACCATAGTCTATGAGAGCTTGTTTCATCTGGAGTTCATTGTCCACTTTAATCTGATTGGTTTCCCCTCTCCAAGGGAGCCATAAGTGGGAGAAGTATGTTGAGATGTACCTGATAAGGGCCTTAGACTAGTTCCAACTTAGGAGCATCCCATAAGTTTCAAGGATGTTGACCACTTGGATGTCAATGATGTTAGAATAATTGAGAGGGGGGGTGAATCAGTTAGATCAATTATCTTATAGTCCCAAACACTAATATGTATCTTACAAAACAATTCCAACAAATTATGTAGCTTGGTAACAAAAAATATCAATCTGTCTATCTAGTTTACCAATTACTAGTAATTATCCAACTGTGATTATCAACTAAATCAACTATGCAGTATGTAAAGTATGATAGAAAAACAATCATAAGAAATAACACATAACACAATTATTTAACATGGAAACCCTGCTAAGGGAAAACCCACCTAGGACTAGTAACCCAAAATAATTCACTCTTCTGAAGTGAGCTCAGTGAAGAGCCAACCCTATTAAAGGTTACAATGCACACTGTTAGGTGTGACTTGGTTAGAGGATTTATCACTAATAGTTAACTTTTGACCAACATTCACTATGGGGTCAACAAGATAACACTTTACATTCAACAAATGTCATAGGGTAATACAATAAGACTATTAAGTCCACTCGGTTAAGAGATTTTATGAATCAATGGTTAAACTGATACAATACTAATCTGACTCAAATACAACTCAATTGCAAATATTTAGATCTATGCTAAGCCCATAAAATCCTCTAATCATTAATCAATTTCACTTCCTCAATATTTCTCAACTTACTTTCACTCGGTAAATAGTTCTCTAACACTCGGTAATGTCTGTAGCTTGGTTCTTTCAATAACCAATTTGATCTGGGATGCATGAATATAGTCTTCACATGAAATCTCTATAGTCTCCTTCTTTCTGGCATGTTTCAATAATGAAACTCATATCTCTTATATAGACAAGTAAATCATTTTCATATCAGCCATTAGATTTTTCCTCTTAATCTCCTTCATCCATTTTACAGCTTAAACCTTCCTCGATAGATGTGTCATTAACATGTTTCAATCTCATCCTCTAGATCATTTTTGAATTTTTTCAGTCATGGATCTCATAACTAACTTCATCCTTAACCTCAAAATCATAACAATTTCTAGCTCATCAAATTTAGTCAGTTGTTCTTAGCATTTAATATTTTCATCCATACTCGGTTAATATAGAAATGTGTCAGTGATAACTAGCTAACTAGCTCGGTTATTACTGTCACTTAGTATACACTACAGTAACTTGGTGTATATAGAAATATTCAATTACAGACCACATTGACTTGTTCAATTTCAAATCTCTTCTTCATAATAGATTAATGTAACATGCTCAAGTCAACAATATAAATCCATAGACTCATCAAATAAGTTACCCAATGTTTACCTTATCCTTATCTATCATATCCATCTTTTCCTCATGTAGATATCTCAATTCTTCATCTTTTCTTCCTTCAATAGATGTTTAGATGTTTGTAACTAACATGATAAGTATTGTCAAAACTAGTTGACATCAATGACAACATATTGACTGATTTAATCATCTTACATATCATTTCAATAGCTCAGTGATCTCTAATCACTGTTTCTTCAGTTCATTCAGATATTCAATCAGTTTTAGTTCATCAAATGACACTGGATAGTTGGGGTTCTTGTATGAGATGGATTTAGATATTTCTCCACTCGCCCACCATATTGATAGAAATTTTGTCAAGTTGAACCACTGCACCTTTGGATGGAGTGGGGACCAACTGAGCTTCTTACTGATAGATAAGGGCATAACATTACCCAAAGCTCTAGAATCTAGCAGACAATTATGTAGGTTTTACCATAAATATTAAGAGTGAGCAAGAAGGGAGGGTCTTTTGTATTTTCGTGGAACACGATTGCATTAGCATCATCAAAAGTGACGGTCTTTGGTGGGTTATGGCAGGTTCTAAGTTTTGTAGATGTTGTAAAAGGGCCTTCTTCTGCTCAAAGCAACTAAGAAATACCTCCATCAGGGTCATGGCGATAGTAGTGTTCTTCATTTCCCTTGTGATGTCAACATGTCCCTTTGGGATTCTTGGGCTCTTTGTTGCAGATTCACAAGTAGCATGGAAGGTAGGTCCCTTTGGAGGGGGTGGGTTGACATTTGCATGGGGATCTAGAGGAATATTGGTATTCCTTGGGGGAATTGATGTTGTGAAAGGTACTTTGTTAGATTGGATCCTTATGTTTTAGGGAGCCCATGAACTAGTGAAGGCATTAGCCTCAAAGGTCAGAATGAAATCATCAAAGAAACCTTGTAGATTGGGCTCTTCCTCATCTTCCGCATCAGCTTTGAAGAAGATGGTTTCACAAATAAAGGTAAAATTATGAGGTTCCACTAGAGGTTTTGGAGGATCCAAATCAGTATGTGGTTGACGATCTGACTGGGAGATTTGAATAATTTTCTCTAGAGTGGTGCAATTCACCTCAAAATGTGAGTTAGTGTCATGCAGCCGACACCAAATGGTCAAGGGGTTAAATTTAGTGAGGTGTACATAATGGCTTGAACCCGCACTCCCTTCAATAGAAGATTGGTTTGGGGCTACACCTTTTTTTTTTGGTGTGTTGTTCCATTGTTAATTGTTGGCCCAAAAATTGGCACTGCTACTATTGTTTTTGTGGTAGTTTTGGGGCCTAGAGTTATTGGAACTCCATTGTCCCGAGAAGATATTTCCCTGCTAAGAGGAGCCAGGGTTTTGGGACATTCAAGGTCCCATATTTAGTTGTCCCATGTCCATGGTGAGTGAGGACATGATTCTCTAGAGATATTTGATCTTGGCGGACAACTAGGTGGTTGGGTCACAATGTGACGAATGGGATGGCATATTTATCATGGTAGAAAAAGTTGTAGAAGATTGTTCATTGGGTGCAGCCATTTTGAAGAAAGGGGTCTCTCCATGTGATGGTTTGGTCGTAGTGGCCATCTCAAAGAAGGGAACCTTGGGTTCTTGAGACATCGGTTGTTGTGGTTGGGCTAAAGGCACATACTCAGGAGCTGAAGGGGTGTGAATAGGAGAGGGATAAACATAATGGGGTATTGAGTTTATCGTCAGGGCACCCACTACCATGTTAGGATTTTATCTGCTCATGTAGGAGCTTCCCCCAAGTTGTGTGTTATAAAGCATACTCTACCCAATTCCATCGAGAGCTTGGTTAAGATTTCAAGAAAAATTGAGTGCAAAGTTGTAGACTTTGGCCAAAGTGTCCCTTTTGTTTGTAGTGGTGGTTCTCCATAGAAGGGTCACAAAAAATAGATCCAAGGCATTAATGTAAGTCTTAATTGCCACTTATGTGGAGGGGATGAAAAGACATGTGTATCATTTCAATGTCCTTTGGAATCGGTGGTTGAAGGTAGCCAATGGTTCATTAGGTTCCTTCTTTATGGAGATGAACTGGTTGTGGGACCAAGCTGGGTCCACATAAATCTATAATACCTCTAGGAAGGTATCCTGTATGTCATGCCAACCATTGATGGAATTGGTGGAAAGGTTCAAATACTAGTTTAGTTCATTTTCCCCAAGGGACAATGGGAACATACTACAGACTACATCTTTTTTTTGGATCTAATGCTTGTTCATGGCATCCTTATAAGCCTTCAAGTGCCCTTCCATAGTTCAGGGACCTAGGTGTTTGTATTTCAGGCATATCTTCTTTGGATGTGGAGGAAGATCATTCACCACATTAGGGAGTTATCTCATAAGGGAGCTAGTGTTGTTGAAATACACAACCATTGAGATCATTAGATTAGGGAGGGTGGTGTTTATCCATGTACTTGGCTAGGAAAATGGGGTACTCTAAGAAGTTGTAAATCTAGGCCTGGGGGCCGAGATTTGTTGTTTCTAATGAGTAATTTTTCCCTAGATAGGAGGTCCAAGTTCAACAAACTTTCTAGGATTTAGGGTTGATCAAAGAATTCTTTCAAATTTAAAGGGTGAGAATGACCTTAAGTGACAGAAAGCTTGACTCCTAAAACTACTACTTGAGTAAACCTCTAGAGGTGTGGTCTCAAAATCTTCTGAAAAGAATGATCGCACGCCCTCCTTCTAGCATCAGTTTCTATTGATAGGACCATGTGACAGCCTTGCCAATAGGGAGAGAGTTGTCATCGGGGTACCGACCAACTTCAACTAAAGAGGTTTACCGAAGAGTGGACTCTCATAGCCTCCAAGCACCTGGTAGTTGGGTCATGGTAGTGCAAGAAAGATTTAGTTGGACAAATGACTATTTTTTGTTGGAAACAATTGTCTGAAGGAAATTGCTACTCAATTATGTATTGTCTTTGATGTCACACAATGTCATAGTCCGCAGCAATCTGCTTCTACCGAGCTCAGTCGGTCTGCCAGACAGGAATATTAGTGCTTACCGAGTCCACTCGGTTATCGAAGAAAAGCAGTGTCTACCGAGTTCACTCGGTTGCCGAAGAAAGTTTAGTGTTTACCGAGTTTAGTCGGTCATCGAAGAAAGTTTAGTGTTTACCGAGTTCAGTCGGTCATCGAAGAAAGTTTAATGTTTACCGAGTTCAGTCGGTCATCGAGGAAAGTTAGTATTTACCGAGTTCAGTCGGTTATCAAAGGTAAAGGATTGTTGGTGTTTACCGAGTTCCCTCGGTCTCCGAAAAATTATAAAAAGATATGGTCACCGAGCACTGTCGGCCCTTGAAGGATTTTTGCAAATAGAGTTTACTTAATTCAGTCGACTGTTATACTAAATAATGTCGATTTGACTAATCCAAAATCATATAAATAAAAGGTCAAATGTGAAAAGTATATATACACAGCAGAAGATTTACAGAAGAAAAGAAAAAAAGGTGAATACGAATTTGTGAAGGATGTTCAGATATCCTTGAGGTGCAGCAGAGATTTATTCGATCAGAGAGGATCAGAATTATGTAGAACAGAGATCTGTAATCAGCAAGACAGTTGCATTATTATACAGGTCATTTTTATTGTTACCTTCTTATCATTGTAACAGTGAATTCTAAATCTCTTAACCGAGTTGGTTTAACAGCCATAATGTAAATCCTCTAACAAGGTGACAATTCCATTGAATTGTTTTCAAGACCTCTTACCAGGCCACTCCTAGCAGGGTGTTTTAAATCCTCTAACAAGGTCACACCTAACAGTGTGTTTTGTAACCTTTTACCGGGTTGGCTTCTAACCGGGCATCACTTCAGAAAAGTGAAAGTCAGTATCTAGATACATTGGTGGTTTTTCCTATATTGGGTTTCCACGTTAAATCTTGTGTCTCTTGTGTTCTTAATTGCTTCCTCAATCATATACATGTGCTGATGAATATCTAAATATTGCTAATACTTTCTGCATCTTCAAGGTTACTGCAATCTATTTACCGAGTGCTAAAACAGATAACATTGTTAAGATATCCTAAGGGATCTACAAAGAATTAATTGTGAAGTGTTTTTATGGTTGACTGATTCACCCCCCCCTCTTAGTCACTTCATCCATATTCCATCAATTGGTATCAGAGCTTTTGGTGCTTGCAGGAAGGGTTTCAAAGACCTAAGCTAAAGATCAGGATGTCTTACAAGAGGGAAATTCCAAAGCTTAACAGAGATAACTTTTCAGCATGGCAAGGTCTCATGCGACTTCATCTGGCTTCCATTGGTGATTCAGGATGCAAATACATTGATGAAGAGTACACAATTCCTAATGGCGCATTAACTGTTGAAGACATTGCAGATAAAAAGACTCACAACACCATGATGATAGACATTGCATCTGCTCTCAGCTATGAAGAATTTGATGATATTAAAGACTGCACTACTGCATATGAAATGTGGGTGGCACTGAAGAAAATATATGGTGGTGATGCAAATGTGAAAAGAGCCAAAGCAGAAAGCCTAAGAGGATAGTTTGACAAGATGAATATGAAGGAAGACGAAAACATTGCAAAATATGTTGAAAGAATCAAAGCAAGTGTAAGTGCAATTAGAGCTTCTGGATGAACAATCTCAGATGAGACTGTTATAAGTAAGGTACTCAGAACACTACTCCCTATCTATGCAATAAGAGTATCAGCTATTCAAGAAAGAAGATGTGAAGCAAACCACAATATAACTTTGGATGCTTTAGTTGGAAGATTGACAGCTTTTGAATTAGACAACTATGATAACTATGTTCCTAGTTCCAAAAATATTGAATCAGCATTTGAGGCCAAGGTGTCACTAAAGAAGAACAAGAAAATTAAAGAAGTTCAGTCAGAAAGTGAAGAAGAATCAGAAGAAAGTTCTGATAGTGATCTTGAAATTGTAGAAGCATTACTTGCAAAGAAGTACTCTAGAGGGAAAGGTAAGTATAAAGGTAAAACTCCTTTAATCTATTTTTCATGTGAAGAAATTGGACATATTGCAGCTAGGTGCCCAAACAAGCAAGTCAAAGAAGAAAAGAGAAGTCACAAGTACTATGGCAAAAAGAATTTCAAATCATACAAGGATAAAGGTAAGAAATCATGTTTTATGGCTAAAGATTCTGATGATAGTGAAGAAGAAATTGTCTTTATTGCTATAAAAGATGAATCTGATGATGATGAAGATAAGATGGCACTTATTTCTCATATAAGCAAAGATGATATATGGATAATAGATAGCGGATGTTCACACCACATGACTGGTGACAAGAAAAAATTTGAATATCTAGAAGACTGTGACAATGGTAATGTAAGATTTGGAAACAATGAACCTTGTTGTATAAAAGGAAAAGGAAGAATCTCATTAACCAAAGAACTCATATGTGATAATGCTTACTGGGTTGAAGGACTAAAACATAATCTTCTAAGTGTAGCACAGCTAATCAACACTGGTTTCAAGGTTGAATTCATGAATGGTCAAGCAAGACTGCTAGATGGAAAAGGAAAACTCATTGGATCAGGCAAACAAACAAAAGGTAACTTATTTTATCTTGATCTCAATGAATATTCATGCTTTATTGCTCAAATAGAAGAAAGTTGGCTATGGCACAAAAGGTTATGTCATGTGAATTTTGATAACATGATAAAAATAAGCAAATTCAAGAAGGTTAGAGGCATTCCTACTTTGAAGAAACCTGACACTGGTCTATGTAAGAATTGTCAGATTGGCAAAATGAGTAAAACTAGTTTTAAGAGTAAGAACTATCAGTCTAAAGAAATTTTGGAAATTGTGCATACTGATTTATGTGGACCTATTGGAATACAAAGCTATACTGGAGATAAATTCTTTATTCTTTTCGTTGATGATTATTCTAGAATGATGACTGTCATGTATTTAAGAGAAAAATCAGAAGCATTTGAAAAGTTCAAATGGTACTTAGCAAGAGTAGAAAAAGAAACAGGGAAAAGATTGAAATGCTTAAGATCAGACAGAGGTGGTGAATTCATCTCCCATGATTTTAACAACTTCTGCATTGAAAGAGGAATCAAAAGACAGGTATCAGCTCCTAGAACTCCTGAGCAGAATGGAATAGCAGAAAGAAGAAACAGATCTATTATGGATTGTGCAAGGACTCTAATGATAGAAAAGAACATTGCTATAAAGTACTGGAAGGAAGCTATCAGCACTGCAGTTCATACCTTGAACCGAGTACAATTGAAGAAAGACACATTCAAAACTCCTTATGAATTATGGTATGGCTATAAACCTAATGTAAGTTATATGAAAATATTTGGTAGCAAGTGTTATATCTTAAAAGAATCCAGAAGAAATAAATTTGATGTGAAAAGTGATGAAGGAATATTCCTAGGATATTCTAGCAAAAGCAGGGCATACAAATGTCTGAACTTATCTACTCACAAAGTCATAGAAAGTATACATGTAAAATTTGATGAGTTTGCAGAAAAGACTGAGGAAGAAAGCAAAAGGGAACCTGAGAACTACAGAAGATTTGTTTACATTGAACCTGAAATACTGACAGACACAACTATCAATAAGGAAGCTATATCTACCAAGCCGAGCACAGTTACCGAGTCACAGGAAGAAGTTCAAACCGAGTCACAGGAAGAAATTCAGACCGAGTCTCAGCCTGAAGTTATCGAGCAAATATCTACCGAGCCCGAGCAACCTGAAGAAGAGATCCTAGAAGACAACAGCATGAATCATTCAAAAGGCAAGGAACCTATACTAGCCAAATATGTCAGAAGACATCACACACCAGATCAAATCATTGGAAACAAATCAGATGGTACTATGACAAGAAGCAAGCTAAAAGGTACATGTCTACTTACTGATTTTGAACCTAGAAATATCAAAGATGCATTGGAGAATGAAAGTTGGATTGAAGCAATGAATGAAGAATTAGAACAAATACAAAGGAACAAAACTTGGACTCTTGTACCTAGACCTAAAGATAAGAATGTAATTGGAACAAAATGGGTATTCAGAAATAAAATGAATGAAGATGGTCAAGTATCTAGAAACAAAGCTAGACTGGTATGTAAAGGTTATTCTCAAGAAGAAGGTATAGATTATGGAGAAACTTTTGCTCCTGTTGCAAGATTAGAAGGTGTAAGAACTCTACTTGCTTATGCAGCACACAAAGGATTTAAGGTATATCAGATGGATATAAAATCTGCATTTCTCAATGGAATTCTTGATGAAGAAGTCTACATCTAACAACCTGAAGGTTTTGTTGATCCAGACAAAAGGGACATGGTTTGCAGGTTACACAAAGCATTGTATGGTTTAAAACAAGCTCCTAGAGCATGGTATGAAAGACTCCATAACTATTTGATCCAGATTAATTTCAAAAGAGCTAATGATAACAGCAATCTGTATATTAAAGAAGGACCAGATGACAAAATTGTATTGGCAGAAATATTTGTGGATGATACTATATTTACAGGGAATGAGGATCAGTGCAAAGAATTTTTAGAGCAAATGAACAGAGAATTTGAAATGTCTATGTTTGGTTTAATAAAATTCTTTGTTGGTCTTCAAATTCAGCAAAGCAAGAATGGTATATACATTACTCAATCCAAATACACTAAGGAGATACTTAAGAAGTTTGGAATGGAAGATTCAAAACTAGTTGGTACACCCATGTGTACTGGACTGAAACTTACCAAAAATGATGATTCAAAAGAAGTTGATCAGACCCTATACCGATCTATGATTGGAAAATTGCAGTATGTAGTACATACAAGACCTGATATTGCCTTAGCAGTCGGTATAGTAGCTAGATTCTCAGCAAAACCTAAGGAAAATCACATGATGGCAATCAAAAGAATCTTAAGATACTTAAGAGGAACTGAAGAGTATGGTTTGTGGTATAAATTTGGAGGCAATCTAGACTTGAAAGTGTTTACTGATGCTGATTGGGCAGGAAACATTGATGACAGAAAAAGCACAAGTGGTGGAGCATTTTTTCTTGGAAAAAGACTGGTATCCTGGACTAGTAAAAAGCAGAATTGTACATCTCAATCCACAGCCGAAGCAGAATATGTTGCTACTGCAGTAAACTGTTCAAATATTGTTTGGTTTAAACAGCTATTAGAAGGTATGAAGGTTGAAATCAAAGAACCAGTTGTTATATTTTGTGACAATACCAGTGCAATAAACATTTCTAAGAATCCAGTGATGCATTCCAAAACCAAGCACATTGCTATTAAATATCACTTTGTCAGAGAATTGGTGCAGGACAAGGAAATCAGATTAGAATATATTCATACAAAAGAACAGATTGCAAACATTTTTACCAAACCATTACCTAAGGATGCATTTGTGTATCTAAGAGGTAAGTTAGGGGTCATTCCCCTATCCGAGGCTCATTAAATACAGTTTTAGTGATGCATCAACCAGAACATGATTGAAAATCAACCTGTTGATGCAGCATATTAAGGAATCATTGCATATGAATCAGTACTTGAGGTACATTAATTTTCACCGGTAATATGTGAATTGTCTTTGGCATGTGTTGTCAAAGAGGGAGATTGTTTACTTCTGTCTTTGCTATTACTTCAAGAAATTTTCATTAGTCAAAAGGAAGAATTTTCAGGATACAGGAAGTTTGCTGACAGAGGGAGATTTGAATCCAAACCGAGCTAACTCTTTCAAATTTCTTATGCTATGACATATTGTGTTGCCATCAATGCCAAAGAGGGAGATTGTTGGAAACAATTGTCTGAAGGAAATTGCTACTCAATTATGTATTGTCTTTGATGTCACACAATGTCATAGTCCGCAGCAATCTGCTTCTACCGAGCTCAGTCGGTCTACCAGACAGGAATATTAGTGCTTACCGAGTCCACTCGGTTATCAAAGAAAAGCAGTGTCTACCGAGTTCACTTGGTTGCCGAAGAAAGTTTAGTGTTTACCGAGTTCAGTCGGTCATCGAAGAAAGTTTAGTGTTTACGAAGTTCAGTCGGTCATCAAAGAAAGTTTAATGTTTACCGAGTTCAGTCGGTCATCGAGGAAAGTTAGTATTTACCGAGTTCAGTCGGTTATCAAAGGTAAAGGATTGTTGGTGTTTACCGAGTTCCCTCGGTCTCCGAAAAATTATAAAAAGATATGGTCACCGAGCACTGTCGGCCCTTGAAGGATTTTTGCAAATAGAGTTTACTTAATTCAGCTGACTGTTATACTAAATAATGTCGATTCGACTAATCCAAAATCATATAAATAAAAGGTCAAATGTGAAAAGTATATATACACAGCAGAAGATTTACAGAAGAAAAGAAAAAAGGTGAATGCGAATTTGTGAAGGATGTTCAGATATCCTTGAGGTGCAGCAGAGATTTATTCAATCAGAGAGGATCAGACTTATGCAGAACAGAGATCTGTAATCAGCAAGACAGTTGCATTATTATATAGGTCATTTTTATTGTTACCTTCTTATCATTGTAACAGTGAATTCTAATTCTCTTAACCGAGTTGGTTTAACAGCCATAATGTAAATCCTCTAACAAGGTGACAATTCCATTGAATTGTTTTCAAGACCTCTTACCAGGCCACTCCTAGCAGGGTGTTTTAAATCCTCTAACAAGGTCACACCTAACAGTGTGTTTTGTAACCTTTTACTGGGTTGGCTTCTAACCGGGCATCACTTCAAAAAAGTGAAAGTCAGTATCTAGATACATTGGTGGTTTTTCCCATATTGGGTTTCCACGTTAAATCTTGTGTCTCTTGTGTTCTTAATTGCTTCCTCAATCATATACATGTGCTGATGAATATCTAAATATTGCTAATACTTTCTGCATCTTCAAGGTTACTGCAATCTATTTACCGAGTGCTAAAACAGATAACATTGTTAAGATATCCTAAGGGATCTGCAAAGAATTAATTGTGAAGTGTTTTTATGGTTGACTGATTCACCCCCCCCCCCCCTCTCAGTCACTTCATCCATATTCCATCATTTTTATGTTAAGGGGGCTTGCTGGTTTTATGCTCATCGAATTTCAAAGATTTAGAACGGGTGAGGTTTCTTGCAAGTAGTCATTAGCTAAACCAAAGAAAACATAAAAGATAGACTAGGGTTAGTAAATAAGTCTATGTATAGTCATATTGTAAACTACCAAACATCAAAAAATTTCAAACAAAGAACCAGTAACCATACTAAACATATGTGCGATCATCAACTGAAACATACATTAGCAATGGAAGCAAAGAATTTCATTTATCTATCAAATAAATTTGAGCAAAGGACATAGAGAATCATACAACATGAAAGAGATTCACTAAATCTAGAATGAAGAACAAAACAAAATAAGCACCAAGAGCATTCGTTATTCCTTCATTAGTTTAAGAGGGCCAACATCACTAGTTGGTACATTCATGGGTCCTGGGAGCATTATTCTATTAAGAGAACATTAAGTACTGAATTGAAAGCAAATAGAACAACTATAGCATGGACAACAAAATCATCAACTTTTTTGACCCTTGGCTAGACATAAAACTTCTTATTTCTAGACAACCTACAATCTACATTAGCATTTACAACCCACTTGTTTCTATAAAATACAATATTTACAGCCAATACTACCTACGCTATCAAAAATATATGATCATGGTACGATAACTAAAAAGGATAAAAGAAGAGGGGAGGAAAGAAGAATGAGAGAGTCGGTAAAATAATCATTAGGAGGCACCACCAAATGTGTGGATGTAACTTATTCACTCCATGTTCATTGAGCAGTGCGCTCCATAAATACATCGACAGATCCACATCTCCAAATGCTCTTCCTGCATGCCATATGTTAAATGTTAGATTGGCATCTCGAGAGTCAAAATCATGTCTATAGTCTTTTTATGTTTTCCCTACCACCTTTTGGCCCATAATATATTAACTCAATCTCTGAAAATGCCTCTAACAAGAATCTGATATGACTGTGGGTTGGCTCCGGAGAAATCACCGACGCTGACCATCGTAAAGTATACAAAAATATAAGGTTTGGAATTTTGGACTCCAAGAGATTATGCTCAAATAATGATGAATGAAATAATTTGGGTTCTCGGGATAGGAAGTCCTAAAACCCAAAGAATTTATTATTCTTTGAATTTATGGAATGCCTCCAATATCTCAATCATGCCTTCCTTGTCCACCTCTTTTAGGTAGTCCATGCGGCTTATGGATTCATTGGATGGTCTTTAGCATCTTCAATTTTTCTTTTTAATTTGGAAGCCACCTTGGTGGCATCATGAGCCTTAAGTATCAATTGGAAGAGCCTTCCCAAAATTGAGATGTCAAAATCTCTCGAGGGCCAAAATTGTGCATTAGCCTTATCGTCAAACTTAACCAATAAAGAATCAATAGGGGTGAAAATGCCTGGGTACACCATATTCAATGATGTCACCTCCCAAATGAATGTAATGAATTGGTCCATAGGAACCTATAATCCACCTTTATGATCTTCTAAAACCTTAACCAGTTGCTTGCTTGTATTGATTTTGAATAAAAGTCTGGTGTATTGGGTCTTCAAGAAATGGAAAGGTTTTTCCCCAAAAATATCCATTTTAGCCAAGTTATCTTCTCATAGGTTCAAAACTTCTCTGAGGTGCTCTTTCCAATCCTCGTACTTCTCTACCTGGCCTACCATACAAAACAAATCCTATCAATTTTACCTACAACTCCATGAGCACTGTACAATTCTAGGAGGGAATCAAATAAAAATTTCCTAACCCCTCCAACTACTCCTCCACCCATCCATCCACCACCTGTGCCTTCTTATTCATGACCCGAAGCACATATATGTTGCCTCATGGGAGTGGCATTCCATAAGTGGAGGCCTCCAACATTGCAAAAGAGAGGGGGGCTGCTAACTTTGTCAAGAGCTTTCAGAGATTCAACTCTGATGCCTGGAGCTCTTTCTTTTTTTTATATTCCTTTTCATACCATTTGTGGATGATCTAGTTCATATCATCAAGGAGGTCCAATTCTCCTCTTCAATTTCGCCAGCCTAGGGGAATTTCTGTTACTATATAATCTTTTGCTACTACTTCTGATTCTTTCCTATTTTTTGGTTGTCCCAACACTGTTACCAACACATCTCCATCTAGACCCCTCTGAGTCATATGGAGGGTATGGTCCTTCTTTGACCTTTTATGCACTTGTTGTTCTACCAACATATCTACTATTAAAAGAGGAAAGGATTCTTCTATGGTTCTTTTCCTCCTCCAAGATTCAACTAGCCACTGGGGTGGGCCTTGGACATCACCTATCGTTACCTCCAAACCTATGGAATTTTCTATGAACATTTGCTTCGGTTCTTCTATGGCCACTTCCTCGATATCATTTCTGGAATTATTCTCTACCCCTACATTATCTTCATAGGTATCTTCTATGGGTGGAATAGATAGAGGATTTTGTTCGATGTGAACTCCCTCTTCCTACAATCCCGAAGGGGCCTCCACTTCACTTGTATTAATAGGAAACATGCCTTGATTATTTTTCTGAGGTGGAGGAGTGGCTACTAAAGGTACAAATGTTCCTAAAGGTTTGGTTTCCTCAAAGGCCAATTATTGTTCCTTCATGTTTTCTTCCTTTTCCTCTTCCACTTTCATTCTTTCTTCCTCTGTCATCCTCACAGTTTCCTACTACCTTTATTTCTCAATGGCTTCTTTGGTACGAAGGAGAGTATCTTCAACAATCTTCCCTTCTTCTTGTTCTCTTTGTCAAAGTTCTTCTACTTGTTCCTCAGTACATTTTTGTGCTTCTTCAATTTCCTTAGCCTCCTAGAGAATATTTGCATCTAGATCTTGGACCACCTCTTCATCCATTCTCTCATGCTCTTCCATGTGGTGTAGACATCCCTATTTGTTGATGTGGAAGAATTCATCAACATTTTTTTGTGAAATATCTAGTGGATATTCTAGAGCATTATCTATCTTAAGGGAGGGGGTAGAAGGAATCTCATGAACCTGACCTTTTTTTAGGTTCCAAGCTCAGGTATGGAGAAGGTTGGTGTGCTTTCTATTTCTTCCTCCTTTCGAGGGGCACTCCGGTAACTATTATTTCTACTTCATATCCTTCCTCCATAAATGGTATACCAAATGGGGCAGCCATGGAGGGTGTTGGGGCATCCAGAGTTTGGAAGCCTATAGGGATGGCTCTGAGGCCATAGGTTACACCGACCTCCGATGCCTATTTCAATTTTTGAGATTGTTCAAATTACCCATATAATTACCTTATTAGAGGCTTAGGTACAGGGTTAGATGATTGGAATGAATTATTGACCTTTTTCTTCTCGTGGGCCTTGGCTTGCCTTACCATATGGGGTCTAGAAATGGTTACCCACTTTGAGTATGTTTCTAGGTGGATGATCTTTGAAGAAATCCCTTCAAAATTGTATCATCTTAAAATGGAAGCACTTCCATGTTAAGAATGTTTAGCCCTCCGAGTAAGTGGTTTGGGGTCATTTCAAGCACCTTGAATAGAAATTTGCATGGATCTAGCTTTTTCCCCCTATTCTTCTTCTCTCTCCACCTATTTTCAGCCTTTTTCTGGCACCTAGTCTTGAGAATTTGAGATTTGTGACCTCACAGTCAAGGTCAACCTTGACCCTAACCTAGGGTAGAGTTGACCTTGACCCTGACCTTGGGTCCAATTTCAAGTTCTAGAAGTTTTGGGATATCGGGCTTTGGAAAGTTTTATTTTCCAGCTTCTGGACTGGCTGTTTCAGATTTTGGAATGGTAAGCTCTTAAATTGAATTTAATCTAGATCCATTTCTAGGGGTTAAGGTTAGTTGGGATTTAATTCTCCAATTTTGGCCTCTCTAGAAGTTTGTTCCCTAGATCACTATAAAAGGAAGCCTTCCTCTCTCATTTCCTTCATCAATCACCAAGCAATTCCATCTCTCAATCAAGTGCATCCACTTTTTGATATCTCCATCGAGTGTCAAGAATCATCAAGCAAGATCAAGCAAGCATTCTCAATCAAGGAAACATTCAAGCCATCATCCTATTCAAGCATTCAAGTTCTCCATTGAAGATAAATGATTCAAGCATTCAAGCCTTTGAAGGGATTTGGTTCAAGCATTCAAGATTCATCATTGAAACCTTAGATCTATCCATCATGGTGGTGTGATCTTCCTTCAAGATCCTTTGTTCATCTTCAAGAATCATTCATTCTTCCCTCAAGGTGGATTCCAAGCATACAATCATGAAGGTTTTGAATTACATTTGTCAATGTTGTGTTCAATCTTTCATATCAACATACTTGTTTACATTTGAAATACAATTGCATATTTATTGAATATCATAGCTTCATTGTTAGATCTACTTCTACTACTTGCTAGCATTCTCTATTTCAATTCCATTATTAAGGTTGATTCCAAACTAGGGTTTGACTAAGAAAAACCCCTCATTCAAATAACAAAACCATTTTTCTTGTAGGTACAGGTACAGGACAGCAAATTGTAGTTCAGATCTAGATACCCTTTTCAGCGAACTTCTGAGATCTGTGAATAGAATTTTTGTCAAAGTTGTTTCAGGTCAAGGTCGACCTTTAGTGGGGGGTAAGATTGTGCCCCGATTCTGAGGTCAAGGTCGATCTTCAGTGGGGGGTAAGATTGTGCCCCAATTCTGAGGTCAAGGTCGACCTGGCTCTGAAAGACAGAAGTTTTCTGGGTTTTCTCTATCTCTGCATTTCCAGGCTGGAGCAGGTTGCAAAATCGCCCGAAACTAAACATAGACATCAGAAAATAGTGATTTCCGCATCAGCCTCCTTTTAAGATAAGTATTCTTATTTTATTAAGTTTGTATGTCCATAACATTTTCTATCACAGATTTACATCCTTAAACTTTTTTATCATCCCATACTACTTCCCCACCCCCCCCCCCCCCCCCCCCCCCATTTACATATCTTTACCTCTTACATTTTGGTGAACCCAAGATAAACAACTCTTTCTTTTATGGTGTTAGATCTCCCTTTTTATTACCTTGTGTATTCACCTTCACTTTACATTTTGGTGAACCCAACAAACTTACCCCCTATCTTTTATGGATTTAGATGCCCTATTGAGTTATATTTCCCTTTGTATTATCTTGTGTTAGACAATTCCTTCTTTTTGGTGTTAGGTCTTTTCTTTTCTTGCATCAAGATTATATTTATTTTATGCTCTTGAATTTTAATTCAAAAATACAAAAAAATCTATATATTTAACAAATCCAAAAATATTTCTTGCATTTCATTTACTATGAATATTTTCAAGATGCTTTGGTGTGTAATTATGTTCTTTATTACCCTTCTTTTAGCATCTCTTTACCATACCTATGATTTTTATGAGAGTATCATTCACTTCATTATGTTTATGACCCTTCATTTTGCACTCCCCTATTCTTTTGTGAAATTGACTGATACTAGTCTTCCTACTTTCAAAACTTTCATTAAAGATTTATATGGTAGACTTATTACTCTTTTGGATTATGTGAAGAATTTGGTAGATGATACGCCATCTCCTAATCTTCCTAATCCTAATCCTATCATTCCTAATTTTATTCCTAACCTTCCTATTCCTAATCCGATGCCTAATTCTCCGTCTGATAATCCTAGTTCTTCCCATACATATGATGGGATTCAAGCTATAGTTCAGGATGCAGATGTGCAAGACTTCTTTGATTTACCTTCTCCTCTGATTCTTGATGATATTAAAGGAAAGGGTAAAGAAACTTCTTCAAAACCTATTATTCCACCTTATACAACCTTTACTCATGAGCATGATAAACAATCACCTCATGTAGAAGCTTTACATAATATATGCACTACAAGATTCAATATGATGACTAAACAAGGTTATAGAGGTTTAGGGCTTGGAGTTAATGAGCATGGTATCAAGTATCTAGTTCATATACCCCCTAAACAAGATATGCATGGTGTTGGTTGTTCACAGTCTCAATTCAAGGTGGGCAATGTTGATCGTCATCCTCATCTTCATATTCTTCTTCCTACACCTACCTTAGATAACCCTGATATTCGTCAAGATGTAGCTAAGAAGGTGTATGTTCAGTTGATGAATTCTAAGAAAGAAATCTTTAAACCTATGCCAAAAGATGCTTTATCTAAGTACAAATGTCCTTTTCATTATAGTAATACACATTTACTTGTTGATTGTAAGCATTTCAAGTTATATGATAGGGAAAGAGTTGCTTTAGGAATTATATCTCACTCTCGTGTAGTTTTACAATTCCTTCATAATTTTGATATAGGGGATACCCCTCATTCTGATATAATATAGATTTCTCCTCCTCTTGTCTCTGGACTGGGGGGTAAGAGGTGTATTTCCATCCAATCTTATAGGATCCATTAGGCTCTTGGCATATATTTTATCCAAGGCTTAATTGGTATTCTTGCTTCTCTATGGTTTTTGTATTATGTTTATAATCATCCATAGATTTTATTCTATATTCAAGATATCTTTTCTAAGACATTTTTTTTGAAAAGGTATCCCTTTCTTTCATCCCTGGGGGGCAAGGTTCTTCTTTCTTTCTCTTTGTCTAGGGAACTGCTTTCCTTAGCTTAGTGGCATTTGTTTATTTGGCAACATTATTTCATTATACTGACCGATGTTTTGACTATGGATATCCTTTTTATATGAGAGGTTGTTGTCCTAGGTCATCACCTCTGCTCTATTTTGCAAATTATTTTCATTATAAACTCTTTCCCTTGCTTTGGTGATTAGAGTTGTTTCCCTCATTTCAAAGATTCCTCTTCCTCTTGATTGTAGGGGGCTTGATGATTGAATCTTTGTTCCCGCCTGGTTTATCTTGAAAGATGATATTTTATCTAAAAACACTCCTCTGTGGTGGGGGTCTTGTTGATAAGATCTCTTTCTTTGAGGATCCTTTTTCCATGAGTGATATATCCTTTTTCACAATTATATATACTTTTGGATGTAGGGGTCAATACCCTTCACTAGGAATGTAGAGTATATTGTTGTAAATAAGATATCTCCTTACATTATGAAGTAGGTATCCTCCTTCTTCTTCCTTATCATGTCTAGTAGATAGACACAATAAGGAGGGGGGCATATATAGGGTCTTCCTTGTACTATAGTTTTTTTCATTTATATGCTAAATCCTCTAAAGGTAATGCACGTAAGTTGCTAAATCCTGAAGAGATGTACATTTTTTAATTTTCAATATGCTAAATCCTCTAAAGGTAATGCACATAAGTTGCTAAATCTTGAAGAGACACACATTTTTCAATTTTTCAATATGCTAAATCCTCTAAAGGTAACACACATAAGTTGTTGAATCCTGAAGAGACATGCATTTTTCAATTTTTAATATGCTAAATCTTTCGAAGGTAATGCACATAAGTTGCTAAATCCTGAGGAGACATGCATTTCAAATTCATAGTGATACAAGAAGGTGGATCTATGGATATTCCAGAAGCTATCAGAAGATGCATTACAATTACAAAGTGCATTTTATGGGTGAACTATTAGGTTTGGCCACCTGTTTGGCTCTCCCTCCTTAGGTGATTCACAGTAAGGTGGGCATCTTACTGAGCAAGGTAATCACTTTCTCTTTTCTCTCTTTTTACTTTCATGCTAGTAGGACTAGATCATGAAGCTATGTTATTTATAGTGTTTCTCTTGTCTTTCTTATGTAATCATTTATGATTTTATGATAGCTTTCCAAATATGATATTAGTATAGGAAATATTTCTTAGCAAGGTTTCCTCTACTAGTTGATTTGGGTTTCTTTTAGTAATAACCCCTCTTTTTATGTTTTCACACCCTCATGTGTGTCTGTGTTGAGTTAGAATCTTTTAGCCTAGGGGCTTGTGTCCTTAAGCTAAGTATTATTTTATCTCGTTGTGAATCCACTAGGCTCTATTATTTCTTCTCCTTTACCAATAGTTTGCATTGAATCCATACTCTTGCTAAAGTGGGCGCTTAATGTATCATCTTAAAATGGAAGGACTTCCATGTTAAGAATATTTAGCCCTTTGAGTAAGTGGTTTGGGGTCATGTCAAGCACCTTGAATAGGATATTGCATGGATCAGGCTTTTTCCCCCTGTTCTGCTTCTCTCTCCACCTATTTCCAACCTTTTTCTGGCACCTGGTCCTGAGAATTTGAGATCTATGACCTTAGGGTCAAGGTCGACCTCCTAGGTCAAGGTCTGCCTTGACCCTAACCTAGGGCAGAGTCAACCTTGACCCTGACCCTGGGTCCAATTTTCAAGTTCTGGAGGTTTCAAGATATCGGGCTTCAGAAAGTTTTATTTTCCTACTTCTGGGTCAGCTATTTCAGATTTTGGAATGGTAAACTCTTAAATTGTATTTAATCTAGTTCCATTTCTAGGGGTTAAGGTTAGTTGGGATTTAATTCTCCAATGTCATCCTCTCTAGAAGTTTGTGCCCTAGATCACTAGATAAAAAGAAGCCTTCCTCTCTCATTTCCATCATCAATCACCAACAATTCCATCTCTCAATCAAGTGCATCCACTTTTTGATATCTCCATCAAGTGTCAAGAATCATCAAGCAAGATCAAGAAAGCATTCTCAATCAAGGAAACATTCAAGCCATCATCCTATTCAAGCATTCAAGTTCTCCATTGAAGATCAAGGATTCAAGCATTCAAGCCTTTGAAGGGATTTGGTTCAAGCATTCAAGATTCATCATTCAAACCCTAGATCTATCCATCATGGTCATGTGATCTTCCTTCAAGATCCTTTGCTCATCTTCAAGATTCATTCATTCTTCCCTCAAGGTGGATTCTGTGTGTGTGAAAATTGTACCTGATCTATAGACATAACATTTCAGTAAAATATTAGAGGTTAGCTATAATCAAAATCATGCAAAATTGAAATCTACTCTAACCAAGCGATTTACTACCTTCTAGTAGGTGCGAGATTAATGTTCTCAGATTGTTATCGAGATCAGTGACCTAGACGACACCTAAATAAAAGATTTGAATGCCAAACTGATATGAAATATGAATGCAATTAATCTATTTTTTTGATATTTTCTATGCAATAATATGATGAAAACTGATATGAATCTATGCTAATATGAAAATTGATATGCAATGCTAATCTAGAAATGGTATGATATGAGAATGAAAATTCTAACAATAATATGAAAGCTATGAATTTGAAATTGATCTCACAAAGGTGTCGATTCGCAAGAGCTTTGATTTTCCCAATTCCAATTCTCCAATGTGATTGTGCAAAAATATGAGATGCTTTGAGATGAGTTGAGGCTTTAATTTATAGAAACCCAAGGCTTTGGAGGTGCATGGAAAAAAGTCATAAATCACTCAGATTAACTCAGCTTGATTTTTGAGTTATCTGATAATAAAGATAATTTAATTCACAAAAATATGCAAATCATGCAAAAATAGCTTTTTAACTCAAATTAGAGTTTAGATCAGCTTTTTGAACTCCAAAAGGATGTTGAGTTCTAAAAAGTCAACACTTTGCATTGATTTTCTAATTTGGAGTTTAACTGTTTCTTTTGAATGTGCATAATAATTATGAATTAATTAAATAAATAAAGTGATTTATGCTCAACTTAACTGATTTTTGAAAATAAATAATTGATTTATGGGTTAATCAATTATTTAATCAAACTTTTATTAAAAACTATATTATTAAATAATGACAACTTGCTTTAATTAATTAAATAAAAATTTAATCAATTATTCATAGGATATTGGATTTATTGTCAAAATTAAATAATACAATTAATAATAGATAGAATTAAATTTAATTACACAATTAAGTGGCAAGATATTAAATCTAATTAATTAAATATGAAAATATTCAATTAATCAAACTTAGGATAAATGTGATTTATCACCAAATAATCATTAAATTAAAGATAATTAAGATAATTAGGAATATTGCTAGGAATATTCCCCGATGCAGAATTTAAGATAATCAATTATGATTCGATGATGTTTAGATGTGCCTTAGATTAGGACTTTGATGTTGATTTCATTCGAATTGTTGATATAGGAGATTAATGAACTTATAGCCCATTTTTGGGGTATTACATTTTGCCCCTCTTTGAATTACTGTGCGAAGTGCAGTGGTTCAAAGATAGTCTATGTTTGATAAAGATATGAAACTGATGTTTGAAATTGATAATTGATATGAGACAGAAGCTGATTGATATTGATTTGATATGGAGATAATAGGTCCTGAATGACCAAAGATAATGTTCACTATAACAGCAAATGAACCTATGATTGTGAAAAAGTGTCAAAACGCCTGATTCCAAACCTTAGGATTGCTAAGAAGTGAGTGACCGGTTCTAGACTCGATTGTCTTAGCAGAACTAGCAGGTATCACATTCGAATCCTTCAGTTGCCGAAGAACCAAGGAAAGAACACTATGATCCGATGGTTGCAAAAACTGATACAGTTTACAAGATTAGGATAATACCAAATTGATATGGATCTTGATGAATCTGATATGCCCCAAGTGATGATAGATTTGCCCCAAGCGATGAGGACTTTTTTGATGAATCAGTAACTAGACGTGGTTGCTGTCTTGATTACTGATGAAAGATATTGATTGAAATTGATTTACAGACTTTGAATGATGTGCAATACCATGCCCCCTTCGGGATTAAAATTGAAATCTGACAAGAAAAAGTCAGCGTTGATAGTTCAGAAGTATGCTAATTGATTTGAGAAGTGGTTAAACATGTTCAAGAATGCATTCTGCATCGTTAGAAGGTCCCAAAAGACCAAGTTTGACTAGGTTAAACCATGAGTTGACCATGGTTGACCAAGTTGAAATTTTGATAGTTTGATGTAAGATAATCAATTAAGTTGAATACTGGATTTCTGTGATGATCGAAGGTCGGATATGCAAGTAGTTAATAATATAAACAATCTCAAATTTTGATTTTGATCCCAAAAAAGGATTCTACTTGCTATTTCGTTGGAGGGACCTTCATGTAAGATTCAGCTCTTGTTAGATTTGAAGATGCAATTTGAAGAATCGTTTAAGCATTGAAGTTCATTTAGCTATTGTGAGATCATGAAAACATGTAAAATGCAAAGAGACATGCAAAATGAAATGCAACCTAAGACCTAGGACCTAGTCACTGATCATATGTCGATTTGTTATCATCATTGAACTTTTAGGTAACTGGATAAATCAATACAATTCCCACTAGCTATGAAACCATAGACATATGAATATCGATTTGTATGCGCAAGAATCAATACAACACCCACTGGTCAACAACCATGGATATATGAATATTGATTTTATTTTTGGAATGTCAGATTAGATATAAGCACCAAGACACAAATGCCAAGATGACCTGAATATTATGTCCATTTTGATATAGCAATTTGTATAAGCATCAAAACATAAACGTCATGATGACCTAAATATGCCTTGCATGACAAACACATCAAACAACCAAGAGATCATTCTAAATCCAATGTGAATTACCCGTAGTGACCCTTTATCGTTCACATCCTTAGATAAGATTATGTTTCACAGTAGGAGAAAGAACTCACTCAAAAAGACAATAGTTAGATCAAACTTCCTTGAATTTTCTGGGTATCAATTGTCGAGGTACGCATGGCCATCCAATTCGAGATAGAGGCTCTTACAGTTGGACACCATTTCAATCTAAAATTTCCAAAGTTGTTTAAATTTTCACATACAAGAAGAAGACAAAGAAAAGATTATGCCCCCAGTCATCACTCTCTAAATCCTTTAAAGGACATCATCGAAGGGCTCAAAGGGACACAATATGCAAAAATCTCAATGTGAATCAGTAAGCATACAAGGAGATAAAAGCATGTAAAAAGAATAGATTGTTTTCAGTTTTTAGTTTGATTGTTGTTGTAGATGCAAAATCCTTTCTGGAGAGGAGACTGATTGACTGACTCAGATATAGCTTCAAAGGACTCTGACTGGATATGACACATCTAAAGTATACACCGGAGACCATAGGATATGACATTGATTGCCCCCAAGTTTGAACATTAATAGGATACAGATGCTTGAGTTGATTGGTGGACAAATCGACTTATTGAAAACTGGAAATACAAAAACAAACCGGGAGATATGTACAAACTAAAGCAAAACTAAAAGCTGGGAAAGACCAAAATTGCACTGATAGATGGAGCATTTTGAAACAAGTGGCACCCGTTTGCTGGGTTTTCACCATCTTGGTAGAGATTCTATTTTTGCTACCAAGGCACCTATTTCCAGGTTTTCACCAAGGTACTTTTTCTTTTTCTCATTTTTTTTGTATTTTTCATTTTTCAATTTTTTTGAATTTTTGATATTTTCTTATTTTTTTGTGAATCATCAAGGTGCCTATTGCTAGGTTTTCACCAAGATGTTCATTTTTTCAAGACTTTTTCCAATTTTTAAGATTTTTTCAGGACATTTTACCATAGATTGAATGCCTTAGGTATAGAATTTCTTCAGATGGAGAACATTGATTGGTTCTCAGAGTTGTTCTCCTTCAGTCATTGAGAGTTGATAGGCACTAGAGCCAAAAGTAGCAGTGATAACAAAGGGACCCAGCCAATTGGGTTCAAACTTCCCCTTGCGTTCTCAATGGGATTGATTTTTAAGATTTCCTCTCAAGACTAGATCACCAACCTGAAATTCTCTGTGTCTGACTTTCTTGTTGTAACCTCTAGACATTCTCTTCTGATATACTCTAAGATGATCATACATTACTTGTCTACGCTCATCTAGTAGTTCAAGTTCTTGCAACCTAGACACTCTATAGTCATCATCAGTTACTAGACCATGCATTCTAATTCTGAGTGATGGGATTTCAACCTCAATAGGTAGTACCACTTCAGACCCATAAACTAAAGAGAAAGGTGTAGCCCCAATGGGTGTTCTGACACTTGTTCAGATACTTGTTCTGATACTAATTCTAATACTGATTCTGATACTGATTCTGATAATTATTCTGATACTAGTTCTGATACTGATTTTGATGCTGATTCTGATAATTGTTTTGATATTGGTTCTGATACTGATTCTGATACTGATTCTGATAATTGTTCTGATACTGGTTCTGATACTTGTTCTGATACTTATTCTGATACTTGGTATACTTGATAGCATATTTTTCTATTGCAAACTCCCAAGCAAGATCATATAATGCAGTCCCAATGTCTAGCAAGGTGGAGAACAAGAGGGATTAGCAAGATGGTGGAAGAGATGGAAGACAAGAGAATGAAGGATAATGAAGGGAAGAAATCCTCAAGGGAAAACTCCCCAAGGGTACCCAAGCTAGGGAAAACTGTTATGTAAAGCGCATTTGGACAAGCAATGAAAGGCCAGCATAGGATAAGTCACAAAAGCGTAATGCCAAAGAAGGACAGGATGTAATCCAAAGGAGGAGACATGTCAAGAGGTTTCAAAACATCATGTGTTACTCTTTCTTTCTTTTCTATTAGATCAAGACCAAAAGGGAAAATGATAGCGAAAGGCTAGAATGAATGGAGGAAAATAAATATGAAGGCTAAAAAGGAAGGGAATGAAAGAAAGATCATCAGAAGATAGCTCACAACATAGCCAAATGTTCGTGTATAGATCAACATTGTCAAGATCAAAGAGAGAAGATGGAATGGATGAAATATGTAGAAGAACTATGCATGATGCCTGATTGTCAAATTTTCATCACGGTACTTATCCAAGGCACCACAAGGGAGTGGTTTTCACCATAGGATGAATTTATTTCTCTTTGCTTTTGCTACCAAGGTGCCTATTTCCAGGTTTCCACCAAGGCACATTTTCAAATTTTTATTTTTATTTTCTCTTTTTTTAGAAGAAGGTAAGCTTTTTGGATAATGCTCCTTGAAAGGATAAACCATGATATGTCAAAGATTTAAAATGATATGCTCAAAGATGTTGATAGGGAAAGGAAGATGGAAGAGAAAAATGGAGGATAAGGTTTTATGTAAAGTGAGTGAGGTTGGAAGATAGGAGGAATAGGCAAGTGAGAAAAAAAGATAGGAGGTAGAAGGATAATGAATGGAAGGATTGTGAAAGGGTAGGTGGAAAGGAAGGCAAGATCAACATCAACACACACCTTGAAGGGTGGTGAGAGGATGGAGGAAATGTGAATGAAGGAATATGGTGAATGGATAGTAGAGATTGTGGTTTAGGCGCATGGAATGGAAGAATATTTTTGGAGGAAAATGAAGTGGAAGCCTTTGGAAGCTTGAATGTCAATTTCACTTTTTTCTCAACACCAAACTCTTTCAAGAGAGACTTTGGAATCCATATAGCCATAGGCTTTTTATTTCCTTTTGATGATCTAGAGAGAATATCTTCAATGATGGATTTTGGAACCCATACTTGTCTTGTAGTTTTTTTCTTAGATATCTCTTTTGACTTTATGCATCCATGTCGTTTAGAGGAGACATGGTGATCTTTTTTTGATGGATTCTTGCATTGCTTCTTTTTCTTGTATTGAACATTCAAGTTACTTCCAAAAGACTTGGGACTTGTGGAAGAAGAAGGAGGATATGACTGGTTTAGATGGGTGGGTGGATGAAAAGGATTCAAGGGTATGCATCTATGTTGATCTTGAAGAAAGATGGGAGATGGAGGGATGTAAGGACCCAAGATGGATGGAAAATTAGGAGAGTTAGGAGGGGAAAGTGAAGGGACATAAGGACCCAAGATGGAAGGCAGACGTGAAGCCCTTAGTAGTGGTGGAAGAGGTCCAAGGATGGAAGTGGAAGACGCAAAAGGATAATCAATAAGTTCATCAGCATCTATATGACAACCAAGGATATCAGCATCTTTAGAGTGAGCATTAGAATTTTCAATAGAATCATGGATATCTTGAATATGAACACCTTCTTTGATAGGATTTTTCAAAGCTTGCAAAGACCTAGGAAGAGTAGAAAGTCAAAGCAAACATGGAGTGGTAGAATAAGAAGATGGAAGACTTTGATCTTGACAAGGATCTTTGGATAGCACAAGCGTACAATTTTTTTCTTGATTTTCAATAGGCTTAACATTGGAAGTAACAACACCATTTTTACCAACCTTAATGGAAGTATCATCTTTGGAAAGTGAAAGTGTAGTAAGGTTATTTTGATTGTCAATAAGCTCAACAGTGTAAGTAGTAACTTGATCTTGCTTAGGAGAAGACTTAAGACATGGTGGAATGCATGAAAAAGGGTGTATAGGATCAAAAGAACCCTAAGGTGGATAAGAGACATCATGAAAAGGAGTGGACAACATGGAGGGTTCTTGATCTTGATCTTTCTTTATGTTCTATTCTTCATCATTTTTAGAGTCCTCTTGACATGGAGCCACTTCTAAGGACAATGAAGCATGTTGGGATTGTATGGATGACTTTGGAAGAGATGGGGAAGGACTAACTAAAGTAGGGATTATAGCATATGAAGGCTTAGGCTCTTTAAGTTTATCATTATTGAAAGTATTTGCAGCCAAGTGAAGGTTAGCTTGAGTTTCTTTAAGAGGTAGCCCTGGAGGATAACTATAGGGAACCGCATGAAAAGTATCAGGGCTTGAGTCGAATGAAGGTTTTGTGAAAGATTTGAAAGACTCAGAAGCTTTAGGAAATGTATGGGTATTGGAGGAAGTAGGGGATGGAAGGGAACCATCACTAGACAAAGGTTCAACATTAACATGACCTTGCTTGAGAAGATAATCTTTATTTTCAGCAGGAGAGTCTTTAGGAGAAGGATTCTTATAATATTGATGCTTCAAGCTAGCATGATGCATTTTATAGTCCTCAGTAGTAGTAGATGGATCATAATCAAGGTATTGTCCACAAAAGCCATCAAAATCTCTTTCAAAATTAGAATCATATGGATCACCATCACGATCTATCCAATGTGACGGCCCATTTGTAGTAAGTAGGAACACACGATGAGGAGGACTCTTAGGAACAGAGGTGTCATAGGTATCATTACATTGTCTATCGTCATAGTCATCATAGTCTCCAAAGCTAGATGTGTCACTCTCCATGGAAGAGGTATCATAAGGGTTATCACATTACTCAAATTCTTTCCGGGGGCATGGTGACATGTACAAGTATTTATCAAACAGAAAAGGGCATAGAGCTTCCCTGGAGAATTCCTTGGGTTCCCTTTCTTTCTCAAGTTTGTCAAGCTGGACTTGCATAGCATGTATCTATTTCATCATAGCGGCGATCAGAATTTCTTCCTCATGTGTACTGATTATTTGAGACATGTGTACTAATTCTCGATAGCTACTGATATGTTCTTGACACAGTAATTTGTATGATAGATTTTGGAAATAGGCTATAAAAAGCTGAAGTATCTGGCAATTCTGACAATTTTTTGACAACTTTCAAAAAATTTCCAAATGACACTCTGTAGACTCATACGATAGTGGGTAGGCTATGAAATGATATTTGAAAAGCTCATACGACAGTTGCAAAGCTCGTACGATAGTGGGTATGCAATGAAATGACAGTTGAAAATCTCATACGACAGTTGTAAGCAGGATTTGATTTCTTGAAATTTGCTGGGATGAAAACTCGTACGACACTAGGTTAGTTATCATATGACAGTTGGGTAGCAATGAAATGACAATTGACAATATCATACGACAGTTGCAAGATTTTGACTTTCAGAATTTGTTGGCATGAAAACTCATATGACACTAGGTTGGTTATCATACGACAGTTGGGTAGCAATGAAACGACAATTGACAATATCATACGACAGTTGCAAGATTTTGACTTTGAGAATTTGCTGGCATGAAAAATCGTACAACACTAGGTTGGTTATCATACGATAGTTGGGTTGTAATGAAATGACACTTGATGGAAACTCGTATGACTTTCTAACCTCCTGAGATGACTTTTGACTCTAGAAAAGAATTTTACTTCAGATTTTGCAAATTTTAGGGTTTTCAAATTTAGATTGTTTGCAAATTGTACTGTCTAGATTTGAGGATTGTAACAGATTTGTTCATTTTCAATAACCAGATAGATAAACAAGCACGCAAAATAGCAAGCAAGTGATTTCAAGCATGTCTGAAAACAATGAACAAGGGCAAAAGCAACCTTGCACATGAGCAATCAAGTGACTTATTTGTTCTAATCCTTAGAAGTGCTAATTGTGTATGTTCTAAAAATGTTTTGGAATAACGCACATATACCCTATAAAATGAAAATTTGGCCTCGCTAGAGTTTTTAGTAATGGTTTGACTCTGCAACTTTTATGATCCAAAGGGGTGAAATCCAATCCCGATGCACCAGGATTTTGACACAGTCTGAGAACTTAATCTTCAGGAGCTGCTAGGGAGATCTGACAACTCAACAATGAACCATACCTGTGGAGATTTCTTCCACAAGGACATTTATATAGCAGCTATCACTACCACGGCAAAAATAGCTATTACCACTTGAGGTTCCGTCAACGCAATTTTCCCTGTGAAGGGATTGTCCGCTACGGTTAACCCTCTCTAAAGGTGACTCACAATAGTATACCACAAGGGAACTTGGCTCCAGATCCAAGGTTTTGATACCTCTTCACTTTTAACCCAAACAAAGCAAGCAGGTTAATCCGACATGCTAAGACAAAGTTTGTCTCACCAAGGTCTATGATATCAACCCCACGTGATCTATCAACCCCTTCGAAGAGAGAATGTATCAATCAATAAGGGAAGATGCACTAACCAATTTTGATTCACCAAACCTCATGATGTTTACCCCATGTGATCTATCAACCTCTCTTGGGAGAGAATGTATCAATCAATAAGAGAAGACACACTAACCAAGTTGAATGTGAAACGCACTAAGTATCCTCTCTACCTACAAGGATTTTATCGTTAAGAAGGATTTCACTGAGAATCCAATCTCTCAAGAATCATGAATAGTGTTCATAGGGCCTAATTATTATGTGAGCACAGATGTATGTTTCCAAAAGAAAATCTACCAAAAGTATCCAAAAAGTAGAAAGAGGAACACTTAACACTTAAAGCGAATATGAGATGAGTCCACAAGGTGGAACACTTAACACCTCACACAAGCTGAAAATGAGTCCCCAACTCAGAAAACAAGTGAGTTCTAAAAAGCACAAAAGGGTTGCCTAGTGGAACAATTAACGTTTCTCTCCTGTAGACCCCTCCCCTTTATGGCGCTGAGATTGCAACCACGGGGCGGAATGAGGGGCCGGTGGATTTAGTGAGTCCAATAACCCAAGATAGCAATCTAGATCAATCACAAGTATCTAAGACTACTAAATAAATACCTAAGGTGTCACAACCTAGTATCAATTATGCAAGTGTGTAGAAATAGACAAAAGCATGAAAAGATGCACACAAGCCAGACACATAAGAGATTTATTTTAAGTCCAAATCAAAATTTTATTCAATGAAGGAGAATACATGGGATCCTCACAATGCACTTAGTAGATTTTACCTATTTTTAGCAATTCTTGTTGAGCTTTTCCATGCAAGCAAGTGACGAACTCTCTAACAAGCAAACAAGCAAACAAGATATGCAAAATATATTCAACTTATGAAAACCATAGGTTTAGCTCTAAAAATCAATTATTATTAGCAATAATAACCAGCAATTAACCCAAATGACAACTCATACCATTCATTGAACCATGTAAAAAAAATAAGTGCATACCCATCACAAAACTTTATTTTTTTTGCTGCATTTGACCTAGTCAACAAGATCTAATTTTTCTTTTATGATTTTGGCCACAAAAATAGAAATTCAAAATAGAGACCCCTGCTAAAAAATAGAGAGCTTTCCAAAAATGTAAAAATTTTAGAAAAATCTATTCATTTGTGCCCTAGAGACCCGTTTTATCAAAATAGACCAGTTTTTGTAAATTGACTATTTGAGCTATTATATTGCATCCAAATTTAAAATACAAAGAATGGACCCCCTATATAATTTAAAGATCTTTTTGAAAATATAAAAATTTCAAAAAATATGCTGATTTGTGTCAGATATTAATTTTTTCCATAATTTCAAGAAAAAATTATTAAAAATTCAAAACATCTTAGAAAATTTTAAATTTTTTACTATAGCTTCTCTGATATATGTCCAACCTGCAAAAAAAATTTCAAAGCAAAAATCCAAGCCGTTTGAGAGATAAAATTAAATCTTTGAAACTTTAGGGCTTTAGCTCCCCAAAAAAATCAAAACTAGCATGTAAAGGTGGGTTGCCCCACGGTGGGCGCCAAAAATATGTGTGTTAAAATTGTACTTGATCTATAGACACAACACTTTAGTAAAACATTAGAGGTTAGCTATAATCAAAATCATGCAAAATTGAAATCTACTCTAACCAAGCGATTTACTACCTTCTAGTAGGTGCGAGATTAATGTTCTCAGATTGTTATCGAGATCAGTGACCTAGACGACACCTAAATGAAGGATTTGAATGCCAAACTGATATGAAATATGAATGCAATTAATCTATTTTTTTTATATTTTCTATGCAATAATATGATGAAAACTGATATGAATCTATGCTAATATGAAAATTGATATGCAATGCTAATCTAGAAATGGTATGATATGAGAATGAAAATTCTAACAATAATATGAAAGCTATGAATTTGAAATTGATCTCACAAAGGTGTCGATTCGCAAGAGCTTTGATTTTCCCAATTTCAATTCTCCAACGTGATTGTGCAAAAATATGAGATGCTTTGAGATGAGCTAAGACTTTAATTTATAGAAATCCAAGGCTTTGGAGGTGCATAGAAAAAAACCATAAATCACTCAGATTAACTCAGCTTGATTTTTGAGTTATCTGATAATAAAGATAATTTATATTCACAAAAACATGCAAATCATGCAAAAATAGCTTTTTAACTCAAATTAGAGTTTAGATCAGCTTTTTGAACTCCAAAAGGATGTTGAGTTCTAAAAAGTCAACACTTTGCATTGATTTTCTAATTTGGAGTTTAACTGTTTCTTTTGAATGTGCATAATAATTATGAATCAATTAAATAAATAAAGTGATTTATGCTCAACTTAACTGATTTTTGAAAATAAATAATTGATTTATGGGTTAATCAATTATTTAATCAAACTTTTATTAAAAACTATATTATTAAATAATGACAACTTGCTTTAATTAATTAAATAAAAATTTAATCAATTATTCATAGGATATTGGATTTATTGTCAAAATTAAATAATACAATTAATAATAGATAGAATTAAATTTAATTACACAATTAAGTGACAAGATATTAAATCTAATTAATTAAATATGAAAATATTCAATTAATCAAACTTAGGATAAATGTGATTTATCACCAAATAATCATTAAATTAAAGATAATTAAGATAATTAGGAATATTGCTAGGAATATTCCCCGATGCAAAATTTAAGATAATCAATTATGATTCGATGATGTTTAGATGTGCCTTAGATTAGGACTTTGATGTCGATTTCGTTCGAATTGTTGATATAGGAGATTAATGAACTTATAGCCCATTTTTGGGGTATTACAGATTCCAAGCATACAATCATGGAGGTTTTGAATTACATTTGTTAATGTTGTGTTCAAGCTTCCATATCAACATACTTGTTTACATTTGAAATACAATTGCATATCTATTGAATATCATAGCTTCATTATTAGATCTACTTCTACTACTTGCTAGCATTCTCTATTTCAATTTTATTATTAAGGTTGATTCCAAACCGAGGTTTGACTAAGGCAAACCCCTCATCCAAACAACAAAACCATTTTTCTTGTAGGTAAAGGTATAGGACAACAAATTGTAGTTCAGATCTGGATACCCTTTTTGGTGAACTTCCGAGATCCACGAACAGAATTTCTGTCAAAGCTATTTCGGGTCAAGGTTGACCTTCAGTGGGGGATAAGATTGTGCCCCGATTATGAGGTTAAGGTCGACCTGGCTTCAAAAGACATAATTTTTCTGGGTTTTCTCTGTCTCTGCATTTCCAGGCCGAAGCAGGTTGGAGAATCACCCAAAACTAAACACAGACGTCAAAAAATAGTGATTTCCACATCAGCCTCATTTTAAGATAAGTACTCCTATTTTATTAATTTTTTATGTCCGTAACATTTTCCATCACAGATTTACATCCTTACACTTTTTTATCATCCCATATTACTTCCCCCCCCCCCCTTTACATATTTAGTCCTTGACAAAAATAAGTGTGGCTTCGCTCAATTACCGTCCTAATTATGGCCTAAATTCTTAAAATCTCTGGAGTGTCCCAATCTACCAAAGGGAGACCTAACTTATCAACTCCTACTTGTCTTCAAGTGACCTACTATTTGAAATTTTTATGGGAATGATTAGAGGCCAAGACACTCCATCATACCCTTCGATATTCTTACATATTTCTTGTTCTGGATGTCAAAATTGTCCTGGCAATCCCAAAAAAAATCCTCTATGTACAACTCATGGGAATGAGGCCCCCGGGGTATCGCTTCTTGAGCTAGCCACATGGATCATAATTGTGATGTCTAAGTGAAAATTTGATATTAAGTCAAAACTATTTAACTCATTTTCTTCTTCTTATGTGGCAGCAAGGGAGCAAGTGTGCTTCCCACAGGTGACGGGGAAAGAAACCAAGGCAATTTTCTTTGTTGCCAATAGGGCGTGTACCTCAAGAATCTATCAATAAAACTCTAACAAAACTACTTTATTCCCATAGTGCTTCGGTAGCAAAATTGGGTTCCTTGTGAACCTAGTGACTTGGATGTAGGTGAACTATGAAAATTAGATGAAATAACATCCCCATGGGCTAATCACAACCATTTCCTCTGGAGATAGCTTGAAACCTACATCCTCAGTCAACACCTTAACTCTATAATATACAAAGGTGTCTTTGACCCTACAAAAATATTAGAAACACTCATCCCATTAGATTTGGGGAAAATGGTCCCATGGGAGAGACTATCTCATTTCTATTCCAAGGACACCAACTGTGTCTAGTCCCTGAATTCCTTCGTACTGTTAGGCTAGTGAACACAAAATAAAAGAAGTCATGAATTTTTTTATCTCCCTCCACCCTCTACATCTAGGCATGTAAGTCATTAGAGATAATAAAAATCCAATCAAAATGTTGCTTATTGGTGATCATATAGTATAGGAAATAGTACATCCATGTAGAGAACTCTTGGGTACGAGACTCACCGAAAACCATGCATAAATATATGATTCCTTCTTGAAATGGATCATTGAAATCAGTGCAAGGAATATCCATCCTCATTTTCCTCTAGTCTTTGTGGGGGATTTGTAACCATTATATGTTTAGGTCACATCAGGTCACATCTTGCATCACTAATAAATGTGTCAATGAAGAAGCCCAAGTCATGATAACTACATCCTTAAAGAACAGGATACTCCAGGCCATGGCAATAGTATCTTGATCCAAGGAGGAAATGGGCACCCAAGAGGATAGCATGGAATCTTGAATGCTTCTATTGTAGTTCTTGGCCATGAGAAATATTAACTCTAGAGCTTGCACGGAGTATGGGAAGCATGTGGCTTGCATGATCCCAAAGGCTACTAGATTAACTGACAATGGGTCATTGGCTCATCTCAACTGGTGTATTATCTATTGTAAACCATTCAATTTGGCCTAAGTGCCAAAAAATTTATCTGATATTTCTCAAAGTGTGATTTCAATCTGGGACTTGTGGATTGCCTCGTATTTCTTGTACTTAATCACTAATGGGATCTTTTCCAAGGCCTTCTCTACTTTTGATTTCTTGGTCGAACCTATAGATGAACTTAGGAGCTCTGGACTTTTGGGAGGGGATCCTACTACTGCCATCTTTCCAGCTTATCACCTGCAAGACTGGACAACTATCAAAATGATATAAATGATACAAAAGATCAATCCAAGATCGGACCCCAGGGTTTAGAGACCATTTTTTAAAAGGTGGGTGTGCTGAGAACTACCGGGACATTCGGAGACTCTAATCATGAAATGAGGAAAGGTACAATGACTAATTAATGTGAAAATTAATTTCAATGATAGGCCATTTCCAAGTTAGATACATGTACACCCACGTGTGTGAAGTTATGGCATTTAATTTACAACTAAGACAAAAAAAAGTGCCATTAATAGTCAGCTAGAATAATTTTGAATGTTAATTCATGGGAAGCCAGTGCTTCCATTAAGGTAGGCATGATATAGATGAAACATAATTTTGAGACCTAGCCACCTTGGCCTTGTGGACTCAAATTGGTGATCATGGTGACCTCTGCAACTCGACATGACTTGCTCTGCAATGGCAATATATGACTAATCGAGACTAGATATAGAGTCCATAGACAAGTTATTGATAGTGCGCGGAGAAAACACCTCACAAAGAATTTAAACTCAAAATTATTTACAAACTTGATATTTACAACATGTATATGGTGTGACCCAAAAGAATAGAACTTATACACATGGCCACACATGGAAGATGCCACACTATACACAAGCCCTTACATGGGAACCTATACAAAATTTTACAGTGGTCTACATTATCTTACACATTTATACATAGCCATACTTTATAATCAACACCCTGTATAGCTACTCAACCCTACCAGGACTAGGACCATGAATCATTTACAAGGCTACATACAAATAATGCACAAAAAGAACACCATTAATTATAGGCATTTAAAAATGTGAAATTTACACAAATTTACAGAAGGAACACCAAACCGCAACAACTTACACTATTTTACATTGGTTTACACTAATTTACACTAGCTTACAAGGGTTGGGCAGGCCACAAAAGATAGAAAAAAGCAAAAATGATGATGAACAAACCCACAAGGACTCTACGCCAACCTTATTTACAGGGTGGAGTTCTGGGGCAACACAAATGGAAGGAAAGAACCAAAAACAAAAACAACACTAGAAAGAGAAGGAACAAAACAAAAATAAAAAACAAAAGTTGACAAGGGCCTACCTACAAAAAAAGATCATCAAAGAAAATGAGGATGCTCACTCATTTCTCACCAAAAGCTCAAATTACTCTACCCAAACACAGAAGCATGAACTCTAGCGCTTGCACAAACTACCTTCGAAGACTTGGGTTCAAGAAAATACTTTGCGCTTTACAATTTTATTGCTCAGAAAGTAATTATGCTTTGGATAATTGTAAAAATGAGGGGTGAAAGCCTTTTTATAATTCCTAAGTGAGCACATTAATTGCCAATTGGAATCCCAAGGCATGTAAGTCAAAAATTTTAGACACAGAGACATCCGACGTTCACTTTTTTGAGCGAAAAAAGAAGTGACGATACCAAAACCCCGAAGTCCAGATTTCTTAGCAATAGACAAGAAGACACTCTAAGACACCAGATACCAGAGAAACAAAAGACAAAAGGCATCCAGAAACAAAGAAAAAACAAAGGAACAAAAGACAAAAAAGGGGGACCCAACATTTTGCCACACAAAATGAAGTGATGGGTATGCAAGGTATAAAAAAGGGGTTCACCCAATGGGGTGAATTTCCTTCTTGGTGAATTGAATTGAGGTATATTGAAATATAGATTTGATTGATTTTTCTTTTTATTGCCATTATTATTGTTGCAAAAAGTATTATTGGATGAATTGACATTGTTAGCTTGATTATTAGAAACACTAGTAAGATTGAATGGTTTGGGTTTGATGTTGTTAGCTTCCACCACTTCATCATTCAATGGGTTCTTGTTGGTATTCTTCAAACAAGACTTGGGTTTGTCATTATTTTTATTGGTTTATGAGTTGTTACAAGTGGATTTACTATTGATTGAGAACCCCTTTTTGTCTTTATATAGCTTTAGCTCACTCTTCTTCACTAAAGAATATTCAATTTTGATCTCATTCTTATTAATTTTATCAAAGATTGGGGGAGATTGGAGTTGTAGCCTAAAATTTATCTCATCGGTCAAGTTATTGATGAATATATCCATTTTTTGGTACACTTCTAGGATATTTGGCGAAGATCCTTCTCTAACATTGTAATAAATTCAAAAAGGATTCCCCATTCCTTTTCTTTGTATTTCATAAATCCAACATGATAACTTCATGTTCAATATTGTATGAGTAACAAGATTGGAAATAAATTCTTTAAAGGATTTAATATCAGGTGGAAACTTAGGAAACCATTACATAGCTTGGCCCCCTAGACTCCTAGGGAATAACCTCATTAGATAGGTAGGTTCATGGATAAATTTCATGTTCAATGTGAAAACTTCCCTCACATGATCTGAAGGATCGAAAGCAACCCGATATTTATCATATTGTGGAATTTGAATGTTTGGTGGAAATGGTATCATTATCAATTTTTTATCAAAAAGAAAATGACATATCCCTTCTAGGATGAATCTTTTATGTGGGGTTCCCTTTTGTATTCTATAAATTTTTCTTTGAAGTGATTTAAGATGTTTTTCAAAAGCTCCAAAAGGATTAGGTCCTTCTTGATCTTATTTTATGTTAGATACATCATAGTCATGTGGTAATTTAGCACCTTGTTGTGCTAAGGATTTGAAATATCTCTCTTTATCCCTTTCTAATAATTTCTCCATCATTTTGGTGAAATGTGGATTTTGTGATGCTTCTTCAATTTTTTCCTCAGTTGTCTCCTCTTGGTTTTGATCGTTAGTTCTATTCTCATAATTTCCAAGAGGCCAATCATTCTCCCATATAGGCATATTGGAATATTTTTCTTGTTGATCTTATTCTTGTTGAAATTATATTGAATTTGGAAATTGAACTTGTGATTCTCCTTGAATGGGTTGTCACTCAAAGTGATGTGAAGGTGATTGAAATTGAGTTTCTCTTTGATGAATTATATGTTCTCTAAACAAATTTTCTTCAAAATCATGTGTGTATTTATATACCCTTGTTCTTACCGGCATAACCTCGTCATTCTTCTCAAAAGGTGGTCTTTAAGAATTTGAATTTCAAATTGAGGTTATCTATGTAATGAAGAGGTTTGAAAAACTTTAATGTTTTTTATGATTTTAGTTTGAATGTTAATATTTAATTGATGCTTTCTTCTAATGCTTTGGATCATAAAACTCAACAATCACAAAAACAAATGTTTTGAACCTCTAAAATCTTATACAAAAAGTATACGTTCCTGGATGTTTTAACAATGCCTTCACATGAAAATACTTCAAGAAATCTACCTAGGGTCAAATTTGGCTTTACATGGCTTATTAGGTATGATTACTAATTTTAAAATGATTTATTCAAGATTCATTTTAGATTATTTTATTTTACCTCTCTTTTGAGAGGTTCCCACCATCATAAAAATGAGGTTTTACGCAATTTGTGAGAACTAATTAAGGAAGGCTATTATACAATGCTCTTTATCCTGCAACCTATTAAGGATGAAGGCATTTTGTTTTATAGTGGGTGGATTACCATGGCCAAAATAGTTTTATCTCACTTTGAGTTGTCCCTTTCACTGGCCTCATTAAGGCAACTATTAGGAGGCAAGCCCTCTAATATTCAAAATTAACTTGCACTACTTGAAAGAAAATTGAGGCAAAAGGTAGGTCTAGGAGTTTGATCACCCTAAGAATGATAAGAGAATATCCCTATTACATTTTAGTCTCTAAACACAATTGACAATGTTGTCATTCTTTAAGCCTTTAATCTAATGGAACTAGGGTATGCTTCACATTTTGATCACTTTGATAAAATTGAGAGCATAGGTCTAATACCTTTTGTTCACAAGAAAATGAAGCTCTATATTATGTGTTTTTTCATCACTTGAAATTTCTTTCTATTGAAAAATCTATCATGTTTGGAAATTTTATCACCTTAAAAATGTGATAGCATTGGCCTAATGTCATTTTTGACAAACAAGGATGCCTTCTTATTTAGATTAGGTGTTGAACTTTGAAATGCCACAATTTAAGCAAAGCACATGAAAGAAAAGGCTTAAGAATCACACCTTGTTCAAAGCTTAGTGCACATTTTTTAGATTATTTTTTCTTTTCAATACATACCTAGGCAATAGTTCATTCTCCTTAGCATCCCCTTCACAAATGTTAGTTCAACATCATACAAGCCAAGTGAGGAAATCCAAAGTAAATACAAATTTGTGAAGGTTTAGAAAGGAGAAGCATAATGATCAAGCATTAGAGGATTGTAAAAGACTTGATAAAGATGAATGATTTTTATCTAATGATTATATGCCTTAACCTCTTCATCTAAATCACAACAATATTTACATTATTAATCTTGTTTTCATACTTATTTAGCCTTTTTCCTTCTCTTTCCTTGTAGTGATCAGGCAACTTAAATGTAGGATTTTGAACCTTCTTGAACTTCATCATCTATAAGGCATTTAGAAAGAAATTAGATCTGGAAAATTTAAATTTTCAAATTATAGACTACAAGTGCTATTTTAATTTGGCAGGCGCTACAGTTTATCTAGCACACACTAAACTTTAAAGCATAAGTGCTACAATTTAACTTCTAGGCACTAAAATTTTAATGTTATGAGCTAAAATAAGTTTAGACAAGAGACAAAAGGACCTTTCCAGGCATTGTAAGTCAAAATAAGACAAAAGACAAAAGGATATTTGTAGGTGTTTTAATTCTTCGTCTAGGCGTCAAAATTTGTTCACAGGTGTTGATCTTGACTCCGTAGGTGCTAAATTGTTTTTGCACAAGCACTAAATTTTTGTGTGTAAGCGTTATTCTATGTACTCTAAACCTACAAATGAAAAATCTGCAACCAAAATCAAGTTAAAATGTTAAAATGAGGTCATGGCCCCATGGTGGGTGTCATTTTGTGTATGTAAATACCTTCATGAGACATTCTATCAATGAATAACAAGTTAAATGCTAAAGATTAAAGCTAATTAAACACTTTAACTTGAAATAATTAAAAACTTTTCATGGCTACCTATCTAGAAAGACTACAGAATGCTCTCAACTACAAGAAACAATCCTAAAGTGATAATCTCTAGAATGAGAGTGTAAAGATTAATGAAATGCTAAGGTAATATGAAAATTTAGTGCAATTATGCTAAATGATCTATTCTATGTGCTCAATTGGATTCAATTTCAACATTACGATGATGCAAAGCAAATCTATGAAACTAAAATGAACTCAATTATGTTAAACTCAATTCTATTTTCCTATAATGATGATGTAAATGAACTAGATATGAATTACACTAATAGTGCATCCTCTTTATAGGATTTCCCAAGGGTAGGAGGTTGAGTTTAATTTTAGTTAATTAACCATGATTAGATGAGAGAGGTGAGTTGTGTTTGTTGAGGTGTCTCAAATGAAGGGACAAGATTGACTTATTTAAATTGAAGGGCCAAGATATAAAAGCCTATTAAGTAATTCATGTGCACACAATACCCTTTCCTCATTGGTTGATTGATATTTGTTTCTTGTTGTGGTAGGTGAGGAAATTAGGATTTATTAATTCAAAAAATTAATTAATTTAGTCATGTACGCAAATTAGAGGGTTCAGATTCAATTATTGAGTTGAACTACATTATTAATTGATTAAATCAATTAAATAGATATTTTATTTTTATATTTAATTAATCCAAATGGTCTATATTTAATTAATTGATTGTGTTGACTTTCTTTGACAATTTTAAGGTGTACTATAGTAGCAAAAACTCTTACTATTCTTAAACCACTTAGTAGCCTTAGGAGAAAAATGGTCATATAAATTTATCCCATCAAGAAAACTTCTACAATTCATAGCATTGTTATCCAATTCATTCAGATGTATCTTAATTTATGAACTAGTAGCCATATCATATCTCCACTCCACACTTGAACACAACTCAGAAAGAAAAATCTCTAGTACAACCAAATAATTATTATACTGTTTAAAGAACAAAATATTCATATTTCTAGACCACAAAACATAAATCTTACTTTCTTCATGCCCTATTGCCATGCTGAGAAGATACCCAACACCTAGCTTTGAGGGGGAAATTAGATTCATGTGAAAACTTCCCTCCAAACCCTCCAGTCTAAGTCATTTAATAGAGGAGGAAACAACATTTGAAATGGATGCAAGACCACAATTAAAAGAACCTTATGTGTTCCACATCAAATAGATCCTATTTTTTTCTTTTGAATCTTCTACAATCATCTAACAACATCCTATTTTTCATACTTTTGCAAAATTTTACAATATGCCCTATCATGTTACATTTATAACAAACTATAGCAATATCCATTAAAGTTCTTAACATTTTTATTCACGTTCACCCAACTAAAATGTACTCTACTTTTACACTGAACAACCTTATACCCTAACTTATTATAATGATAACATCTTCCATTTAAAACATAACTCCTTTTCAAACTTCCACACTCATTGACTTTGTGTTCTACTTTATTGCAAGAAAAATAGATAATATCAAAAGGAGAGTACTTGTAAGGAATAGGCGAAGGTATCCAATTCATCATCCTCTTTCTATCCTTTTCCTACACCAAATTCTTTTTTTTCTTCACTGATGTGAGTGTCCCAAGGCTTGCTTGCACTGCAACCAAGAGACCTAGCTAGTCTCTTCTAGGAACCTAGTCTCCTCTAGGTCCTAATTGGCTTAGATGATTAACTAAGTCCAATTCTAACTCTTCTCTAAGAGTTCTTAACCTTTGTTCTTAACCTTGAAAGACTAACACATTTGAGATAGTACAATCCTTCACCTTCACTTAGAAAGCTCTAAGTGCTAACTCCTCACAAACTTCAGTCTTCATTGTAGGGATGCCCATCCTTATGAAAACATTCATAAATTTTTCAATTTGATCCATTTTAGAAGGATCTTGAACCATATCCTTACCGAGTTCAAGGATTCACCATTAGAGACCTTAAAATAGGCCTAATTCTTGTAGCCTTTACTAGTGTCTTTTTGCCAATTCTAACAAAACTTTTCCAATGACCCTAAAAATATAAAACCATATTTGGATACCCATTTGGAAGTTTTAAAATATTCTATAGGTTCTAGGGTCTGAAAACCTCCGTACACTGGCTTCCTATAAACTAGGACAAATAGGGCTAATAGGCCTAGTTTTTAGGACTGACTGTAACCTTGTAGAAATATTGCTCAAAACCTGGTCTAATGGATCGGCATAGGCTCAATCCTCATAGTATGTTGAGGTATGATGAAATAATTCTTAAAAATTTACCTGTGTCGTATAGTACCTTTCTACCCTGCAAGAAATCTTCTCTTCTTCATAACCTAGACCTCTAACCGGGCTCTGTCTGCTCACCTAGGGCCTAGCAATAAAAATAGCTCTCCAAAAATTCATGACTCCAAATCCTAAACATATATACACTAATGACTCCCCTAACATTTCCATCTATCCTTAGGTGTTTCCCATGGCTATATTTCATGGGGGAGCCATGAATGCACCGACTGGTCAGAAAAGGACCAGTAGGAACTCTAAATAAAAAACAATTTAACCGACACAGTATATCTACTCTAAACAACTTTCTTATCAAAATAAAGTCTTATAATATCCTAAAGAATACTAAACAATCACTGGTTTAGCACTTTCAATACATAAGATATGACTGTCACCACAAAAACTCAGAATGTTCACTGAAACAGTGTTGTAGAGCTCTATTATCAAACTCAAACTATTACAATTGCATCACTCACCTCAAGATTCAAGTCTTAGCTAATAGTATATGCCATCTCCATGATTCTAGGGCCTATTGGCCAATCTCCCACCTCCTATTCTCAAGGGAATCCAAGGATAACCGAGTTGCATGTAACATTTGCAATAATTGCAAATGTTGTCATGACAACTTCTTAACAACATTTGGCATCTTTCTCTATGCCTTGATCCTATTTCTTAGGACCTTTATCCTCTCTAAATTTTGAGGAACCAACTCATTTGATGACCTTATGGCATCTCTATGACATCCATTAACATCATTTATGTGCCTAAGACACATTGAAGACTCTATCCCAAACTACTAACACTAAGAATTTAAAGACTACTAACATTGGCTAGTTGTGTGACCTTAGTCCTAATGACTAAATCACTTAGCCCACATTGCAATGACCTTCTAATGTCTTAAAATAAACACACACTACTCTTCCTAACTTGGCTAGAGTCAAGTACAAGCCAAAACTTCTTAACCATGGAGGTAGCCTAAGTGTGCTCCTACACCATCCTCCCCAAAACAAAAAGTTCAATCCACCCTTGGATGAATGATGCTTGGATCAATTCCCATCTTCTTGAACTCTGATTCCTTTATCCATACTACATCAGCATCCATTTTCCCATGCTTCTTTATGAGATGTTCTTTATAATCCTTGGTCCTAGTCTTTTTATAGACCCTTGTATCCAACACATTGTTAGCTCTTGTGGCTGTAGCAGTAGGTAATTGTAGATCTTCCACATCTCTGATCACTTCATGAATACTTTGATCCATATCTTTTTGTGGTCCTTTGTAATGGACTAAGTCTACAATGTTCAAGATAGGAGACAGTCCACTTTCTTCCGGGAGCTCAACTCTGAATGCATTATCACCATACTTAGCCAAGATAGGACAGGGACCTATCCTCCTCATCTACAACTTGTGAGGGACTCCCTTTTGAAGTCTAGATTTTTTAAGATGCACCATAACCAGGTCACCCACATTAAACTGAATTGTTCTCCTACTTTCATCCACCTTGGCTTTGTGTTTCATGGTGTTCTCTGTCAAGGTCTTCCTCACTGTATCATGTATCTCCTGCATAGCACATGAAAAATCATCAGCATATCCACTTCCCTTCACTTCATCCTTCAAATCTTATAGTTCATAAACTCCTCTAGGATGTAGTCCATAGACTATTTCAAAGAGACTCTTCCCTATGGATCTGTTTATAGTATCATTGTAGGCATATTTAGCTTGACCAATCAACTGATCCCATTGTTGACCATACTCCTTGGTCAAGCACCTTAGTAGATTTCCAAAGCTTCTATTTACAACCTCTGTCTGACCATCAATTTGGGGATGGTAGGCTGATCCAAAGGACAAGTTAGTGCCTAACCTTTGCCAAAGAGTCTTCCAAAAATGACTCATGAATTTAGTGTCTCTATTTGACACAATGCTAATAGGTAACCCATGGATTCTTACTATTTCTTTGAAGAAAAGAGACACTATTTGACTAGCATCATTAGTGGTCTTACATGGCATAAAGTGATCCATCTTGTTGAATCTATCCACAACCACATAGACACAATCCATGCCTTGTCTTGTCTTGGGTAACCCAACTACAAAATCCATACTCAAGCATTCCCATGGCCTAGTAGGAATAGGTGGTGGTTGTTAAAGACCTGCATTTGAAGAAGTGCCCTTGGCCTTTTGACATACAACACAACTTTCCACATACCTCCTAACATCAAGATTCATCCTTGGCCAATAATAGAACCTTTGAACAAGTTATTGAGTCTTAGTGATCCCAAAATGACCACAAAGCACCATTATGCTTTTCTTGAATCAAATTCTCTCTAATAGAGCCTCTAGGAACACATAATTGATTCCCTTTAAACAAGAGATCACTTTGCAAAGTATACTCAGCATACCTACTATGAAAATGATTCTTGTATTCAACACATACCTTATAAATGTCTGCAAAATCTTCATCATCTGCATATAGATCCTTGAACTGATCTATCCCCATGCTCTTCAACTAAATTTCTTGAATTGTGAGAGCTCTTCTAGACAATGCATCTGCCACTTTATTGAAGACACCTTTCTTGTGCTTGATATTAAAGGTATAATCTTGTAGGTACTCAACCCACTCCATGTGCTTGTGACTCAACTTCTCTTGTGAATTCAGGAAACTAAGTGCTTGGTTGTCTGAATACACTATGAATTCCTTGGGAAGCAAGTAGTGCCTCCATTTCCTTAGAGCTTGGACCAATGCATATATTTCAAGGTCATAAGAAGAGTACTTCTTCTTGGCTTCACTTAACTTTTCTGAATGAAAAGCCACTGGTCTACCCTCTTGGCTTAGAACAACCCTAATTGCTAGCATCACACTTAATGGTGAAAAGATTCTCAAAGCTTGGTAACACCAAAATAGGTTGGGTAGATATCTTTTCCTTCAACAACTCAAAGCTCTTATTAGCATGCTCATTCCATACAAACTTGGTTTTCATGCCTCCCTTAATAGTATCCAATATGGGAGCACAAATTGCACTAAAATGCCTTATGAATTTCCTATAATATTGTGCAAGGCCATGAAAACTCCTTACCTCTATTGATGTCCTTGGAGTAGGCCAATTCATGATAGCCTATGTTGGGAGTTCCCTTTGATCTTCAACTTGTAGATTTATACTTTGATGGATAACTTTAATATAAATTTGACTCTATCACCACTCCAAAGTCTACAAGGAAGAGGGCCAATTAACAAGGATCAAAAGAGATCCTCCTACACTTTGAGCCTTAATGCTTAGGCGGGTGTACCCTTGATTCACTTCTTCAAAGGAATCACAAAATAATATACAACTATACCCCTTACTAATTGATTGAAGATTTTATCATTTGAATTGTGTGTCTGTGGTTGATGACAATGAAAATGCCTCCGGAGGATGGAATAGTGCCTTAACCTAGGGCAAAGAGTCACCCAATTACATACATCAACTGAAGATCTTAAATCAAACACTCCTGGGCTTAGGATAAGTGCTTTTCCTATTACCCCTCTCCCTCTAACACAAGGACATAAAATTCTTACTTGGTTGTAAACTCACTGAACTCACCTAAAAGACTTTAATCCTAACTTTGTTAGGAACTCAGAGATGACTTCACAATAGTCTGTGTTTACCATATGCTAATACACTTTGTGACACTAACATATATGAGCTTAGAACTGAGACAAGAAGACATACACAAATGCAAGATTAGAACTCAATAGCATTCTCATTAACCTATTCAGAATCAATATACAATCAGAACAATACTAAGATAGGAAAAAGACCCAAAATCCAGCTCCTCTTTCAGTATAACACCATTAACAACCAGGGACCAAAGAAAGTTTTTGGAACCCACACAAAATCAAAAAAGCTACAATATATACTCCCTAGTCATCATGGAATCCTCAGAGAGAATGCAACAAGCTATGGATGACTAGGGTTAGGTTTTCAACCACCCAACCAACTAGAAACGGTCACAAATTAATTGCAGGGGAAGAAAACCAGGCAACCAGGAGAAAATAGATCCCGAAGTGATCCTCAATCATGATAAACTCTCTAGGAAGGTATTGAGAACCACAAAAATGCCCAAAATGTCAACTTGCAACATGCCTCGAGCATAAAACCACATAGTACAAACCCCTGCAGATGAACATGGCACACCCTAGACCACACTACAATAGCAAATAGATCATCTCCTACCAGCTCCAGTCACTTCTGCATTGAATTCTAGTCCTTTTGGTCGCAGGAAACCCTCCAAGAAATTTGAATTTGAAAACAAACGGTCAGTTTTAGGCGGTAGCAGGAAATCGGCGGCCCACATTTGAATCTCAATCAACTTTAAGTCCTGACCGTCTGATCTCTCTTTTTCGTGGCCCTTTATGACTTTAACTCACCCGAACACCTCGGGTTTACCTCTAGCAAACATGCGACAAGGCATTTCTTGTTCACGGAATGAAAATCTTAACCACTGCTTAACCCCATGAACTAGCGAACAAAGGAAAATATTTGACCTCGGTCCCTTTTTAGCGAACTAGTGACTGAAGGATACCTCCAAGTCACAGAATACTTTATGCCTTCGCCAAGTTATTTATTTATTACTCAAACACTTGTTTGCTAAGTCGCTAAACCTTTTGGAACATTACCACCCTACTCAGCGAATGAGAGAACAAAGAAAACCTAACTTATCTTAGCAACATCTGGCGAACAAGCGACTAAAGGGAAATCGACCATTCGCTGAAAACTTTATGTTGCCACCAGATATTTTAGCGATTGCATGAACGCTTGTTCATCGAACCACCAGCTTTTTTAGAACACTGCTATTTTACTACGTGAATGAGTGAACCCTTGTAATATATCAGAACCGCCAAAAGAATGAAGAAACTTAACTGGGCCCGCACCAGGAAGATCAACGGTTGTCTCATCTTCGCATAGCCCTCTGAGATTCCATCAGATCATAAGACAACCATTGATCGAAGAATCTTTCCTTGTCCTGACAACCCTCTGACGGGATATGAAATCAACAGACATCACAAGATCTGAAACCTCTAACAAAACCCATAAGAACATACGCCCGTCGTCGATCGACTGACAGTGTCAGGACCCTCTAACAAGCTGAAAACTTAGGTCCCACTGACAACATGCCACTGTGTTAATACATGGACCAATCAAATACCACCAATTGTTCCTATGTGTTACCTTGGACCCACTAATCCTTTAGGAGAATCAATGGCTGTCGCTATACCGCTATGTTAAAGGTCGAGTATGTCATCCTGGCGGAATAACGATAGCCACAAGATCAAACCAAACTTTAACCTGCCTGGACGCCAAGAAAATTGGTCCCATTGATAGGATTCCACTTCATACTCCCATTGACCAATCAGATACTACCAAATCAGCACACTTGGCATGTGGACCCGCTTGAAAAGAAAGGCTACATCATACAATAAAATCAACGGTCGGCATAAAAGTGCATAGCTCTGACACATCTCTTGAGAACATATGACCACCGTTAGATCAAGATGTTGTTAGAAAACCTAGGCTCAGAGACCACGCAAACATGCGACTAAAGAGAAGGAAGCCACCATGCCAAGTCACAAACAGTTAAGAGATAATGGCTCGGAAACAAGAGAATACGCGAACGCAGTGTTCGCCCAATCGCCGAAATAAGAGACAAACCATCTGAGGATTAAATGAATAGGCGACCAATGGGAAAAGAAATGTGCACATGCATTTAAAAAGACTTAAGTGGCCTGAAAAGGTAATGAAGAATTAGAACACGACCAAGGCATTTCTTACCAACGGCTAGTTTTTTCAAAAATTTGAGCTAAGGGTTTCAAAACCAAGGAAACAAAATGACTGCAGGGACTAGAAAAAACATGCTAGGGCCATGAAATTTTTTTTAGGGGTAGACTAGATAAAAAATAGAAAACCATGGAAATTCTTTCAAGTGCTAACAGTGGCTCTGTCTGGGGATGTGTGGCTCTTTTAGGCATAGCAAGAATCTAGAATCACTGGTTACAATAGACCACCTACTGGACAAAATTTCAAACAACTAAGAGCCACAGGGAAAAACCCTAGGAACAGGTCAAAATAGGATAGGGGAAAGCAACTATTTACAAAATTTACAATATGTACAGACCTAACTACTATTCATGGAAAATAAAATACCTTCAATTGAAGTATTTCTTCAAGAATTGTCCATGAACTGGCAATTCCTGAACATCACCATTTAACTCTTTCACAATATATGAATCTTGGCCCCATTTTTCATGAATTAGATATGGCCCTAGCTAGATTGGATCAAATTTACCTTTTTTTCCCTTATCCTCCAATCTGGCATTCCAAATTAATACCAAATCACCAGGTTCAAACTTCTTGTCAACAGTCTTCTTGTCATACAAATTCTTAACCTGCAACTACAATTTGGCATTTCTTGCAACTGATTCTCTTCTAGTTTCATCTAGCCTAATGAGGTCCTCAATCCTCAACTGCATCTCATCATCTATGTCATCATCATATAACTGAACAAATTTATACATTTCCAGCAAATTATTTTGAGGTGTTCTTGCATGAATTCCATATACTAGGTCAAATGGTGCACAACCAATTGCCCTCTTCACAGTTACCCTATCAGCCCATAGAGCTAATGGCAACTTTGAATTCCATGCCTTCTTATTCTTTTCAAGAATCCTCTTTATAATTTTAATCAAACTCTTATTAGTAGATTCTGCCTGACCATTTCCTTGTGGATGATAAGGTGAGGAATTAGAAATCTGAATTCCTAAACCTTTGTAGAATTCCTTATATTCAGTAGACCTGAAGCACATTGCATTATCACTTACTATTCTCTCAAGGAAACCAAACCTTGTAACAATGTTATTCAACAGAAAATTAGTTACCACCTTACTAGTTGCATTTCTTGTAGGTATAGCCTCTACCCACTTTGTAAAGTAATCAGTGGCAACTAAGATCCATGAGTGTCCTCCACTTGACTTGTTTGGTATCTCCCCTATGAAATCAATTCCCCATTATTGGAAAGGAGCCTGTACTTCTACTGGTTTTAAAGGCATATTACCTAAAAATTTTAGCTTACCAGAGAGCCTTTGACAAGCATCACACCTCCTTACCAACTGTTCTGCATCCTTGAAGATTGTGGGCCACCAGAATCTTGCTCTCAAGATTTTATGAGCAGTTGTTTTGCCCATATAATGCCCACCACAAACTCCCTCATACATTTCTTTTAACAACTTGTTAGCCTGATTTTCATCTACACATTTCAATAGTATGTAATCTAAATTTTTTCTATATAGTTTACATTTCACAATTACATACTTGATGGCCTATAATTTTAATGTCCTCTTCCGATTATCATTCATTCCTGTTGGACATCTCATATTTCTCAAGTAATAGATGATATCTTGATACCAGATACAATCATCCATATCACATGTATAATCAATTTTAGAATGATTTACCTGATTAGCATCAAGATTGGATTGAGCCATTAGCTTTGTCCATCCTTGTCCTCTAACCAATTTGGTAATCTGGACCTCAACATTGAATTCTTGGATCCTATTGATCCATCTGCATCTTCTTCCAGATACCTCCTGCTATGAGAAAATATCCTTCACAACTGCACTTGGCACAAAAGCAATCACAACTGCCCCCATCAAGTAACACCTAAAAGCCTTGACTACCTTCATAAGTGCATATGTTTGTTTGTCATTTATGTCATACTTCAATTCTATAGCCTGCAAAGATTTACTGAAAAATGCAATAGGCTACTCAAAACCATCCTTATTCTTTTGTAACAAAACTACAACAATAGTGTGAAAGAATGCAAAGGAAAAGATGTGCATTAGGACACTATAATCAAGTGCCTTAAGCATTGGTGCATCTTTGATAGCCTGCTTGATATTTTTGAAAGCCTCATCAGGCTCACCCTCCCAATTGATTGCAGATCCCTTCTTCAACATCTTAGAAATAGGTCTAGTAACCTCTACAAAATTTGTCACAAATCTCCTGAAGAAATTGACCTGACCAAAGAAGGACTGAATCCCTTTAATATTCTTTGGCCTCTAAATTTTATCAATAGCTGCTACCCTCTCAGGGTCAATTCTCACTCCTTGCTTGCCAAGCAAGTGGCCAAGCAACTTACCTTCAGTGACACCAAAAGCACATTTCCTTGGGTTTAATGAAATGCCATATTCCAAAGCCCTCATAAACATTTTCTCTAAATGAGTACAATGGTCTTCTTCCTTCTTGGAATAGATAGTTAAATCATCTTGATATACAACAAGGAAATCATTTATGAAATCTGCAAAAGCAACATCCATTGCCCTCTGAAAAGAAGCACCAACATTTGTGAGACCAAAAGGCATTCTCACATAAACATATGTCCCCCACGGTGTTGTGAAAGTTGTCTTGAACTGTTCTGATTCTTTCACAATGACTTGATTGTAACTAGAGAAACCATCCATCATAGACATCAATTCTGATCCGGTTACTCTCTACAACATAGCTTCCATATTGGGCAAACAATAGTTATCTTTTAATGAGTTGATGTTCAAATTCCTAAAGTCCACACAAAGTCTGATGTCACCATTTTTCTTTCTCACCGGAACAAGGTTTGAAACCCAAGAAGAGTGCCTTATAGGCTTGATAATTCCAACATCTCTCAACTTCATCAACTCTTCTTGCATTTTGGGTGCCAAAGTAGGATTAATAGGCCTTTGTTTTTGTCGGAAAGGTTTAGCATCTTCTTTCAATGGAATAATATGCTAAAACAAATCTTCTCTATAAACCTTTAGGTCATCATATGACCATGAAAAAACATGCCTGAATTTTCTCAATAATTCAATCAAAGATTTTCTCACATTGTGAGACATGTCCCTACCAATGTATACCTTCTTAGGTGTCTCATGTGTTCCAAGATTTATCTCCTCTAGATCAGCATGATCTTCTCTTTTGATATTCTTTTGAACTCTATCCTGGTTATCAAAGATAGTCTCCAAAACAACAAGCCCCTTGGGCACCTTGTTAGTTCTAAGTTGAATGACCTCATTGCCAAAGACAACCTCTCTTCCTTCTACTGACTCAACCAAGTCTGAACAATCAAATTCTTGACCATGATACTGATCTTCACAACTCATAAACTTCAAGATATCATTATCATCATCAAATACTTGCCAATTTTCAATATTGTCTGGTATACTAGGCCTAGCCTGAATTTCAACTTTAGAGATACCAGCAAAAGTAATATCAGTGGGATTGATTGCAATATTGGCTAACAAGTCAGCCATCTTATTGTTACTCCTATCCTTCCACCCAATATTGAAGGCATCAAAATGTTCAATCAAATCCCAAACTGCATTCCTATATTGTTTCAACCTCTTGCTCTTGGAACATATACTGACCTGACTTAGGACACCACCAACTTAGAATCACCAACAACACTTATGCATGTAATACCATGTTTTTGTGTCAACCTCAGTCCTAACAACAAAGCCTCATATTCTACTATATTGTTGGTACAAAATAAATTCAATGTGAAAGAAAATTTGTAGGTGTTTCCATCAGGAGAAATAAGTAGAATACCTGCTCCTGCTCCATCCTTGCAATTTGCACCATCAAAGTACATTACCCATAAATCACCCTTCATAGAATTAACACTTACCTCAATAGAGATAGGTGACAAAATAGGTTCATTTTCAAATACAGGGATCTCTACCCTAAAATCATTAATATCAGTATCCACAAAACATGTAGTCTCATTGTCAATATTCCTTTCAATCATGTGGCATACTCTTGGCTCTCGATCAATCTTGACAAACTGATCATCAATCTTGAAAGTAGCATAGGACAAATCACATTGTAAACTTCCACCCATGGCAGCACTCCACCTTCTAGATAGCAGCATCCCATAATGAGGAGGGATGTCCACCACCAAAACACTCATTGTTAACTTTTTCTCTGGATATGCTACCAGCCTATATGGCATTGCATTGATAGTCCCAATAGCTGGTACCTCCCTCTAATCCATTGCACAACATCTACCTTGAACTGTATCAACTTTAAGGCCCAACTTCTCCATGATTTTAAAAGGCATGATAGTATTAGAGGCACCACTATCAATCATACAATTTCTTAACTTCATTCCATTCACAAGAACACTTAAAAAGAATGGATCAATGTTTTCAAGGCTGGCATTGACAAAACTGTCCAAATATATAGGAGGAATTTGAGATACAATTCCCTGAGTAGCAACACCTTTCAAAGATTTACCCTAAGATCCATTGCATGCAACATCATTGTTATGAACATTATCTACCCATGCAATAGCTTTGTCTTTGTGTTCAGGTATCCTCAAAAATTCTAACAATGGAACCTTAACTGTAATTTGGGATAATATAGATAACATATCAATAGGAGCAGAAGAAGGGATTTCAATCTGCACTGCCTTAGCATCCTTTTGTTTGTCTGATACATTAGGTGTATTGGCCACCCTCATTTTTTCAATCTTAGCCATTGTGTTAACTGGCTTCTCATTCTCACTAGAAAATTTTTCAACTCCAACTCCCTTAGGCTCATAATTCTTACCTTTCACATTCTTGAATTTCACCATGTGATCACCTTTTGATTTATTCTCATTAGGTTCTCCGGAGTTGGTGCTCTTTATAAACATTCCTGCAACTTTCTCATTTGTATTCCTTGCCACCATGCCTCTAGGTTGCACCTGGGAAATCATTTCTGTAGTAATCCTATCCATCTCTTCTCTAGAAGGTCTTCTTAAATTTACTAGCTCAGAAGAAGAGTTCATGTTACATGTCTTCTTATATATGTCTTCACTATCAGAAAAAACCTCTTGATGAAAAAGGGCCTGATTTTGTCTCTTCACATTTACATCTGCTTCTTCATCAAAATCAGAATCATCCTCATATCCTAGATATGCAATAGCCATGTTGCATCCAACATCATCTTGATCTTCTTCTTGATCCATCTCCTCACTGCCACAATCTTGATTTGCAGCCATAGAATGCGCAACCACACGATGCTCTGCGGAATGAGGGGACTGGCATGCAACACACCAAGGTATGTCCTCCATGATATTTATTGAAGCTTTTTGTAGAGGGTCAGGGACACCTCTATCATTGTTACCTCTTACAACAGGGACAATAGGCTTGCCATCCTTCCATTGGGTGTTGTAGGGGTAGTTCTGCAATCTATTCTACTTATTGAAATTGTTGTTGAACTGAGGCCTTTCATTGGTTGGAGCACTGATGTTCCTATTTGCAGGTGCCTTCAAATCTTTCAATGCATTGAGCACCATATCCAATTTATCTTCTTCTTGCCTCCTAGTTCCAACATTCTTATCATTTTCTTTTTTGTACTTCTTGTCCCCAAACAACTTTGGATCATCTCTCTTCCCACCCAACTTCCCTGATATCTTCATATTGTTCTCAATATTGACGGCAATCCTAAAAGCATCCCTTAGAGTTCTTAGTTCTTTGTCCCTCAACAAGTATCCCATCTTTCCATCAAATGCATTGAAGTACATGGTTAAACAAACATTGTCATCTAACCGCATAACTTGGAACAACTTATGCATACCCTTTTGAAATCTCATGTTGAATTCAGCTGCAGTCTCATTCTGATTTTTCCTTATGGTATTGAATTCATTCAACATGAAACTAGCATTAGGCCTGTCACCATATTGCTCTTTGAAACATCTCTCAAAGGAATCCCAAGTATTAATACATTTATCAGGAAGTCTCTTAAACCAATCTCTAGCATCCTCCATTAGAGATTGAACAAATAATTTCATGACTACATCCTCATGCTCTACCTCATAATCATTAAGCATATCAACAAATAACCTAAGATGCTCCTCACAACTAATAGCATTATTACCAGCAAACTTAGGTACCTTATCTCTTATATCATTTGGAAAAGCATTCGGGTAGCCAGGAATTCCGTCAAAACTAATTTGCTTATAGCTTTCTAATTGCATAGGTCTTCTTTGAAAGCTTGAACTAGTGTTAACCCTAGGATCAACATTAGCATTTACATTTCCATCTACTTGTGCATTTGATTGTTGTCTAGGATCCAGCACCTATCCTAGCAGATGAAGAAGGAATTGAACTAGTAGCATTACTAAGTGGAATAGTAGTAGTCATAGATGGCATACCTAGTTCAGTAGTAGATGGACCAAGAGCATTTGAAAATGAAGCCTTCAAGAACTGGATCTTTCTTCTCTTTTCTGCAATGGAAGCTTCAATTTTAGCCTTTTCTAATTCTCTTGCAAGGTCCTCATCTTCTTTTCTTCTTCTTTCAATCTTTGTGTCCTTATTTGAATTGGGTGGTGGGACCCCTAGTATTGTCAATGATCTACTTGTTTGATGTCTCACCATCTTCTACTTTCCTTTCTCACTAGCGGCAACAATAGGCCTAGTGACCTCATGTCCATCTTTATCTTTAGGGAGGGAAGCATAACTTTGAACCTGTCTAACCACAAGGCCCTCCTGATCAAATTCATGATCTTGTAGTAAGCGCTCTTGCTCACTCCTCAAAGCCTCAAGATCACCAAAAACATCATGTTTCAAAGTCTTAGGAGTAGAAGCAAGCATCTTGTTTCTCTCCTTCATTTCATTAATCTTTCTAAGGAGAGACTGTCTTTCTATCAAAGCATTCACCTTCTTAGCCTATGTCTCCTCTTGTAACCTCTTATGTATGGCATCCTGTTCTACCAACTATAACCTTAGTGCATTTAAATCATCAGGGTCTACCATAATGTCATCAGAACCTGATGACACATCCATATCAATAAGATTTTGATATGGGAAATGGACTTGCCTTGGTCTCATGGGCTCCCTTCTGAAATTATCTTCATCAAGATCTAAATCAATCTCCAAACCCATCTCTCTAGCTTGTTCATCCTGACCTATAGGCAATGGACCCTTGTCCTGAAATACAATCTCTGGGGTATCATAAAATCTATCTTCAGAGCGACCACCATCTGATCTAGAAACTCTATCTTGTGAAGCTTCCTCACTTGAGGAAACATGGGGTGCTCTACCTCTGGTATTTCTTTGTTCTCTAATGGGAGCACTAGTAGACTCACCATTCCTTCTAATCCAACTCTTCTTCTCCTGTCTAGGCAATTGCTCTAGAGTGACCTCCGGATTCTTTCTGACAAAGGACCTAGTATTCCTTCTTTTGTCCATGATTTACAGTATGACACTAGTTCTTAACCTCTTGAGTCACCACCCACCTAGATGGGAAACCTTTAACTGAATACAACAGGAAAACAAGAATGCATTTAACAACCTTTATCTCTAGACTCTCCCCAGCAAAGTCGCCTTTTTGTTGGGAGTTCCCTTTGATCTTCAACTTGTAGATTTATAATTTGATGGATAACTTTAATATAAATTTGACTCTATCACCACTCCAAAGTCTACAAGGAAGAGGGCCAATTAACAAGGATCAAAAGAGATCCTCCTACACTTTGAGCCTTAATGCTTAGGCGGGTGTACCCTTGATTCACTTCTTCAAAGGAATCACAAAATAATATACAACTATACCCCTTACTAATTGATTGAAGATTTTATCATTTGAATTGTGTGTCTATGGTTGATGACAATGAAAATACCTCCGGAGGATGGACCAGTGCCTTAACCTAGGGCAAAGAGTCACCCAATTACATACATCAATTGAAGATCTTAAATCAAACACTCCTGGGCTCAAGATAAGTGCTTTGCCTATTACCCCTCTCCCTCTAACACAAGGACATCAGATTCTTACTTGGTTGTAAACTCACTGAACTCACCTAAAAGACTTTAATCCTAACTTTGTTAGGAACTCAGAGATGACTTCACAATACTCTTTGTTTACCATATGCTAATACACTTTGTGACACTAACATATATGAGCTTAGAACTGAAACAAGAAGACATACACAAATGCAAGATTGGAACTCAATAGCATTCTCATTAACATATTCATAATCAATATACAATCAGAGCAATACAAAGATAGGAAAAAGGCCCAAAATCCAACTCCTCTTTCAGTATAACACCATTAACAACCAGGGACCAAAGAAAGTTTTTAGAACCCACACAAAATCAAAAAAGCTACAATATATACTCCCTAGTCATCATGGAATCCTCAGAGAGAATGCAACAAGCTACAGATGACTAGGGTTAGGGTTTCAACCACCCAACCAACTAGAAACAGTCACAAATTAATTGCAGGGGAAGAAAACTAGGCAACCAGGAGAAAATAGATCCCGAAGTGATCCTCAATCATGATAAACTCTCTGAGAAGGTACTGAGAACCACAAAAATGCCTAAGATGTCAACCTGCAAAATGCCTCAAGCACAAAACCACATAGTACAAACCCCTATAGATGAACATGACACACCCTGGACCACACTGCAATGGCAAACAGATCATCTCCTACTAGCTCCAGACGCTTCTGCATTGAATTCTAGTCCTTTTGGTTGCAGAAAACCCTCCAAGAAATTTGAATTTGAAAACAAACAGTCAATTTCAGGCGGTAGCAGCAAATCAGCAGCCCACATTTGAATCTCAATCAACTTTAAGTCCTGACCGTCTGATCTCTCTTTTTCAAGGTCCTTTATGACTTTAACTCACCCAGACACCTCGGTTTTACCTCTAGCAAACATGCGACAAGGAATTTCTTGTTCACGGAATGAAAATCTTAACCACCACTTAACCCCACGAACTGGCGAACAAAGGAAAATATTTGACCTCAATCCCTTTTTAGTGAACTAGCGACTGAAGGATACCTCCAAGTCATAGAATACTTTATGCCTTCGCCAAGTTATTTAGTTATTACGCAAACACTTGTTCGCTAAGTCACTAAACCTTTTGGAACATTACCACCCTACTCAGCGAATGAGTGAACAAAGGAAACCTGACTTATCTTAGCAACATCTGGTGAACAAGCGACTGAAGGGAAATCGGCCATTCACGAAAAACTTTATGCTACCGCCAGATATTTTAGCGATTGCACGAATGCTTGTGCACTGAATCGCTAGCTTTTTTAGAACACTGCTATTTTACTACGTGAATGAGTGAACCCTTGTAATATATCAGAACCACCAAAAGACTGAAGAAACTTAACTGGGCCTGCACTAGGAAGATCAATGGTTGTCTCATCTTCGCATAGCCCTCTGAGCTTCCATTAGATCATAAGACAACCGTCGATCGAAGAATCTTTCCTTGTCTTGACAACCCTCTGACAGGATACAAAATCAATGGACGTCACAAGATCTGAAACCTCTGACAAAACCCATAAGAACATATGCCCATCGTCGATCGACTGACAGTGTCAGGACCCTTTGACAAGCTAGAAACTCAGGTCCCACTGACAACATGCCACTGTGTTAATACATGGACCAATCAAATACCACCAATTATGCCTACATGTTACCTTGGACCCACTAATCCTTTACGAGAATCAACGGCTGTCGCTATACCGCTACGTTAAAGGTCAAGTGTGTCATCCTGGCAGAATAACGACAGCCACAAGATCAAACCGAACTTTAACCTGCCTAGACGCCAAGAAATTTGATCCCACTGATAGGATTCCACTTCATACTCCCATTGACCAATCAGATACTGCCAAATCAACACACTTGTCATGTGGACCCGCTTGAAAAGAAAGGCTACGTCATACAATAAAATCAACGTTCGACATAAAAGCGCATAGCTCTGACACATCTCTTGAGAATATATGACCACCGTTAGATCGAGATGTTGTCAAAAAACCTGGGCCCGAAGACCACGCGAACACGTGACTAAAGAGAAGGAAGTCGCCATGCCAAGTCGCAAATAGTTAAGAGATAATTGCCCGAAAACAAGAGAATACGCGAACGTAGTGTTCGCCCAATCGCCGAAATAAGAGACAAATCATCTAAGGATTAATGAATAGGTGACCAATGGGAAAAGAAATGTGCACATGCATTTAACAAGACTTAAGTGGCCTAAAAAGGTAATGAAGAATTAGAACAGGGCCAGGGCGTTTCTTATCAACGACTAGTTTTTTCAAAAATTTGACCTAAGGGTTTCAAAACCAGGGAAACAAAATGACTACAGGGACCAGAAAAAACATGCTAGGGCCATGAAATAATTTTTAGGGGTAGACCAAATAAAAGACAGAAAACCATGGAAATTCTTTCAAGTGCTAACAGCCTCCACTTTGCTTTTATCCATTTTCAGATTGCCATGTGATAGGAAAAATCCAAGGTACACTAGCTTTGTTTTGATGAACTCACACTTCCCCAAGTTGATCATCAACTTCTCCTCATGTAGCTTCTTGAACACAATCTCAAGATGTTCTAGGTGCTCACTTCTTGTCTTGCTAAAAATCAGTATATCATCTAGATATACTACCACAAACTTGCCTATATAGTCTTTGATAGCTTCATTCATGAGCCTCATGAATGTGGAGGGGGCATTGGATAATCCAAATGGCATGACAAGTCATTCATACAGCCCTTCATTAGTCTTGAACGTTGTTTTCCACTCATCTCCTTCATGTATTCTTATTTGGTGATAGCCACTCTTCAAGTCTATCTTACTATAGTACTTGGCTTCACCTAAACAATCCATTAGGTCTTCAATCCTAGGGATAGGGAACCTATACCTTATAGTTATCCTATTGATAGCCCTTGAATCAGTACAAAGCCTCCAAGTTCCTCCTTTCTTAGGTGCAAGTATAGTGGGTACAACACATGGACTTATGCTCTTTCTAATTAGGCCTTGGTTTAGGAGTTCTTGTATTTGTCTTACTATTTCCTCATTTTGTTGAGGGGTCATCTTGTAGGATGCTTTGTTAGGTAGAGTAGCTCCTAGGATAAGGTCTATCCTATGACTTATGGCTCTTTTAGGGGGTAAGGCTGATGGTTGTCCATCACTAACTATGCCTTGGTAAGTTTGCAGCATACTTTGAATTTCCTTTGGTAACTCTATTTTTTTAGCCACCTTGTCTTCAGCTAACTCCTTTGGTCTTAGTACCAATGCAAAGCATACACCTTCACTCTCTTCCATTGCTTTTAAGAACTCTTTTTCACCCACCATAAGTACATTTGGACCTATTTTCTTCACCTCATCATCCTCCAATAATGACTGTATTTTGAAGGTCACATTGTCCTTTTTGAAAGAATAAGAATTCTTTCCTCCATCATGTATGGCTTGGTGGTCAAATTGCCATGGTCTACCTAGGAGCAAATGGCATGCATCCATAGGCAACACATCATACAAAACTTTGTCTTTGTACCTTCCAATGGAGAACTCCACCCATGCTTGTTCATTCACTAACACATGTTGGCCTTTATTGAGCCAAGTGACCTTGTAAGGATTAGTGTGGGGTATCCTTGTCAAATTTAGCTTGATGACTGCTTCCTCTAACACAATGTTATTAGTAGAGCCTAAGTCAATGATGACCCTACATACTTTCCCCATCATCTTGCACTTTATCCTAAACAAAGACCTCCTTTGGCTTGGCTCTTCCTTCACCGGCTCCTTTGTCAAAGTTCTCCTCATCATAAGATTCTCTCCTTCCTCTAAATTTAATGGTACTTCAATATGTTTGTCTACTGCATTACAATCATCTTGAACTAGGTTAGTTCTTTTGTCACCTCCTTGTGAAGAACTACCTTTCTCTGGGCATCTATAGATAGGGTGCCCCATTTGATTGTAATAGTAGCATTTCATGTTGGCAAAGTAGTTGCCTCTTCCTCCTTGTCCACCATTCCTTCCTCTAGAGCTAGAGTTAGAACTTCTTCCTCTACCACCTCTACTTGAGCTTCCTTCTTGCTACTCACTAAATTTTATGTCTCCTTGAGTCCTTAATTCAAAACTTCTCCCACCATAGCCACCTCTTTTCCCTCTACTATCCTTGCCTTTACCTTTACCTTTGGAGGTTTCTTTTTTCCTTTTGCTTTTCTCTTCTATCTTCAAGGCCATTTGATAGCATTGGCGAATGGTTTTAAAGTTCACTAGACTCATCTCTTCTTGAATAGACCATTTGAGGCCATTCAAGTACCTTGCAAGCTTAATGCTTTCATCTTCTACTACCTTTGATCTCAAACATAGCTTTTGAAACTCCTCAGTGTAGGCTTGGACATCTAAATCTTTTTGTCTAAGATTGTGTCTCCTACTATGAACCTGAACTTCATAGTCATCGGGAAGATAGGTCTACTTTACTTTGGTTACCATGCCCTTCCAAGTAACTATAGGACCTTTTCCATCCTTTTCCCTCTCGGTTTGCACAAACTTCCACCAAGTAAGAGCTGAACCTCTTAGTCTAGACTTGGCCACCACAAATTTTTGTGCCTCAGAGATACCATCACATTCAAAATGGTTCTCAATGTTATCTATCCAATCCACACTTGAATCTAGATCCATTTGTCCACTCAATAGTGGCACACCTTCCAAAGCTTTGCCACTCAATGCTTTTAGTGCCTTTAAGAATGGCTCTTCAGGAAGAACAGGGTCAAGTGTTGGTGCTTCCTCCTCCAACTCTAATTCCTTCTCCCTTGCTTCTTTTTCTTCCTTTTGGTCAATTTTATCTTTGACCTTATCTTCTTTGACGTCACCCAAGAGTTGCTCCATTTGAAGTAACCTTTCTCTTAGCAACTGATTATCTTCTTCTTGTTCCTCAACCTTTTTGGCTAACTTAGTGTTAGTCACCATGGTTTTGTCTTCTACTGATCCAATTGGTGTATTTTCTCCCACTGATTTAGTAGGCTACAACATCCACCACAAGCCTAATCAATTCAAGCTCTGATACCAATATGATGTGAGTGTTCCAAGGCTTGCTTGCACTGCAACCAAGAGACCTAGCTAGTCTCTTCTAGGAACCTAGTCTCCTCTAGGTCCTGATTGGCTTAGATGATTAACTAAGTCTAATTCTAACTCTTCTCTAAGAGTTCTTAACATTTGTGCTTAACCTTGAAAGACTAACACCTTTGAGATAGTACAATCCTTCACCTTCACTTAGAAAGCTCTAAGTGCTAACTCCTCACAAACTTCAGTCTTCATTGCAGGGATGCCCATCCTTATGAAAACATTCATAAATTTTTCAATTTGATCCATTTTAGAAGGATCTTGAACCATATCCTTACCGAGTTCAAGGATTCACCATTTAGAGACCTTAAAATAGGCCTAATTCTTGTAGCCTTTACTAGTGTCTTTTTGCCAATTCTAACAAAACTTTTCCAATGACCCTAAAAATATAAAACCATATTTGGATACCCATTTGGAAGTTTTAAAATATTCTATAGGTTCTAGGGTCTGAAAACCTCCGTACACTGGCTTCCTATAAACTAGGACAAATAGGGCTAATAGGCCTAGTTTTTAGGACTGACTGTAACCTTGTAGAAATCTTGCTCAAAACCTGGTCTAATGGATCGGCATAGGCTCAATCCTCATAGTATGTTGAGGTGTGATGAAATCCTTCTTAAAACTATGCATGTTTCATACAGTACCTTTCTACCCTACAATAAATCTTCTCTTCTTCACAACCTAGACCTCTAACTGGGCTTTGTCTACTCGCCTAGGGCCTAGCAATAAAAATAGCTCTCCAAACTTTCATGAATCCTAATCCTAAAAATATATACACTAATGACTCCCCTAACATTTCCATCCATCCTTAGGTGTTTCCCATGGCTATATTTCATGGGGGAGCCATGAATGCACTGACTGGTCAGAACAGGACCAGTAGGAACTCTAAATAAAAAACAATTTAACCGACGTAGTATATCTACTCTAAATAACTTTCTTATCAAAATAAAAAGTCTTAGAATATCCTAAAGAATACTAAACAATCACTGGTTTAGCACTTTTAATACATAAGATATGACTGTCACCACAAAAACTCAGAATGTTCACTGAAACAGTGTTGCAGAGCTCTATTATCAAACTCAAACTATTACAGTTGCATCACGCGCCTTGAGATTTGAGTCTTAGCTAATAGTAGATGCCATCTCCATGATTCTAGGGCCTATTGGCTGATCTCCCACCTCCTATTCTCAAGGGAATCCAAGGATAACCAAGTTGCATGCAACATTTGCAATAATTGCAAATGTTGTCATGACAACTTCTTAACAACATTTAGCATCTTTATCTATGCCTTGATCCTATTTCTTAGGACCTCTATCCTCTCTAGATTCTGATGAACCAACTCATTTAATCACCTTATGGCATCTCTATGACATCCATTAATATCATTTATGTGCCTAAGACACATTGAAGACTCTATCCCAAACTACTAACACTAAGAATTTAAAGACTACTAACATTGGCTATTTGTGTGACCTTAGTCCTAATGACTAACTCACTTAGCCCACATTGCAATGACCTTCTAAGGTCTTAAAAAAAACACACACTACTCTCCTTGACTTGGCTAGAGTCAAGTACAAGCCAAAACTTCTTAACCATGGAGGTAGCCTAGGTGTGCTCCTGCACCATTCACTTGCTTCTCAAGTACTAGTTTCTTTTTATCTTCCAACTACTTCTGCTCTACCATATTCTTTTTGCCTTATACCTTCTTCTAGTCTATCATATGCCTCATGTCTTCTTCCTACTTTTTATCATCCATATCCATCTTCTTATGGTTTATCATGCCCTTCTTGTCTTCATCCTACTTCTGGTCTTTCATATTCATTTGCTTATGGTCTATTGTGCTCTTTTTTGTCTTTTTATTTCTTCTATTCAACCATAATCCATTCAACTTCCACCAAATCATTTATTCAACCTTTCTTTCCTCATAGTTCTTTAGCAAAGAAGAATCCATTATGTCTTGATTGAGTTCTATTTCAACTTCATCTCCGCATCTTCGATTTCATTGAGTTATAAAACATATATTCTCACATTTGTCTTCAATGTAATAGATATTATCTATAGTCCTAAAACCTTCAACAACCCTTTTACCAGACTATTTATTTCTGATAACACAACCATCACTTTTGAACATAACTTCATAAACTTTCTTACTCATTTTACTAACACTTAACAAATTATCTTTCAACCTTCAACATATTAAACATCATCAATTCTATGCTCACCATCAATTGAAATGGTTTCAATGCCTTTGATCTATGTACTTCCTTCTCCTAAAAATCTGATTGCTCCACCATCATATTCCTCAAACTTGATAAATCTTCTCTTGTCTTCTATCATATGATTTGAACATCGAGAATCTATGATCCATGCTCCTACAATAACTTTAGTGTGAAATGCAATCTCCTCTTTGTTTTGAGAAATAGCTAAAAATAGAGACTCCTCAATTGTTTCATTAGTGTCCCCATCTTCATAAAAGCATTCCTCCATGGAACATAATCTCTTTTTACCCTTTCCTATGAAATTAAATTTTTTTTTGAAATCACCTTTCTTTTGATTGCCTTTTCTATCATCATCTTCTAATTCACTAAGATATTCCTTATAATTGCAATCATTAGAAAAATATCCTATCCTTCCACAATTAAAGCACTTAAGAGGTAACTTACCTGTGTATCTACTAGTACTTCCCTTGAATCTTCTTGAAAGATATGCTTCGATATCTTGCATGTCTCCAGTTGAGCTTCTTCAACAGCTCTGAAAGTAGTCTCTCTCTTTTCTCTTTCAACTTATGCAATCTCAAATGTAAAAAGTGAACTAATGAGTTGATAAATTGAATATTGACTTAGAGCATTGCTTTCCCTTATTGAACATTCAATTGCTATGATCTCCTTTAGTAGGGTTAATATTATCTTGAGTATGACATATGTATCTTCTAGATATCCACCAACAGCTTTGATTCCATCAACAACATTAGTAACTATGTTGATATAGCTTTCAACACTCTCATCTTTTTCCTTTCTTAAGACCACATATGTCTTCTTGAGATTCATTATTCTTTCTTTTAAAAAAAATTCTCATTCATATACCAAAGACTATATTATCCCATATATCTTTAGCACCTTTTAATCCTTTCACCTTCACAAATATTGTGTCACATAAACTACTAAAAATAATTGCTTTTTCTTTCACATTAGCTTAATTTTTCATTTCTTCTTCAATAGTTAAAGGTATTCCAAAAGGACGATAGAAACTAGTTTGAATAACCTCCCAAATATCATTTTTCAATGTTTCTATATATTCTTCCATCTTGTCCTTCCAATAGGGAAAATTATTGTCATCAAATACCAGAGCCTAAAAGTGTAAGTTTTGTGCCATGCCAGATCTACCTCAACCAGTAAAGCTTCTTCAAGAGGAACCAAGCTCTAATACTAATTTTTTAACACACTTTGAATGTTGGGGGGGTTGAATCAACATAAACCAAAATCACACTAATTAACTTCAATATTCATGACATGAAACAATAAGAAAGGAATGAATCAAACCAACAATACACAAACACCTATATTTTATTTGTGGAAAACCCAAACTAGGATTAGCCATAGTGAGAACTTGCCCACAAATAATAATTCACTAATGTATATATTTTGATTAAAAAAATGATAGGATCTCACTACTCCAAGCTTGCAACTAGAGGCTCATTTCTAATATAACAATGAATAAAAATAAGAGATCACTACTCCAGATTTGCAAATAGAGGCTCATTGCCAAAGTCACTAGATACAACAAGCTTGTCTACCCAAGACCACTGTCTCAGGGACATGATATATAAAAGTCTTTACAAAGACAAAGAGAGATCCTCCTAATAATGCAGTTGACCAGCACAACACTGTCAACCTTAGTAGTACATTGTTACTACCTTTTCTTTTCTATCACTATCATTGAACTCTGCTCTTATGAATGTAGATCTTCATTGGTTTTAACATTACCCACTTGCTTCAAACCTTTTCATTTTTCCAAAGCATAAACTATACTTATAGACAAGACAATTCATTAGAGACTACAACAAGGTTAACCATGCCAAAGGGATATTAAAATTTAAGTTACAAGCCAACCAAGGCAACAACAAAATGTAATAAGGTCCCATGCTAGAAGCATCCATACCAAAACATAGAATGGACCCAATTAGATAAGAGATAAACATTAAATGCATAGGTCACATGCAAAACAAATCCATCTAGACAAGAGATGATCAATAAGTGTATAATCTAGACCTAAATCAAGAAGCATGATCCACTCTTGGAGAGAGCTAGAGAGGGACCACAAGCATGCTACACATAGCTTAATGCTAGAATGTAATTACTGGAACAACTTTCAAAACCATCTCAAACATGTAGAAACACATTTGCTCAAGAACCACCTAACTTGTCAACTGTACCTATACCACCACACATCGTGCAGTGAGATCCACACACCGCGCCATGAACAAAAGAACATGCTAAAAATCCACATCAAAAGTTGTTACAACACATATCTAGGCAAAAACAATAATTATACAGAACTACAATACTGGATGACATAGTTTATGGGTCACTAGAAATAATTTCGCGATCACAAATGAAGCATTATCATTAGCAACTGTAAAATTTCTATTTGTAACTATGTAACACTGCCACTAAAACATAGTCATCTGAACCACAAAATTTTTTAGCTATAAGAATATAATATTAAAGCACTATTAAACATCATCTTCACATGATCACAAGATACATATTTGTCTTCTACTATTCTGAACTCATACTTGCCTTCTATTTTACTATAGTATTATTTTGAATACATGCTTGTCTTCCATTGCATTGTAGCACTAAATACATACTTGTCTTCTAGTGAATACATGCATGTATTCTCATGTTTTGAATATATTCTTGTATTCCATTATTCTATAGGTTCAACACACAAACTTACTTCCCAAAGTATAATAGACTTCCTGACTACACAATGTTTGACATTAATGACAATAGATAACCAAATATATATTTCTACCAATTTGACATTTCCTGAGGAATTTGTTTCCCTGTGGTCGAACATTACCTAGAATGAGGTGCACAAGAATTAATTGGTGTACATAAAAAAATAATTAATTATTTGTGTTAATGCTCAAAATGTTGAGGTTGGAAGTTTCTCTTTTACATGCACTTTTTGTGGAATCCTTCCATTACATATCATGTTAATTTTATCAATACTCTTTGCATTTTGGAACATAATTAAATTATTAGGTCTTGCTTTTCCATGCACATGGTATTAGTTAGGGTTTTTTTATGTTGGTGAATTGATTTCTTTGCACTTGACAAAAATCCTAGAGGATATGTAAAAGGGAAAAATGGTCTTGCGAACAAAGACAATTTATCAACATGGCAAAGCAGGATGAAGTTATATCTATCATGGATAAGAGATTATGCAATGTACTACTTAGAAAATGAGTTTATCTTACCCACTGGTCCTTTGACTATCGATCAGATGAAAGAAAGACAAGAACACAATGCCATGACGATTAAGCTTGCTTATTCTTTATCAGATGCTGAATTTGAAGACATCAAGATATGTACAACTACAAAATAGATGTGGGACAAGCTTACACTAGTTCATGGAGGAGATGTGAATGTGCTAAGGGCAAAAAATAAAAGTCTAAGAGGAAATTTTGATGACATAAAAATGAAAGAAGGTGAGAACATCACTTAGTACAACAACTGAGTCAAGGAAGTTGTGAATGCTATTCAAGGAGCAGATGGAACTATTGATGAAGACACTGTGGTAAGTAAAATTCTCAGAACATTGTGAATTTCCTATACCATTAGAGTTTCTACAATTCATGAAATGAGAGCAGCTCATGATAATAACATTTCACTTGATAGTCTGATCAGTAGATTAACTGCATTTGAGCTTAACAATTATGACATCAGTATTGTACCTACATTAGAATCTACATTTATGTCATCTCTAAAATTGGAAAGTCAAGCAACAGACATAAGATAAGAAAAGAAAGTGAAAGTGAAAGTGAAGAAGATGAACTTGAAGTATTAATGGCTTGAAGACTACAAAAAGGCAAAGGAAGATATAGAGGTCATTATCATTGTCATTAGCAAGATGTCTTGACAGAAAGGAAGATGAGAAAACAAATGAAAGATCAAATGATAGGAAGAATGACAGAAGAGATTACTGAGATCGTAGAGGTAACTGACCTAGAGGAAACAAAGACAACTAAGAATACAGAGATAAAGGCAAGAATACATGTTACCTAGTTGAAGATGAAGATGATGACACCAAGTCTGAAACTGATGAAGAAATAGAAGTGGTATTTATGGCACTGAAGGAAGACTCCGAAGAAGAAGAAAGGCATGTTGAAACAACACTTATTTATAAGGTTAGCAAGAATGATACTTGGATTATTGAAAGTGGATATACACATCATATGACTGGTGATGAAGAAAAAAATGAATATCTTGAACATTATAATGGTAAATCTGTGAAAATGGGAAATGACACACCTTGTCAAGTAAAAGGAAAATGATCTATATCATTGAATAATAAGATCAGATGTGAGAATGCATATTGGGTGAAAGGACTTAACTATAATCTGTTGAGTGTAGTACAACTAAATAATATAGGTCACCAAGTTGCATTTGATAATAGAAAGGTGAAGATCTTTGATGAAGCTGGAAAGTTGATTGGTACTGGTGAACAATCAAAAGGTAACTTATTCTATTTGGAAAATGTTGAAACTTCTTGTTTGTTGGCTAAAAATAAAGATGTATGGTAATGGAACAAGAGGCTATGTCATGTGAACTTTGACAACATGGTTAAGATCAATAAGAAAAGGAGAGTTAGAGGTTTACTAAGATTATCTAAACTTGACCATGTAATGTGCAAACAATGTCAAATGGGTAAGATGTCAAAGTCTAGTTTCAAGAGCAAACATTATTCATCTAATGCTATTTTGGAGTTAGTTCATACTGACTTGTGTGGTCCTATGAGAACTTATATTTATTATGGAGACAAATATTTTATCTTGTTTGTTGATGATTTCTCTAGGATGATGACTGTCATGTTCTTAAAAGAAAAATTAGAAGCTTTCAAAATGTTTAAATGGTATAAAGAAAAAGTGGAAAAAGAAAGTGGTAAGGAATTGAAATGCTTAAGGTCAGATAGAGGTGTGAATTTATTTTTGATGAATTCACTAATTTTTGTAATGAGCATGGAATTAAGAGATAGGTATTTGCACTAAGGACACCTTAGTAGAATGGTATTGCTGAAAGGAGGAATAGGTCAATTATTCATTGTGCTAGAACATTGATGATTGAAAAAGATGTTGCACAAATGTACTAGAGAGAAGTTGTTAGTACTGTTGTCTATACACTAAATCAAGTTCAACTAAAGAAAGAATCAAACAAGACACCTTATGAATTATGGCATGGTTACACACCTAATATGAGTTATTTCAAAATATTTGGAAGTAGATGTTATATTCTGGAAAATGATAGAAATGAGAAATTTGATTCAAAAGGTGATGAAGGAATATTTCTAGGATATTCTACTAAAAGAAAAGCTTATAAATATTTGAACAATGCTACTAACAAGATGATTGAAAGTGCAAATGTGAGAGTTGATGAGTTTTTAGAAAAGAATAATGAAGAAAGCAAAAAAGAAATCAAAGACTATGGTAGATTTGTTTATATTGAGGAATTGAAACTCTACCTGAGAAACATTGTGGCATTACTGAGCAACAGAATAACACTACCGAGCAATATTCTTTGCAGACTGAGAATCAACAAGTAGTTACTGGTGAGAATGATGATAATGCACCGAGTGGAGAACAAAGATCTAAACCTGTACTTGCAAGATATGTGAGGAGACACCATCCACATGATCAGATAATTGGAGATAAAAGAGCAGGAATGATGACATGAAGTAAGTTAAGAAACAACACATGCTTAGTTTGTGAATTTGAGCCTAAAACTGTTAGAGATGCATTGGAAAATGATGAATGGATTAAGGCTATGAATGAAGAGATTGAGAAAATACAGAAAAATAAGACATGGACATTGGTACCGAGACCGAAAGACAAAAATGTGATTGGAACCAAATGGATATTCAGAAACAAATTGAATGAGAATGGAGATGTAACAAGGAACAAAGCAAGACTAGTATGTAAGGGTTATGCACAAGAAGAAGGAATTGATTATAGAGAAACTTTTGCACCCATTGCTAGACTTGAAAGAATACGAATACTACTTGCATATGTTGCTTACAAAGGATTTAAGGTATATTAGATGGATGTTAAATTTTCATTTCTTAATGGGATACTTGAGGAAGAGGTATACATTGAACAACTTGAAGGTTTTGTTGATCCTAATTAGAGGAATATGGTATGTAAGATGCACAAGGTATTATATGGATTGAAACAAGCACCGAGAGCATGGTATGAAAGACTATATTTTTATCTCATAAGAATTGGATTTGTTAGAACAAGAGACAACAACAATTTGTATTTGAAATGTGAAACTAATGACAAGATTCTTATTACTAAAATATTTGTTGATGATATCATATTTGGAGGACATGATAAACTATGCAAATCTTTTGCTAATGAAATTAGGAAAGAATTTGAAATGTCAATGTTTGGTGAGATAAAAAAAAATTTCTTAGATTGCAAATATTACAACAGAATGAAGACATATACATCACACAATCCAAATACATAAAGAAGTATTGAAGAAATTTGGTATGGAAGATTCAAAACCATTCGGTACACCGATGGTCACCGGATGCAAGCTAATAAAGGATGACAAGTCAACCAAGGTAAATCAAACCTTGTATAGATCAATGATTGGAAAATTGATGTATGTTGTGAATAGTAGATCAGATATTGCATATGTGGTTGGAATTGTAGCTAGATTCTCAGCTAATCCTAAAGAATCACACATGACTACTGTGAAAAGAATTTTGAGATACTTGAAAAATACTAAAAATTATGGACTGTGGTACAAGAAAGAAGAAAATTTTGAACTGAAAGCTTATACTGATGCTGATTAGGATGGAAACATTGATGATAGAAAAATCACTACTGGCGGAGCATTCTTTTTAGGAGAAAGATTGGTTACTTGGATAAGTAAGAAACAAGGATGCATTTCTTAGTCCACTACAGAAGCTGAATATGTTAGTGTTTCTGCTAATTGTTCAAATATATCATGGATAAAGAAACCATTGGAAGGTATGAATGAGGAGATCATTGACCCAATGATAATTTATTGTGATAACACAAGTGCAATTAATATTTCAAAGAATCTAGCAATCCATGAAAAAACAAAGCATATATCTATTAAGTATCACTACTTGAGGGAACAAGTTCAAGAAAAGTAAGTAAGATTGCAATATGTGAAGTCACAAGAGCAACTTGCCGATATCTTTACTAAACCTTTACCAAAGGACACATTTGAATACTTGAGAAGTAGACTAGGGGTCCATCCCCTATCTAACAGTCACTAAGGTGATATGAGGTTACATCAACCTATACTTTATCAGAAGATCTAATGATGTTGATGCATGATGTTTACACTTTGGGATTCCTAAGGTTGTGAAGAAGTTGTGAAAGATGGAAGACAAATTGAAACTGTATATCAGTACATGCAAGGTACTAGAATCTGAATTGAATAATAGGAATATTGATTTGGCTATTGAAGAACTAATTTTTTTTTTTTCTTTTTAGCATTGTTGTCAAAGGGAGAGAATGATTCAATGAAATATCTATCTGCAAGGGAGTTCAATGAAATATTTATCTGCAAGGGAGAGGAATTACATGAAATATTCTGGATAGATCTAATGAGAGAGAGATTACATGCAAGGAGAGACATTGATGTTGTGTAGTGATTAAACATATTAAAGGCATAAGCTAGGGAGAGCTTACCAAGTCACAACATATACATGCAAAGTTGTAGATAGATCTTTGGTATTCTATGGCACATCTCATATTGTGTTTCCATTAATGCCAAATGGAGAGATTGATAGACTACAACTGATTGAATATCTTAAAGGAGAGTTTGACAATTGATTAGATACTTTAAAAGGAGAGATTAATGATCACTGAGCTACAAAGGTATATGTGACACATTAAACCAGTTATTGTATTGTCATTGATGTCAACTAGTTTTGACTGTACTTATCATGTTAGTTACAAACATCTGAAGAAGGAAATAATGGTGAAGGAACATGAGATATTAACATGAAGATGAGATGTATGAGAAAGATATGGATATGGTATTCATTGGGTAACTTATTGATGAGTCTATGACATTATGTTAGTGATTTGATTATATTACATAATTCTGTTAAGAATTGAAGATCAAGAATGAACAAGTTTATGTGGTAGGTAAATGAAGAACTTAGTATACACTGAGTTGAGGTAGTTAACACTGAGCAAGTGTAGTCTATACCGAGTATAGTATTAACTGAGTAAGAAGTCACTGACACATCATGGTATTGACTGAGTTGAAAGAAATAAATGAAACATATGACTGCCGACCAAAGATGATGAGCTAGACAAATATGGATGATTTTGAGGTTAAAGATAAAGTTTTTTATGATGATCAAACAACTAAAAAAATTCAAGGATGATTGGATGATCTAGAATGAAACGTGTTAGAGACACAAGTTTCGAGGAAGGTTGAAGCAACAAAAGCAATGGTGAATATTAAGAGGCAAAATCTATGGCTAGAAATAAAATGTTTTAGTATGTCTATAAAAGGAGACAAGAGATTCATAATTAATTCTGGAATGCACGTGAGGAGATTGCATTCATGCAAAACTAGTCAAGTAGGTTGAATATAGAATCGAGTAATTCTAAAGACAACACCAAGTGTCAAAGAAAGGAATTAACCGAGCATAACAGAGTTGGACGATACAAGCAATTGAATTGAGTATATTGGCCAGAGGTATTTTGAGCTTAGCATAGATGTGAAAATATAAAAAAGAAAGTTGTATTTGAATTAGATCATTTATTGTTGCATTCTAACCATTGCTATAGATAAATCTCTTAACCAAGTGGGACTTAACAGTCTTTATATTTCATTATCACATTCAATGAATGTTGATTATTTTCATGTTGACCCCGTAGTGAATGTTTGGTCATGGAGAACTGTTAGTGATAAATCCTCTAACCAGGTCACACCTTACAATATGTTTTGTAACCTTTAACAAGGTTGGCTCTTTACTGAGCTCACTTCAGAAGAGTGAAATTATTTTTGGGTACCGGTCCTAGGTGGTTTTTCCCCTAACAAGGTTTCCACGTTAAAAATCAAAGTGTTATATGTGTATGGATGTGATGATTTTTTATTTTTTTTTACACATTACAATTACTAGTTTGATCAGTATATACACTAGTTAATTTACTAGTATTTGGTTAATGAATAGAAAGGCACAAGCAAAGTTTTACCGAGTTGTTTAATTGATTTGAAAGATTTGTTTTATACATCAAAGAGTGTTTGGGACTGTAGGATAACTGGACTTAACTGATCCCCCCTCTCAATTATCTAACAACATACATACATACATACATACACACATACATACATACAAACATGCATACATACATACACAAATACATACATACATACATACATACATACATATATGTACAATGAGTTTTATTGGCTATTCTATGCTCCATTTTGTGGGCATTGAATATGATTAAATAGTGGCCAAAATGAATTTATTTGATTTGTTGGTTTGATGTCCACTATACAAATATATGCCCTTATATATTCCTGCATGTAATGAAATGATAATTTAAAGACAACACCAATTAAATTTTCAATTAATGTAATGGATCAATTGCTACTTTTTTGTAGTTCTTTTTTACACAAGAAGTGGCAAGCACTAAAGAGGGGAGAGGGAGGAATTTAGCTATTATATAGTCAAATAATAGTTATATCTCATACCTCTCTCTGTTTGTATATGTATACATATATAAATAGTTATATATCATATCTCACATAGGATCTCTTTATGTCTACATATATGATAGTTATATCTCATACCTCTTTCTGTTTGTATATGTATACATATATAAATAGTTATATCTCTAATCTCTTTATGTTTATATATATGCATGCATGTATGTATGTATGTATGTACATACATACATATACATATATGTATATGTATGTATGTTTACATGTTTACACATACAAAAATTATACATACATATATATATACATACGTTTGTGTGTGTGTGTTTGAACATGAATAAATACATATGTGTGTGTTTATTATACAGATGTACACATATGTATGTGTATTATACATATATGTGTATGTTTGTACAATATATGTTTATTATATGAGGGAAGAAGGTCATCTATTAGTCATCCACTTGTTTGTATCTAAGTAGAAATTTAATTCCATATTTATGTTGGAATTATTTCTTGACATGTGTTGTCATTGATGTCAACATATGCTTCAGAAGATTGACTGTATTTGATGTTGCAGTACAAATGGTTAAGATAGGAATAAACAAAATCATAATGGTTGTATGGGCTATGTACGACATGCCTGACTCTATGAGCTTGGATGTATGTTTCAGAAGGAGTTTAAATCTTATATCTAAGATTGCATGAAATAATTTAATCAGAGGAATAAGTTACAACAATTTTGGTACAGACTGGTCGCAGGAACAAAAACAAAAATATAGGTCTATGGTAGAGTTAGTCTCTGAATTTTTGTGTTTACTTGGATGTGAGATGGATTCATATTATGCCCATTCATGATAGAAGACTCATTGAGGAATAATTTTCCTTATTCCTTGATCTTTGTGTTCTTGGTGACGTCAACTATAGTGTGTGACCTTGTGAGGTCTTATCTGGTGCTGACCTATGGGATGTGGCATGTTCTACCTTGTGCAAATATAATTTGTGGATTATGGAGTATATTGGCCAACTGATGTTTGTTATTTGCTTGTCCAAGATCCTGTGTGTATCTTGAGAAGAGTTTATGTAATCATTTTTATTAGGAAAGTCTAATTTGGTTTCAACCTAATAAATCATTTGTATCTTGTATAAAGGAGTGAAAAAAATTATGTGAAGAATGTGTGGATGCGAGGATTTTTGAATGTAGAGAAAGCATTGTGATTATTGTACTTCATTGGAATTATTTTAGCAAAGGAGTTATTAATGCAGGAGCATCTCAGGTCCTCGGCAATCCTGTGTCACCAAAAAGATTTTGAAGTTTGTTTGTGTTGCTCGGTTCCTACTTTGATCGAGTTGGCTCGGTAGTTGGTCAGTTTCCTTTGGTTGTCGAGTGTGGTCGGTTATCTCTTGGGTGGTTGGTTGTTTCATTGGTGCTCGATGATGCTTGTCTGTTACTCGGTCATCCTTGCTTACCGAGTAGTTTATTTTGAGTTTATGTTGAGGCCGATTTGAGCATTGATTATGGGTCATAGATTTAATGTGGGTATCCATCATTGGGAAGCATGTGGTCCCATATTTGACCATTCCTTCCATTGATTATGGATCTTAAGGCCAACTTAGTTCGGTAGCCTCTTGTATAAGTATAGTTGTTTGGTTAGAGTTTAGGAGTCAGTTTAGATAGAAGATAGAAGATAGTAGAATCATGATTGTTGGTTGATCCTCGCATGTTTGAGGGCTTCTGTAATTCATTGTAATATCTCACCATAACCGGGAAGGCCTTACAGCTTGACATGTATGAATCAATTTGAAGGAAGATAATACATCATTGATCCTCCTTTCTCTCTCTCAATGTATTGTTGTTGCTTTTGTGTGTTGTTGAGTAGGTTGGATCTATAGGGTGTGCCATCATTTGGCCCCTTTGATCCTTGCCCTTGTGTCAGGTGGTATCAGAGCGAGGTGAGATCCAGATCTAGGTCTGTGGATCTAGGTTTGTAGGCTCCTTCTTGCTAATCCCTAGTTGATTTGTTGTGGGGTGGCAGATTATGATCTGACCTACAATTGTAGAGGGTTTCCAAGATGGTTCTTGGCAGGCGAGAAGCAGATTAGGATTGGCAGACATGTTGAGACAACTTGCTGCTAGATTAGAAGCTATTGAGACAACCCAGAGAAGAGGCAGACATCTTGAAGATGTTAGTGATGATGAAATTGAGGAAGAACAAGTGAATTCAGAACCTACACTTGTGATGGATCAGGGTGAGGAAAGATTCTTGAAGGCTTTGACAAGTTTGAAGTCAACACCACATTTCAATCCTCATGCGTATAGTGGGAAATTGGATTCTGATGAATTGATAGACTGGATCACTGAAATGGAAAAGTATATTGAGTATGAAAATGTATCTGAGGAAAAGAAGGTGAAAATTGCAGGCACAAAGTTGAAAGGTCATGCATCCTTGTGGTGGGAACATCTACAATTGGATAGGAAAAAGAAAGACAAAGACAAAATCAAGGTATGGAATACGATGGTGAATAAATTGAAAGGAAAGTTCTTACCTTGTGATTATCAGATTAACCTAGTTAGGTGAATGCAAAGTCTAAGGCAGAAAGATAGCTCGGTAAAAGAGTACACTGAGGAATTCTATAGATTAGATATCAGATCTAGACATGATGAGGATGATGTGGAAAGAATTGCTAGATACCTGAATGGTTTGAGAGTTTCCATCCAAGAGGAAATCAATTTGGTCAAGTTGGAGAACATTGAAGAGGCTTATCAATTTGCATTGAAGGCTGAGGAGAAATTGAACAAGAGACATGAACAGAGACAAAGAGGTCGAGGTAGTAGATTCCCTAGAGAAAGAGGTAGATCTAATGGTGAAAGTGGTAGATCTGAACCTGAAAGGATAACTCTGGATAAAGGCAAGACCGAGTGGAAAGGTGAAATTTCATCTAGAGGCAGAGGCAGTAACTATCGAGGTGGTTATAGCAGAGGTAATTTCTGAGGAGCTTGTTACAATTGTGGAGAAGAAGGACATAAATCATTTGAATGTACACATGCTAGTAAGAAGGCCGGTAGCAGTAGAAATGCTTTGGTGCAAGAAGAGTCATTGAATGAACCAAAGAAGGAAAATAACTTGATGGTGAGAAGAGCATTGTGGAATGAAATAAAAAAGGAAGATCCAGTAAGAAAAAGCTTGTACAAGACTAGATGTAGAGTTTCTGACAAAGTTTGGAAGGTAATCATTGACAGTGGTAGCTCGGAGAATCTGGCATCTAAGGACATGGTCACAAAGTTGCAGTTGGAAAGGTTGGAACATCCGAAGCCCTATCAGATTTCATGGATCAAAGATGAGCATACACTCTTGGTAAGTGAACAATGTTATGTGAATTTGAAAATTGGAAAGTACTATGATAAGGTGTTGTGTGATATCATGCCTATGGATTGTTGTCATATTTTATTGGGTAGACCTTGGCAATATTATATACATGCTATATATGATGGGAGATTGCATAAGTATACTATTGTGGCTAATGGAAGAAAAAAAATCTTGTTACCTTTGATGGAAGAACATGTTAGTAATGTTTGCACATCTGTGAAAGTTTGCTTGATGGAAGGAAGAAAGTTTGTTAAGGATTTGAAGAAGAATGATGTATGTTTTTCTGTGATTCCCAACAAGCCAAGTAAGAAAATAGAGGATAGTGTCCTTGAGGAGATTGATAAGTTATTCACCGAGTACAGTAATATCATTTCTGATAATGTACCTGATGGTTTTCCACCGAAGAGAAGTATTGATCATTGTATGGATCTAATCCCTGGAGCTAGTTTACTAAATAAGGCACCTCATCGGTTAACACCTACCAAGAATCAAGAATTGAACTGACAGATTCAAGAGTTTCTGGAGAAAGGTTTGATCAGAGAAAGTTTGAGTCCCTGTGTAGTACCTGCAGTATTGGCACCTAAGAAGAATGAAGAATGGTGAATGTGTACTGATTCTAGAGAAATCAATAAAATAACAGTGAAGTATAGGTTTCCTATACCGAGAATGGATGACATAATGGACAGTTTGACTGGAGAAAAATATTTTACAAAGATTGATTTGAAAAGTGGGTATCATTAGATCGGAATCAAAGAAGGTGATGAATGGAAGACTGCTTTCAAGACAAAAGAAGGTTTGTATGAGTGGTTGGTTATGCCTTTTGGTTTAACTAATACACCAAGTAATTTTATGAGGTTGATGAATGAAGTTTTGAAGAAATTCTTGGGTAAGTTTGTGATTGTATATCTTGATGATATTCTAATATTTAGTAAGACCAGATAAGAACATTTGTTGCATGTTAGACAAGTTTTGTAGAGATTGAAAGAAGAGAAGTTGTTGATAAATCTGAAAAAGTGTTCATTGTGAAAGAGGAGATTGTGTATTTGGGATTTGTAATTTTAGCTGTTGGTTTGAAGATGGATCCTGAAAAGGTTGAAGCTATTCTGAATTAGCCTACACTTATGAATGCTAGTGAGGTAAGATAATTTCATGGTTTGGCAAGTTTTTATCGAAAGTTCGTAAGGAATTTCAGTTCAATTTGTAATGCTATGATTGAGACTATGAGAGGTGATAAAAGAGAATTCAAGTGGACACATGGAGCTGATAAAAGTTTTGAGACTCTGAAGTAGAAGGTTGCTGAATTGCCTATTTTGGCATTGCCTGATTTCAATAAGGTGTTTCAAATGGAATGTGATGCAAGTGGTAGTGCAATTGGAGTTGTGTTGAGTCAAGAAGGTAAACCCATTGCTTTCTTTAGTGAAAATTTGAATGATGCTAGAAGGAAATATTCTATGTATGATCAAGAATTCTATGCTATTGTTCAAGCACTAAAGAAATGGAGACATTATTTGATACCGAGTGAATTTGTGTTGGATACTGATCATAAGGATTTATAATATTTGGCTAGTCAGAATAAGTTGAATTAGAGACATATGAAATGGGTTGAGTATTTGCAGAGTTATACATTTGTGATAAAACATAAAAGTGGAGTCACTAACCGAGTTACTGGTGCATTGAGTAGAAGATCTTTGATGACCAAGATGAAAATTGAAGTTCTTGGTTTTGATGAGATGAGAGATTTGTATGAAACTGAGCCTAATTTTTTTGAGCCATGGAGAAAGTGAAGAGCACCTATTCAAGATCAACCGAGTACAAAATGGGAAGAATATTTCATTCAAGAAGGTATGTTATTTAAAGGTATTCAGCTGTGTATACCAAGAGGACAAATGAGAACTAATTTGATGAAGGAGAAATATAGTAGTGGTTTGGCTGGACATTTTGGCATTGATAAAACTTTGAATTTTCTTAAGGAGAAATACTTTTGGCCTCAGTTGTATAAAGATGTTCAGAAATTTGTGAAAAGTTATGGAATTTGTCAAGTTGCAAAAGGAGTAAGTTAGAATACTAGATTGTATACACCGATTGTTGTACCTGAGGAACCTTGGACTGACATCAGTATGGATTTTGTTCTTGGCTTACCGAAGACAGTAAGAGGTAATGATTCTATATTTGTTGTGGTAGATATATTTTCAAAAATGGCACATTTTATACCTTGTAGAAAGACATTAGATGCAGTATATATAACATATCTTTTCTTTAAGGAAATTTTCAGATTGCATGGATTACCGAGGAGTATTATCTTTGATCGAGATAGTAAATTTGTTGGATACTTTTGGAAGACCCTTTGGAAGAAGTTTGGCACTAAGTTGAAATATAGTTCTACATTTCACCCACAAACCAATGGACAGACATAAGTTGTAAATAGAAGTTTGGGAAATCTTTTGAGATGTTTAGTTGGAGACACACCTAGTAATTGGGATTCTGTGTTGGCACAAGAAGAGTTTGCATACAATAATTTAGTGAATAGGAGTACTGGAAAAACACCATTTGAGATTGTGAGTGACATACAGTCGAGAGGTATATCTGATTTGAGAGACATTGCTGATGAAAGTAAGAGAAGTGCTGAAGGAGTGAAATTTGTTGAGTACATGAAGACATTGCATGAAGATGTGAAAATCAAGTTGGAAGAGAGTAATAAAAAATACAAAGACAGAGCTGATAGATCAAGGAGACATAAGACTTTTGATGTTGGTGATGAAGTGATGGTTCATTTGAAGAAAGGTCGATTTCCTGTTGGAACATATGGGAAGCTGAAGATGAAGAAGTTTGGACCTTGCAAGATTTTGAAGAAATTTGATAGTGGAAATGCATATGAGATTGAGTTACCTGATGACATGGACATATCACCAATTTTCAACATTGTTGATTTATATGGGTATCATGAACCTGATGAAGACATGATAGTACCAATGGAGTATCCTAAGAAGCAGAATGAAGAAGTTGAATAGATTTTGGAGCAAAGAGTTAGCAAAAGAACAAGAGGTAAACAATATATGGAATATCTGGTAAAGTGGAAGAATGGACTGATTGAAGACAGTTCATGGATTTCACAGTTAGAGTTGGATGCAACTCAGATCATACCTACTAAATGATTTAGAGAATCATTTCAAAATAACCCCAAGTGTCTAATGCAGGAGCATCTCGGGTCCTTGGCAATCCTGTGTCACCAAAAAGATTTTGAAGTTTGTATGTGTTTCTCAATTCTTGCTTTGACCAAGTTGGCTCGATAGTTGGTCGATTTCCTTTGGTTGTCGAGTGTGGTCAGTTATCTCCTGGGCATTCAGTTGTTTCACTGGTGCTCGGTGATGCTTGTCTGTTACTCGATCATCCTTGCTTACCAAGTAGTTTATTTTGAGTTTTTGTTGAGGCCGACTTGTGCATTGATTATGGGTCACAAATTTAATGTTGGTATCCATCATTAGGAAGCATGTGCTCCCAGATTTGACCATTCCTTCTGTTGATTATGGATCTGAAGGCCGACTCAGTTCGGTAGCCTCTTGTATAAGTATAGTTGTTTGGTTAGAGTTTAGGAGTCAATTTAGATAGAAGATAGAAGATAGTAGAATCACAATTGTTGGCTGATCCTCGCATGTTTGAGGGCTTCTGTAATTCATTGTAATATCTGGTCGTAACCAAAAAGGCCTTACAGCCCAGCATGTATGAATCAATTTGAAGGAAGATAATATATCATTGATCTTGCTTTCTCTCTCTCATTGTGTTGTTGTTGCTTCCGCGTGTTGTTGAGTAGGCTAGATCTGTAGGGTGTGCCATCATTTGGCCCCTCTGATCCCTGTCCTTGCGTAAGTTATTGTTAGCCATTTTTCATTATCAGTTATCAATATATTAATATACTTACATTTGGACAGTAGTTCCAAAAGGTGGGTTTAACCTTCAAAAGGTGGATTTAACCTTCACATTGGGAAAGCTGCTTCGAGTGAAGAAAATATCATCTTATCAACTCCTAATAGGGTTGCTCACTCAAAGAGAAGATTTTTTCCTTCAACAGGGACTTTGTACTGGTTGTATTTATCTACTCCTAATAGGGAAAGATCTTGTAACTGAGATAATTTATTACTAGTGCATTATATTGTGGGTTTCATCCCCACTGGGGTTTTTCCCTTGACAGGGTTTCCTCAACAATAATTCTTGGTGTTATGATCTGTGTTACTTTTGAGGTTTCAGATTTGTATTTAATGTTTTGATATGAAAAGATAAATTTTATATTAAGGACATACAACTAATCCACCCCCCTCTCAGTTGTATCTAACAATTTTGACCAATGGTAGGACATATCCTTTTAAATCTAAATTTGGAGATGTGATCTTCTATTCTACAATGGTTTTCACCATATAATGTATTATATCAACCTCATGCAAAAAGGATGTCCAATTTATTTATTTTTACAAACGTTGAAAATTCAACATTGAAAAATTGTGGCGGGGTGGAAATTTTCTTCGAAGGTTATAATAAAATGTTAATTATGAAGTAGTTAAAAAATAAATGTAATTTTTTATATATAAATTAGAAGTGAAAAATATCTATAAAGATAAACAATATAGCTTGTATTTCATTTTGTGGTGTATAATTTATATTATACAATCTTGGAAAATGCATTATGGGCTTCATCTTCATCTTTGAAAACAAAGAGATTAGAGATTTATTATTCATATTGCACCATATTTTTAGAGTGCTTCGACCTACATTTAACACCCTAAAACTCAACCATCATGAAGATATCGGAGAAGAGGAGGCTCATTTGAAGATATCAAATCTTTTTGAATACAAGAAAGAGATATACCATCCTAAAAAGGGAGGACAAATGGTAGAGGACATTTAAAAGCCACTTTGCAACTGTGCAACTTGCTTATAGTAGATGCCATTTGAGTTTTCTCAGGGATTATTTTCCCTTTCTGGAACATGAGTTCCAATGAAATGTGACAAAATTAGTTGTTCATTATAAAAGAACCCTAAAGTGTATTACAAATTTTGTATTGTTGCAAATATGTAATTATTTATATGTGAAATCATTCAAAAAGGAGGAACTTTTCTACTAATAGGGAAAGAACCAATTTCCCAAACAATTGAACATGAAAATTTAACATTAAAAATTTGTGGCACGATATAAAAAATTCTTAATTGTGAATAAGCTAAAATGTATGGAAATTATTGCATGTGAGGTAAATTTAATATTTGGAAGCTTTTGTATGCATAAGGCATTGTTTGAAGTTTTTCTTTATGTTGACCAATTCATTTATCTGCAATTGACTCAAATCATAGAGGATATAAAAAATATGCTTTGCACATGTACAATTTGTTTGTAGTAGATGTTATTTGAGTTTTATTGGGGAGTAGTTTCCCATTTTGGATGATGTGTTTGATGAAATGTATGAAAATTATTTGGTCACCATAAAATAAACTAAAATGTATCACAAATTTTGTATTCTTGCAAATATATAATTTATTTGGATTTAAAATAAATCACAAAAGGAGGAAATTTCCTATTATTAGGGAAAGAAGAAATTCCATTAATAATTGAACAATCTAATAATGATAGGAAGGTTGTAATAGAGGCATGAGTTATGTTGCAAAATACAAAGAACATTGAAAAAATTTACCTGATATGTAGTGATTCACTGATAGCTTGGTAGAAGAGTCTCACAAGCTACTAGGGTCTCTACTATCAAGAAAGCCTCTATCAACAATTGCATTGCAAATATATGCCCTTAGTCGAATTTCAACCTATTTTGTTTTGGAATGACGAGCAGTGCTAAAGGAAATATACTCCTCCCAAAACTAATAAGCCACTCTTACAACTAAATTCCCCACCCCTTTTGTATTTGCTACCTCTTCCTTGTATGGAAAAAGACCTAGATTTCATTAGGCATGTGGTCTCTCCTCTATTTAATATGCAAGAATGTAGAATCTTCTTGAACATGCTTGACTTGCAATGCATTATTTTATGGTGGACAATTTATATCATTTTTATTTATTTTTCTCCCATTTTTAATTTTTTTATGTAATGTGATGTAATGACATGTATTGATCGTATTTTTACCATGGCATTTGGCAAATTTGTTTTTACCCATCTTAATGTATTATTTGCCTTGATCGATGCATCTTTCCTATTTTAGGTGCTTTAATTTTTTAAAAAAAATCTTTTTATCCTTTGTCTTCACCTATTCTGATGAAGTTCATGAAAGCCTTGATCTTCATACCATGGTGGAGAGTGATGAATGGAGTATCACAAAGAAGCCTTGATTTTGATATCATGGTGGAGAGTGAGGAATAATTCACGGTGTTTGTTTTATCATTATATATTTCATTTTTGTCTTGATCTTCACAATTGTTTTCATGTGCGTTGTTTGCTCCAAACTATTTGAGGATGATACAAAACATAAAAAATAACAAAAGGCATAGTTAGCCTGCCATATGTTATCTATCCTTTGATAACTTTCTATCTTATCCATCATATCCTTTCCATCTTGCATATCATCTAAGAAAATTCCATGTTATTGCATGATATCCTTTCCATCTTGCAATTTCCTATCCATTTCATTATCCATTCGTATGTTTTACTTTGGATTCGATCAATAGGCTGATTTGCATATACTTGCATTTACACATGTCTTGCATATCCTTTGGAGTTTGATCTTTAATTCTTAATATTTGATTCTTGATCTTTTACGTTTGATCTTTGATTTATCTATTTATCTTTTGGCTTCGCCTATTTAAATGAAGTTCATGGAATCTTTGATCTTGATATCATTGTCGAGAGTGATGAACGAGGCATCTCAAAGAAGCCTTGATCTTAGTATCATGGTGCACAAAATAGCTCATGGTGTTTTTTTTATCATTTTATATTTCACTTTTGTCTTGATCTTCATGATTGTTTTCTTGTGTGTTTTTTTCTCCGAACAACTCAATGATGATGCAAAGCATAACAAATAACATAATGTATATTTAGGATATCATATGCTATCTATCTTTTCACAACTTTCCATCTTATCAATCATATCCTTTCCATCTTAAATATCCGCTCGTAGCTTTCCATGTTATCACATGTTAATCTTGTAGTTTCCAATCAATGTCATTATCCATTCATATATTTTACTTTGGATTTGATCAATGGGCTAAATTGCCTGTACTTCCTTCTACTTGCATTTACACATGTCTAACATATCATTTTTCTAACCTATTGCTAAGACATATCATCAATATTCACTCATTCATTCCTTCCTAGCTAGCATTATTTCAAAGAATGAACACATGGGAGTACATACACTATTTTTAAGTATCAAACATCCATTATCACTATAAAGAGCTATCATCCATTAGCAAGCATCAAAGATCTATTTTATCACGATAGAATCAAAGTTATGCAGTAAGATCTAAAAGCAAATCTATATATCATTTGATTTTATGAAAAAATCTTAGATTTTATTTGTGTTTATGTAGATTTCGAGTTTGGAACTACCATTACATTATTTACATTATTTTGATTCACATTTTCACATTATACACATCTTGTACACTTTGCATAATACTATCAAATAATATAAAAAATCACTCTATTCTTATTTTTTATTTATTTTTTAATTACTTATTATTAACATTTTGATACACTACCCATAACATTTATTATTACGATAACCATTACACTTCATTAGAATATTTTATTTAGTTACTTATTACTAGCCTTTTGATATAGTACCCATAGCATATCTTGTTATTAAGATAACCATTACACTTCATTAGAATACAAACACTCGTTAAATATACTTTGTTATTATTAATTAAAATAAAAATGATCGTATTTAAAAAGAACGGTGTAATACTTTATCGCGTGAGACAACTTTTCCGGCGGACTAATCATCCATGGTATACGTATTTCATCTACAAACAACTATAACGATATCTAATTTTCTTTCACCATCAATCTGAATGAACTCCATAGCAATGCCGACATAGAAGCAAAGGATCTGTAAAGTTCCACTCTAATCTCTGTAACCAATGAGGTGCTTTGATTTGTCACGCAAGCTTCAGGTTAACTGTCGAAAACCCTTATTGCTGAAGGAATTTCAAACCCTCTGAATTGATCACAGCATTTCGGTCAACCTCGATCTTTATTGCTTTGAAGATACGAATTATCATGCAGCTTGATAGGAATGCATTACGGCTTTCTGATTCCAATTTTGCGATCTTTATATTGATGAATAGGTGTTGGAGTGAGGGGCTGTTGCTGAAATTGTAACCTAATGATAGCAATTTAAAGATGACAGCCGCACGGGAAAAAATATTCTATCAGATTTGCCACCATGCCCAGAAGTTTCCTCAAGTTCTTGACGCTGATATTCATCAGGTTTGTTTGTTATAATGTCTTGCCTTAGTCTATTTTGCTAATTGAAGTAATTATGGTGCAGGGATTTCTTTCGCATCGAAACAAATTTGATGAAATGTCAAAAAGTTTTGTTAGTATATAGTTTCATGGAAAAACTGCATCGAAACAGATTTCATATAAATTTTTAGAAATAGTATAAGTTTTTTTTACTTTGGAAAAGATTTGAATTCAACATTATCTAAATGCCTGTAACATAGACTTTGCCTTTAACACAGATCATAAGTTTGATGAGTGCAAACTAGATAAAAAATAATGTAGAAGCAGACCTCTTTTGCTTCAAATGAATTTCTGAAAACATCATAAACTCTGATGAGTACAAAGCTTTAGGGACAAGCAAACTAGAAGCACATTTCTTTTGTATTAAAATAAATTTTTAGAAACATAAATTTTGATGAGTAGAAAGCAAAAGGGAAAAACAATCATTCGCATCGAAATAAATTTCTGGAATCATTATAAACTTTGATGATCATAAAGCTTTTGGGGGAAACAATGTAGAAGCAGATTTCTTTTGCATTGATCAATTTTAGAAACATCATTAAGTTGGATGAGTACAAAGCCTTAGAAAAGAACAATGTAGAAGCAGATCTCTTTTTCATCAACACAAATCTCTAGAAGCATCATAAAGTTTGATGAGCACAAAGCTTTAGGGGAAAACAATGCAGAAGCATAGTTCTTCTGCATAAAAATAATTTTCTAGATCCATCATCAAATTTGATGGTTACAATGCCTTAAGGAAAAACTATGCAGAAGCAGATTTCTTTTATATCAAAATAAATATCTAGAAGCATCATAAAATTTGATGAGTACAAAGTTCTTGGTGAAATCTGTTTAAAATATTTTTGATTTAACAATTTGGATCTCGGTGATCCATCTTCTTTGTACTTGTTGTTTCATAGACTGAAAGTTGGATGCTCTTAATACATAAAGTTTGTTATTTTGACTAAGGCTTTCTGTTAGTATTGTGTGATGCTTGAATCGGTCCATTTCTGGTCTGTAGTGTGAGTTGCTTTTCTAACAATGGTTTGTAAGTTCTCTTTTAAGTAAGAATTTTATTGGATTCATGGAAACAGGATGAAGAAATTAGGCGCAATTGGAGGAGTGGATTTTCTTGGTTTCCAATTAGGAGTAAGTTCTCTCTTCAAATTTTCTTTGAAATTGAGTATATAATTTTGGTTAGCATAATGTTGAATGTACACAGTTGCTGCATCATAGAGGTAAATAATTACATTTTTTTCCCTGTTTGCAATTTGATGTTACATGATTATTGAAAAATTGTTATTTATGTCATTATAATGAGACTTGAAGTTCTGGTCCATTTTGGGCTTGGAATCAGACACAGCCAAAAGAAATGGCAAGTGTTTGGAAAATTAAATCGGTTAAAATTCAAGCAAAATATCACCATAAAATTGACCTAGACCACTAAAAATTGCTGAAAATCAGTCCCTTATACTTCAAATCATGTTTTTTCTTCATCTGGGTGCTGTAGAACAGAAATTTGGATGTTAGGGTGAGCAATGGGAGGGCGTTGGGACTATTCTACAGATTTCTTTCCTCTTTTGTCTCATGTCATTTTATTGAGTGCTGAGTTTCAGTTGTTGAATCAGCTGTGCTTGTTTGGGCTGACTTAAATCACAATTAAGCTTCATGCGTTTTTATGAAAATTGGATTTCAAAATAGTATGTGGCTCATGATTTATGTTAGGAAATTTTAATTATATTAGGTTCTTGGTTGCTAATTCCATGCTTTAATATGCCATTTACGTGATGTTATAATTTATTGTACATTTCACTAGGTAAGCTGTTTAGATTATTATTTTTTGATGTGCAAGTTGAACATGAAATTTTAACCTTTTGGAGATGTTCATGTTTTACTATCCTTGAACTGTTCTCAAAGTCTAGGAGATGGTCCAAGAAATGAAGGTCAGGTTCTTTTCACCTAGATCCATGCACAAAGACAGTTTGCAAGCAAGAGAAGTGTTAAACATCCTGTGCTCCAAGTTCCATCTCATCATGTCATATTCCCTTGTTGATTCTCATTCGAGTGTTTGTTTTTCTTAGTTGCCGTGCCTATTTCATTATATTTGTTATTCAGTATATGATAATTCATTGTTCTTACTAAATTGTGCAAAATTCACTTTGTACAATTTCTGTATTTTTTTACATGGTAGAGATGATACTTGTATTTATTGATCCCAGGGATCCAAAACTGGGGCGTCATGTTTCCTTCTCACATACATTATTTCCCTTGCAGCAATTTCCTTAGAGTGGAAACAAAAATTGGTGGTTTTTTGGTATTGAGTCTTTCATTTACCATATCACATCATCATTTCTGTAATGTTTTCTCTATACTTTGACCTACTCATTTACTCATTTTCACAGTGTGGCAATCCTCTTGTGTAATATGTCCATATGAGCACGACCCCTTAACCACTTATCCAGTTTCACCCTAATCACAAAACAATTAAGAACATGGTTAAGATTATGTTTACTATTCTTGAGCAAAGAAACATATAATATATTGCTGTTTGGACTTAGTACAGTGAAGATGTTTCTACAACTTCGAAAAGTTTCTCTTGAGGATTTTATTGTTTATTTAAAGGTTTAAGTTTTGTTTGAGTTCTTGATGTATTTGTATGACGAGTTCAGTTGATTCTTTCCCTAAATGATTTTGAAAATTTCAAAATTTGCATTTTTCTTTCAAGATTTTCTTGATTGCCTTTGTTTATATTTATTTTATACAACACAATGTGTGCCAGTAATGTAGATAGTGCGAGGATTCAATAGGATAGTCTGTAATCTCTCTGACTTTCAAACAAGAATTTATAGCATTTCTTATGTAGATGTGCATGATCTTTTTGATTGATCACACACTATGGAAATAATTTGCAAGAGGTTGTGAGAGAACTTTTTAAATTAAAGGTAAATACTTCTGAGGTATTGGCTATCCTTTTTTAATCTTGTTTTTTTGGACAGGGCTGAAACAACTTAGAATTGGCTGGCCAGCTCGGAGGGAAGCAACTGTCAAGGAGGGAAAATCAATAGTTTTTTCTTCAAATTGTGAATATATTGCGATCTTATTCCAGAAACAGGTTACAATTTTGAGTAAAGATGACAACTACACAGATGCTTGTGGAACCTTTACTGGTAATTGGTTTATATCCATAATATATGTGTTGCTTGTATGCTAATGCTAATATATTATAATAAGCCATTTAAGAAAATTCTCATTGTTGGGAAAATATATTTTTTTATAAAAAATGGGAATCTTAATTGTATCAGAGTTAAATCTATCTATTTTTGTTTCTCTCTCTTCTGTAGATTTATTTCTGTTTCTAATGGTCACTCATCTTCTATGTTTCCATATTCGCTCTCTGTTCAATATGGAAACTTTCTCTTTTTCTCTTTAGTGTCTATTTCTCTCTCTTTGTTCGTTATAGAAACATTTTTGTGTATACTTGTATATATAGATAATTTATGATCTTTGTTTAATAACTATGTTCCACGGAGTTTCCGGGACGGAGACGTTTTAGGGGACGGGGATGTGTTTCCGGTACGGGTAGGGTTCAAAGCCAAATTTTAGGGGACGGGACGTCAGGGGACGGCTATTAAAAAATAGGGGAATTTTATTTATAGAGAGAGAATTCAAATATGCATATCATGACATTGATAAATCATTCTCCATAGACATTTTAAAAGTTGAATACATAGCACATTAACAAAATTGAAAACCCTCTTGCAACTCAAAAATGAAAACTTTCTTGCTGCTGCTCTTTTTTTTGTCTTGCCAAGAATGGTTGAAATGAAGAAGATTTTAACTTTTTAGCCTCCAAATAGGGCTCCATAGTTTTTAATTGCTATTTCTACCCATGTGGGGCCTGCCCAGCAATTAAATTTTTTAAAAAAGTGACTTTTTGCAAAATAGTGGATGTTTTTTTTGGCTGGAAAAAAGGGGACGCCGTTAGGTACAGAGGGCGTCCCCAAGTCCCCGGTACCTAATGGCGTCCCCAAGTCCCCTATTTTGCGTGAAACGCCGTTTTCGGGATGTTTCCTTTTTTTACATTTTTGGAATGTCATTGGGGACGGGAAATTCTCGTCCCTGCGTCCCTGCACCGTCCCCGGGACGGGAGCGGGGGAAATTGGGCAGGGGATGCGTCCCCGTGGAACACTGTTTAATAACACATTCATTTTTTTACCATAACATGGTATCAGAGCTATTTTTTTGAAAAATAATATGGTATCAGAGCTATTTTTTCAAAAAATAATAATTTCATTATTGAAATTTCTTGAGTTATTTCTAAAATAGGTTTTGAAAATCTTTAATTTCTTCATGCAATTTTCAGACTCTTAAGATTTTCGAAATCCTTTGGCTGGGTGTGTTTGATTTTTTTGTTGCAGACTTCCTTCAAAACCCGACTGGGGTTTTTTGGCGTCCATTTTCTGCAATTTTTGCTGGGTCGTCATCGGTTTTTGCAGAATTTTCTTCTGCAAACGGTGGCCTTTAGTGGCTTTGACATATATTCTTTTGTTGTCGACCACGTCTCTGGTGCCTTCTACCATTTTTTTTGCACGAAATATACTCGTGTGCGACTTATTTTTCAGACAAATCCCGACGTGATTTCTCAGCTGTTCGACGCTATGTCTCCTGTCCTTATCTCAGGCTTATTGTGCTTGTTTTTCTGCCTGCGACGAGACTTCTTCTTTACAGATGCCTTTTGTGATCTGCAAACACCATTTTTGACCTTGAATGGTTGTTTGTTCTGCAACTCATTCACATTTTCTGTTTCTGCAACTCATTCAGCTTCTTCTATGGCCAATTTTTGCTGCTTTCATGCCGTCTAGGGTTTTTATAGTGCCATCTGTCTTTTGCGGCCAGGATTTCATCCTTTTTTAACAGCAATCTGCAAATTTTTGAAGTTTTTTTTTGATGGCTAGGGTTTCCTTTGAAACTTTCAGATTCTTTGCCATTTTGAAAATCTACTTTCAGATTCTTGGTGGGTTTTTGCAGATCTCAACTGGGTTGCCTTCGTTTTTTTTCTGGGTGCATTGTTTTCTGTGCCTCGATTTTTGAGCAAGTGGATTCAAAATCTGACAACAAATTCCTTCTGGGTTTTTCGTGCTCTCTTCTGGGTGTCTTCTCATTTTTTCTAGGTCTTCCGTCAATCTACCTCGAAGATCGTGCCTTTTCAAATATTCACGTTTTTTGTTACATCGAACAACATGTCATGGCACCTCTCACCAATCTTCTGTTGGAAGGTAGTTAGTGATTCAACGGAAAGCACTACAACACCTGGAAGCAGAGAATAATGACGATTGTTGTATATTGTCGCCTTGAGGTGCTTGTTTTGGGTACCGAGACTCGTCGTACCAGGCCGAGTTTGCCTTTTACGCCTTCTGAGGATTCACTTGTGGACTTTTGTTTTGAAGTTAGATTGACCATTAAGGCAGGGTATTAGAGTTAAATCTATCTATTTTTGCGTCTCTCTCTTCCGTAGATTTATTTCTATTTTGAATGGTCACTCCTCTTCCATGTTTCCATTTTCTCTTTCTATTCAATATGGAAACTTTCTCTTTCTCTCTTCATAATGTTTCTATTTCTCTCTCTTTGTTTGTTATAGAAACATTCTTGTGTATACTTGTATATATAGATCATTTGTGATCTTTGTTTAATTACACATTCATTATTTTACCATAATATGGTATCAGAGCTATTTTTTTTGAAAAACTTATGAATTGCAAGAAGGAAATGTGAACAGATAAAGTGGTGGAAAAACTCACACAAAAAAGATGTATTACAAAATAAAGTTGCAGTTTTGTGGGGAGCTATTGTAATGTTTGTAACTGTTGCAACTCTTTGGAACTTTTGGTGCCATCAATGACACCAGACTGACATGTTTCTTGATTAAAAAAAGTTAAATAGTCTCATAACACAAGAACTGTATTTTATAATGGTTTAATAGGTTTAATATGTGTATATCATGGATCCCTTGTAGACTCAATATGGTGCCTAACTTAAATGCCATCTATTTGTGTTTTATTTGTTCTTGATTTCTGTGGTATCTATGCATTTTTGTGAAATCATAACATGCTAAACTTATGGAGTCCATATAAAAGTATATTCTTCTAGAATTTGTTAGGTTCTAAATAGAAATAAATACAAATAGTAAGATGTTCACAAAAATGAAAGCCGCTCAAAGCCGTAAAGGAAAAACAAAGTTTCACAAAGCCAAAAGCTATTGAATCCAAATCTGATTTTCCAGCTAAATTTTCAAATTAACTTAGGAACATTCCTTATGCCACTTTATATAAATTGTTGTGACTAGTTGGAGGATGGTTGAAGCATATGGGACTTATTGTTGAAAATGACTAGCAAAATTATATTTCCTCATACTGCAAAAATTGTGGCTTTTGACATGCATGCATACCAAAGCAAGCCAGCACACTTTCCATACTTGAGTACACATATTGTCCCCCCTCAACCCACCTATATATTTCATGAGAGTCATAGAGATTATATAAAATATTAATGGTGGTGTTGATGTGTGTTTTGTGACCACTTCAACATGCAGGATGAAACACTTTGTATTCCAAGATGAAACACCAAATATCTAATCCTCTCTTGAATAAGGAAGCTTAGATGCTAAACAATGTGTATGATTGTGTGATCAACTAAGACAACCTCAAGGTTCCTTCTTATTGTAGGCTTAACTCAGTTGTGTTGATGTGATATGCCGGGCATTACTTGGGGACTTACACTATTCATTCAATCGCCATCAACATTGCAAAATCAAATGATGTGGCAATGATGGCTCTTCAACTACTTCTAATGAAATAAATTGCAAAAAGATAAAGTGTTTAGGGAACTAAGCTAACTCTACAATGCAAGAGACTATTGATGGTGAGGTGAGACTCTAACTAGTCCTTGCTTCGCCAAATCAACTATGCGTAGGAGGGCGTTTGCTTCTAAGGATGGAGGGATGATTTTTATATTGTTGATACTCATTTAAATACCCAATGAAAGCACAATCCAAGTGAACATCTCCAATTGAAGTTAAGTGCTTGCAATAAGGCCCAGACTAACCTTACATTGATACTTGCAATCAACAAGTATCAAAAGGTATGGCCACTAGTTTTACCATGGTTCACCAACAACAATATCTTCCATTCATCTACTTTACTTCTACTCAACATAAACAAATTCTATTCTAAGTGAGGAAATGTAGAAACCATGCAATATTCCAAAATAATACAAGTAATCCACTATGAAAACCAATAATAAATTTGCAATTATTTTGGTAGCATTATAGCAACAATCTCAACAAGTCTCTCCCTTTACAAATGATAAGGCCTTTCATTTTATAGGGAGCTCAATTACAACAAATGGCTCAGATTGATTTAAAATTGGTGGCCAAGATTAAGCCAACACAACCCTGTTTCAACTAACAACTACAAGCATTAAATGCTTATCCAATTACAAGGAAGCACCACCTTGTGGGTCAATAAGAAAATTATATAGCTTTTATAGACCAATGAGAAAACTGGTTAGGTAAGAACACTAAGTGGACTCCACATGTACACTTGGAAAGATCTAATTGGATGAGTTTGGACATGTGCAACTAGAGTCTTTTGATTGGTTGAAGATGAGTGGGTGCCACCTCAACATCCTTATCTTGTACACTTCAATTCGTTGGAGATGAATAAATATCTCTTGATACTCAACATTATTAATTTTTCAATTGATTGCGATGACATACATTCCCAAATTTCTTCATCTTCATGCATTCTCCCTATCCTTTGAAAATTTTCTCATTGCTTTTGCTTGAACTTGTTTTCTCTTGTATCTTGCCTTGACCATGCTCTTGTAGAAGTGAAGCAAGTACTCCATGTAATTGAACTTGGATTTTCAAAGGAAATTCAAGTTTTTAATGATTTTTTCCATTTGCTTGTAGACTTAACCATAATGTTGCACTTGTTTCTAAGTTTCATTTTGATGTCTTGAACTTGATCTTAGATCTTGATCAAATATTTCGATGTAATCCAATGTATTCAATGGAGGAGACGAAGTCTCCTTAAATAAAGAGTACAAGACTAAGTGCTAAAAATTGCAACTACTTAAACTTAAGATGACCATTAATAAAGAAACTAAGAAACACTAAAAATAACAGACTCAAAATAGGTAAATATTCTAATACCCTTCGTTAATGGTCATCACACTACCCTATTGAAGACAATCTACAGGTCTTTTGATCATGGATGCATAGAAGACTACCCCCTTCTCATCAGAAATCTTTGCTACACGAGTCTGCTATTGAGACCCTTCCTGAATCTGCAGAGTTTTTGGAAATGACCAAGATAACCACAAACCACCCATCCTGATGCTGGGAAACAAAGGTATCACTTCTTGTCGAAATCATCCCTCCATTGGGTAATACAAATGTTGAGTGATGGGTTTTGATCGATTTTTCACTTCAAAAATCGTGTTAGGTTTTTTTGATTTTATCCTCAAAATTCATTTCTAGGTTTTCTGATTTTTCTTGAAAAAAATCATGACTTGTGTTGCTGGTCTCAAGGTTTTTCAAATTTTCTGAAAAAATCATTGGAGGGTTTTTGACGATTTTTTCCACAAAAATTGTGGTTTCATGTATTTGTATCCCCAAGAATATCAACAATTGAAAGCTGCTAGTATTGCACATCAGAATGAAGAACAAACATATCATTGTTGAGGATGATGAAGCTGTGGATCCCTATGGTAGAGCTTTTCATTCGGGAAGGTAGGGTTCTTTGGAGGGGCTTGTTGAAAGCTTTTTCATATTTGAATAAATTTCATGATAGTAAAGAGTTGAATTACATTGACTTTCAATGCCAATAGCTCATCATTTTATCCTAAGAGCATTCTAGATTCACCTTTTTTGGTAGTCTTGGTCATTTAATCCCTAGTTCAATAACAATACTTGTTGCTTTTGTGCATCTTCTATAGCCTTAAATCAGTATCTCACATGGCAAGGATGAAGGTTCTAACATAGCCCATGCAAATGGAAGTAACTTTTTTACTAGCAATCTTGGTTTGAATACGGGAAAATTGGAAATCAATTGTTATTCAATTTTATTAGTCAACCTGACGGGGTGAGGCTATTGTAGAAACCCTAAATGGTGATAGGAAGAATTGAAGGATAATTATGTCTAAATCTTTGAACATTCTTGATGAGAACTTAAAAATTCCGAGTGACCAAATCATTTGGGGAAAAAATAGCAAACCAAAAGTATCATTCATTGAAAAATTCAAGGAAAAATTAGATTTAAAGACTATTAAAGTATTTCTGTAGTGGTCATTCTTAGTTGTCTTACTTTAGGAAGTTTCCCTTTCTGTCTTTAGTTCACGATTGTTTCATTTAGAAACATCATCTTTGTAAATCTGTTTAAGGAGCTTTTGTCTCCTTTGTTTAATATAACATTGATTTACCAAAACATAGTATCAAAGTGGGTCGATGGGGTTTCATAGAATTTAGCGAATTTTTTAATAAAAATTCGTTAGCCTCCAACTTGGAATTTATTTCCAGTTATTTTTTGAATGATTTTTAATGAAAAATCGTGTTTTGGAAGCCTAGGGTTTTTAGGTAATTTTTCCTTTGTAATTTGCATTTTTCTTTCTGAAATTTGTGTAAGGGTTTCTGAGTGTTCATGCTTCTTGCCATTGGGTCTCGCACGAAGGAGGGTTCTTTGGCTTGCACATCAAGTTTTGGCTGTTTTCTGGCATGCAATTGCCGTTTTCGAGAGGGTTTTTTCCCATCGTTTTCAGTTTTTTCGTGCTGTTTAGGGCTCATAACCTCAAACCTGGTCTCATCTAATAACCCGTGCGACATCTTAGCAAATTTTTTGTGTGTTTAAGTGATGACTCCTTTCTTTGAATTTGGTGTGCCGTTCTTTGCAACCCGCGACTTGTCTGTGTTTTTTTGGTGTTTTTTGGCTCTTTCTAGCCACGATGACCCTCCTTTTTTTGCTCGTGACGGGTTTTCCTGCATTAAAAGTTTTCAACAGTTTTGGAATACGTGTTGTGATCTCTGCCCATGTTTTGTTTCTTGCATGAGAATTTCTTATTTTGTTGCAACTCTTCGTGTTCTACGATTTGGAGTATTCTTTTGCTCTCACCTAGGGTTTTTCCAACTTTCAAATCAACTTGGGTTTTTGTCCATTTTTTTTTCTAAAAAAATGGTGGTGGTTTTTCTTTTAATTTTTTTCCTCAATTTTTTTTGGATGGGTTTTCATATTTTTACCCTTAAAATATTTTGCATGGGTTTTTATAATTTTTTCCTTCAAAAATTTAGCATGGGTTTTCTAATTTTTGTCTATAAAAAATTAGTGTTGGGTTTTCTAATTTTCTCCATCAAAATTAGTGTTGGGTTTTCTAATTTTCTCCATAAAAATTAGTATTGGGTTCTTTCGATTTTTCTCCTTAAAAATCATTTTTGGGTTTTATAATTTTTTCCTAAAAAATTTATTGCGAGTTTTGTACAGTTTTTTCCACAAAAATCATTTTGTACAAGGGTTAATATTGTTTTTCCTCAAAAATGAAGTTTTGTATGCTGATCTGTGTCTCGGATTTTGTGCCAACTACTACTAATATTTCAGTGTCTATGTTTTCACAATTAGGAAAAAATTGTCTATGGGTTTAGATCGATTTTTCTCCCTAAAAATTGTGTGGTTTTGATCAATTTTTCTATTAAAAAATCGTGTCCTAAATGGTTTTTTTCAATTTTCTCCTCAAAAATTGTTTATGGGTTTTTCTGGTTTTCTAGTGTTGTTGTTCTCTGGGTTTTTCAATTTAAAAAAAAATCATGGGAGGGTTTTGGCAAATTTTCCACAAAAATTGTGTTTTCTTTCAATTGTTCTAGATCACACCTAGGTTGCTAGGGCAATGCTCTGCACAAGTGTTTGCCGATTTTTCCTCAAAATCGTGGTTTCAGTTTGAGAAGCTGTTCTCGGTATTTCTGGCTACAAGGAGGGACAATTTTGTTTCTCAACATCAAGTTGGATAGATTTTGGTTATCTTGATCATTCTAGAAATTCTACAAAATTAGGGAGTGTCTCGACGGTTGGCTCATTTTGTAGAAGCATTCTGACAAGAAGGGGGCAGCCTTTTATGCATTCATGACCAAATGACCCGCAAATTGCAGAGTTGGTAGAACAATGACCATTAAGGGAGGGTATTAAAATATTTCTTTAATGGTCATCTTAGTTGTCTTAGTTTGGGAAGTTTCCTTTTCTGTCTTTAGTTCACGATTGTTTCATTTAGAAACATCGTCTTTGTAAATCTATTTAAGGAGCCTTCGTCTCCTTTGTTTAATATAACATCGATTTACCATAACAAAGAAAACATAAAAAATATAGAAAAAAAGTAAAAAAGTACTTTAAAAATAAATTCAAGGGTATGTCCATAGCATAGAGATACAGAGAACAAATAAAATAGAGAGTTTAACTCATGAATCGTACAAAATAGGATACATTCATATCGCTTATTACATTGCATTGTACAAAGCATACTTCATAGTGCATAAATAATATCTAGATGTTTATAGTTGACAAAATTTCAATTTCAATATAGTTTGTACAAAGTCAACCTGTTAGCTAAGTACAAAGTTCCAAAAAACCAAATATAGCCAATGACTCCTGCTACTACAAATAAAGCTATGCTAGAGGGTGCAAGTCTTGATGATGAAGCTCCTAGTTCAGAACCTCTCCGAAGTTGTTCAACCTCATGACAATCCAAGTTGGTCTTCAAGATCGCAAGATCCTCAGGCTCAAGAACTTCATTGAAAAGACAAATTTCCTTTGTTAACTAGACATCATAAATTACTAAATAGCAATCAACTGCTTCATTATGGTGATTTATTAGTACTTGCAATTTCTGGAACATTACCCAATCTACCCAATAGCCTTTTAGAACTCTTCTCCACTCCCTAGTGCCTGAAAAGGGGTAATTTTTCAGTCACTAATATGCAGATTTACCCTTAGAAAAGAGATCACATGCTTCTTGGAGATGTACGGCCTGCCCTAGGGGTGATTTGGCCTAGCAAAATCAGAAGTCATCAAAAAATTGCAAATAAACTATCAAATTGAGTTGCACAGCTGAGGAAAGAAGATTGAAGGAATGCGCAGAACCATTCAAACAATATTTGCATAGTTATGAACCAAAATGCAAATTCCATTGTCGCTGGAAATTGTACGGCCAAACTGGAAATCTTTATCAAACATTGTCAAAACAAACAGCAGTCCAAAGTCATAAAAACACACCAAGGACCTTGAAGGCAACTCAGAAAACTTCACAAATCATCTTCTCCAAAATTAGCATCGCAAAACTCAAGTAAATCATTGTATTCTCTTCTTGAAAATCAATAACCCGCTAGGGTGGATCTTTCACCATCAAATCTAGACAAATCATAGAGGGTTTTCATCCTCAGCAATCCCAAGAAGAACTCTCAAGGTTTATTTCAACAATTTTTCAATATGTGTGCAAATTTAGAATGAGAGAATGGAAGCCCAAATCCCAATATATAGACTTGGAGGGAGAAATTAGAGCAAATTCAAATATTCAAATATAATATTCCCTTAAGAAAGGCCTCCATATAACTTTTAAAACAACTTATATCAACCATAACCTAGGCATCCCAATGGAGACACTTTTCCAAATATTAACTCACTTAAGTTAAATATTAAAAAGTGAGAATATTAAAATAATTTTCATCACCTTACAGAAACTTGCAAAGACGCCAGAAACGAAGAACTGAACATGTCGCAACCAACTGAAGCTGAAAGATGATAACTAATGCTGACATGAGCACATACCATAAATAGCAGTTTTGTCCGAGAATCAAATAGAACAAACCCATAAAAACCCTGAAAGTTTGGTGCCATGTAATAATTTAGTATAAATAGCAATGTTCTTAGAGGACCAAAGAGAACAAACTCTGAACAACCCATAAAGACCTAGAAAGATTGGTGCCAGATGAGCACTTGCTACAAATAGCAACATTAGTCTAAACCCATTGAAATTGAGAACTGCCTAACCAAGAACATTGGAATTTCCTAGTGCATTAGGAAACCTACGGAAAACCCTGAAAACTGGCTAATGCTTGCAGAACAAGATTTCATAAAACTGGGGACATTACACCTTAAGAAATGCCTTCCTCACTCAATTGGCATGATTTTGATATGAAAAATGGTGGAGAGAAGGAATAGCAGTTTTCTCCGAGGACCAAAGAAAAAAAACCCAAAAACACCTAGAAAGATTGGTGCCATATGAGCACTTGCTATAAATAGAAACTGCTGTCAAAACCCACTGAAACTGAGAACTGAGCTCACCAAGAGCATTGGAACCATCCCAGTGCATTAGGAAATCTACAGAAAACCTTGAGAACTTGCTAATGCTCGCAGAACAAGATGACATAAAAATGGGGACATTAGACCTCAAGAAAGGCCTTTCTCACTCAATTGGCATGATTCTGATATGTCAAATGGTGGAGAGAAGGAATAGCAGTTTTCTCTGAGGACCAAAGAAAAAAAGCCCAAAAACACCTAGAAAGATTGGTGCCATATGAGCACTTGCTATAAATAGAAACTGCTGTCAAAACCCAGTGAAAATGAGAACTGAACTCACCGAGAGCATTGGAACCGTCCCAGTGCATTAGGAAATCTACAGAAAACCTTGAGAACTTGCTAATGCTTGCAGAACAGGATGACATAAAAATGGGGACATTAGACTTCAAGAAAGGCCTTCCTCACTCAATTGGTATGATTCTGATATGTCAAATGGTGGAGAGAAGGCTTCTCCAAGCATAAGAGGAATTGCTAGAGGCTCTTCTAGCTAATTATCTCTGCAGGGGTCTTGGGATGATGAAATCCCTCAACCTGACTTCTGGTAAAAGGTGGACTGTAGCAAGATGATTATTAGTTGATTCTCTGCCCTGGCCTTAGATAACAATCAACATGGAATATCATTTATGCATGCGAACAAAAGCTCCCTGCTGGTGTAAATTTTCAGATTTGAAATTCCCAATGTTCTTTCAAGCATTTGCAATGTTCATGTGGATAATGGACTTTTAAATAATCTGTATATGAATGGTAATAAATGCAGGGAAAACATCTGCTGTCATAAAGGTCTAAAAACAGCTTCTGTCATAATAATAAGTTTGAAACATCATTACATGAAGAAGATATGCATAAATGTTACAACATGAGTACCTTGGAAACATAGAACCTTCCAATAGCAAATAGGATTGTTTGATCATGAGAGCACAATGGCAGATAGCTGGAACTACTGCAGAATCAACAGTCCCGAACTTCATGAAATGACACCACTAAACTCCAGAACTACCTCGTGCCTTCATGGATATCACTCGGTTTACTCCAACTATTCAAATCAGTCTCACATAGGCATCAAAAGCCGCTCATTAGGGTCAGAACCACAGAGTAGGAAAGAACAGATCTGAAAATTGCACAAACGCCTTCGGCTACAGCATAAAGTCTCGAGCTCTAACCTCCCAAATAGTTCAAGGCAATGTTCAAGTAACCAACATAGAAACTAAACCTCCAACTGTTTTGTCACCTCTGTTAATGTTTTGAACCAGAATAATATAAATGCAATAATCAGAGATGCAATAACAGGTGACACGATTATTATCCTGGGAAAAACCCTCCTCATTGAGGGAAACAACCCAGCCCACCAAAGATAGTTCCTTTTTTGAATAATAATAGGAGTCTGAATGTTACAATGCTCACAAACTGAAACACTAAAGAATTCTCCTCTGAGTACAATCCATACGAAACATACTCTTCACAATAATATTGAACCTACAATCCATATTATACAATATACAAAACTGCTTTTTAATCATCAAGACTCATACACCACAATCTCTTGATCACAGATCATATATCGAAATATATACTGTAGCAAAAATAATACACTTATTACAGCATCAGACTTATTCCCCAAACACGAGAATAACACACTTCATACACAAAGATGCACGACTCTTCTCAGAGACATCTACTACGATACTTGACAACGGCAACTATATTATGCATCCAAACAAATGAATAGACTTCTCCTTGATGAATACCAAAAGTCATTGCCGTTACCCATCATGAATCGACGACAGTTACAATGAATAGTCACTTTGGATTCTCCAGCGATGACATGTTTTCGTGAGCCGAAAATGGAAGCTCATAATATCTCACGGCAAATCCACCTTAGCTAAAATGCTTAACAACACTTGATTGTTGTCTTCATAAACATGAACGGTTGCCCCATAGACAGCAAGCTATGACGGTTATCAAAGACACCTGGCAATGGTAGAATATGAACCGACATCATTAATCGGAGAGACAACAAACTCATAAATGAATCGATGATAAACATAACTGATGCATGAGCTTTCAATTCCGACATGAACTTATGTACGCAAGAGGATACCAAACGGTAATATGCCAGATAAACATAAAGCCAAGCAGTCACAGTGCCATAATAAGGCCTCTAACACACGATGCCAAATATGCGATACACAACATAGAAAACTCGACGTCAAACATAAGAAGAGTCCATAAATCTCTCTTGCAGCTACCAATACATTAACACTCCCTCTTAGCAAGAGAGAGATCATACAAATGTCATCGTGTGTCTCAACCTGACAAGCACAATGAAGCTGCAACAAAACATGTCAATAACAAAATCTCATCACAGATTTTCTTAAAAATCGTTATCTCAGCATGACAATATTCACCATAGCTACTTCTAGAGGATGAAGCAAAACATATAACAATATTCACCATAGCTACTCCTAGAGTGAATCAAAATTACAAAAATAAGTAATGAAGTCACACACATGACTTCCACCATGGCTACTCCCAGAGGGTGGAACAAGGGCTTTCACCTCAAACTTCTCCCAGAGAACAATGCATTACCACCTTGCCTACTCGCAGAGGATGGAACAAGGGCTTTCACCTCAAACTTCTCCTAGAGAAGAATGCATTATCACCTTGCCTACTTGCAGAGTGGGGAACAAGGGCTTTCACCTCAAACTTCTCCTAGAGAAGAATGCATTACCACCTTGCCTACTCGCAGAGGGTGGAACAAGGACTTTCACCTCAAATTTCTCCTAGAGAAGAATGCATTAAGGCACATAAAGGATTATTTGAAGACCAAGACTTCCTCTCAACCGGGACTCCCTCTCAACAGGGGCAGCATACTCAAAGCTTTTGAATATCACAATAAATCATAGATTAACTCCAAAGTTTGACCAAACAAGGAGCTTCCAAAGCCATTTTGCATTATAAGCTTGCTTATCCTCAGCTAAGGACAAGGCACTCTCCCTCTGCCACACAAGCTCCCTCTAAATCTGATTTCTTACTCTTAGAAGAGTTGATCACAAGACAATCTGAATAGTTACTTCTTCTTCAAGAGTCACCAACTCAGCTCAGGCTGCAATCTCTCATCATCCTTGTGCTTCTCAATTCATCCTGGAAGCATTTCTGGGAGATTAGTAATAGAATCAATCAAAGTAATGCTAGAAGCATACATGATTCACTATTCCCAATATTAATGCATGAATTAACTACACAAAATTCATGATCAATATTCAAAGATACAATCACAAAATACTTATCTCGATATAGTTTAATCTTCTTCGCGGCTCAAGCACACTGCAAGAAGACGAACCACCCCAATTGCCACCTCTAATACTTTGATAATAGACAACAACACATGTCTACTCATGACAGATATCATGTCTTCAACAGAAACAATAAATTGAAGCTTCTTTTCCATCTTCAGGAATATCGAACCAGCTCAATGAACATCTACAGATAATAGATCAACCACCAGCCCCTCTCGTGAGAGAGTCAAGGCTGTCCAAGCTCTGATGCCATGTTAATGTTTTGAACCAGAATAATATAAATGCAATAATCAGAGATGCAATAACATGTGACACGATTATTATCCTGGGAAAAACCCTCCTCATCGAGGGAAACAACCCAGCCCACCAAAGATAGTTCCTTTTTTGAATAATAATAGGAGTCTGAATGTTACAATGCTCACAAACTGAAACACTAAAGAATTCTCCTCTGAGTACAATCCATACGAAACATACTCTTTACAATAATATTGAACCTACAATCCATATTATACAATATACAAAACTGCTTTTTAATCATCAAGACTCATACACCACAATCTCTTGATCACATATCATATATCGAAATATATACTGTAGCAAAAATAATACACTTATTACAGCATCAGACTTATTCTCCAAACACGAGAATAACACACTTCATACACAAAGATGCTCGACTCTTCTTAGAGACATCTACTACGATACTTGACAACGACAACTATATTATGCGTCCAAACAAATGAATAGACTTCTCCTTGATGAATACCAAAAGTCATTGCCGTTACCCATCATGAATCGACGACAGTTACAATGAATAGTCACTTTGGATTCTCCAGCAATGACATGTTTTCGTGAGTCGGAAATGGAAGCTCATAATATCTCATGGCAAATCCACCTTAGCTAAAATGCTTAACAACACTTGATTGTTGTCTTCATAAACATGAACGGTTGTCCCATAGACACCAAGCAATGACGGTTACCAAAGACACCTGGCAATGGTAGAATATGAACCGACATCATTAATCAGAGAGACAACAAACTCATAAATGAATCGATGATAAACATAACTGATGCACGAGCTTTCAATTCCGACATGAACTTATGTACGCAAGAGGATACCAAACGGTAATATGCCAGATAAACATAAAGCCAAGCAGTCACGGTGCCATAATAAGGCCTCTAACACACGATACCGAATATGCGATACACAACATAGAAAACTCGACATCAAACATAAGAAGAGTCCATAAATCTCTCGCGCAGCTACCAATACATTAACAACCTCCATACAGGTCTGAAATGAATTATGCAGATTTGTAACTACAACAGCAGCAGTCATTAATTCTGTTCAATGATCCCAAACAGGAACAGGTAGGCATGAATTCACACAAAACAGTCGAAACTGTTCACCAAGCCCTCAAGCTGATCTGCAGCAGTTCATAACCTTATCCTGTCCACCAAGTAATAGCAAAAAATTCACTCAAAACTCAAAGGAACAGCAGGAAGGTCACACATGGTGATCTCAAACAATGGCAGCCAGCAAGGATGAATGATTTTATCTATAAAATCAAAGCCAACCGAATTTTTTTTAAAAGTACATGTAAATGGGGTGCCTAGGGTTGAAGATCACTCAGCTACAATACCCACAAAAGTTCATCAAACCCTAGTTTTGAATGTGCATTTTGAGGATTTCAATCACCATTATGAAGGGTTCAACCGGGTCTGGAATAAACTCTGCAAGCCACACTAAAATCAAACCAAAAAATCCCAAAAACCAAAGCCAAAATCAATCAAAAACTTCACAGCCAGCTCACCTCAAAAATCTTCATTTTAATTTTTTTTTTCTGAAAACTTGAATCCAAACTTCATTATGAACCTTTGTGTTTTCTGAGTGAAAACACTAGATCAGCTAGGGTGGGTCTCTCACCACCAAAATCAGCAGTTTGAAGAGAGTTTCTGTCCTCAACAATCCCAAGAATAACTCTCAAGGTTCATTGTGATATTGCTATCAGGATTCAACTGTGTAGTTTTTGAGTCAAACTCATTGACCCATGTTTCATGAGTAGTGGTTCACAGGAACCCATCTCTCATGAGAATGAATGGAACCCTTAGCACTCATTGCATCTAGGTGACGCTCATAGAGGTGAAGCACTGAGACTTCCCGGGAGGTCACCCATCCTAGTACTACTTCAGCTCATGTGCGCTTAAGGTTCATTTCAATAGTTTTTCAATATGCGTGCAAACTCAAAATGACAGAATGAGAGCCCAAATCCTAATATATAGACTTGGACAAGAAATTAGGGAAAATCCAAATATTTGAATATAATATTCCCTCAAAAAAGGTCCTAGGTGTCCCAATTGGAGACAAACTTTTCAAAATATTAATTCACTTAAGTGAAATATTATTAAGTCACTTTTAAAACGCAAATGAGAATATTAAAATAATTTCCATCATGAAAACTTGCCAAGACACTAGCAACGAGGAGTCAAACATGCTGGAACCATTTAGAGTTGAAGGATGATACCAAATGCCGACACAATCACATACTATAAATAACATTGTTATCCGAGAACCAAAGAGAACAAACTCAGAAAAACCTAGAAAGATAGGTACCATTGAAGAACTTCTATAAATAGTAGTGTTCTCTGAGGACCAAAGAGAACAAACTCAGAAAAACCTATAAAGATTGGTGCCATGCAAGTACTTATTATAAATAGTAGTGTTTTCTGAGGACCAAAGAGAACAAACCTAGAAAAATCCAAAAAGATTGGTGCTAGACGAGCACTTGCTATAAATACAAGCTACTGTCGTGACTCGTAACCCACTGAAATTGAGATTTGAGCTCACCAAAAACATAGGAACACTCCCAGCGCATCAGGAAACCTATAGAAAACTCGGCAGATTGGTCAACACTTGCAGAACAAGATGGCATAAAAATGGGGACATCACACCTCAAGAAAGGCCTTCCTTACTCAACTGGCCTGATTTTGATGTCAAATTGTGGAGATGATGCAGGGGCATCAGGAGCCTCATCACAAGCATTATTGTCACTTTTTGGTTTCTAGGTTGTTTAGGTGTTTTTGAGTCTAATAAGGTCCTTTGAGGCCATTTTGGATCATGTTAATCCATTTTTTGAAAGTTATAGGTCATTTGGTTAAAAGTTGTAGAAGTTGCACTATGTTGTCACATTACAAAAGAAACTTGTCAAATTGATGTACTTGTTTAGCATAATGATTGGTGGGTTGGTTGAGGCAGTTGACCTGAATCAAAATGTATTTAACTGCCACCCAAACTCGAATATGGGGTTGGAGATGGAATAGAGAAGAAGAAAATCATTGTTTTGAGCAATATTTTTGTGTTTTCCTCATGTTGCGAACTGCTCTTTGAGTTTGTATGGATTGTAATCTTCATTTAAGGATCTGAAACTGGTTGGAATAGTTAGTAATGTGAATCCTCTTTTATTTCCAAGTGGTCTCGTTGAATTCCATCAAGTTTTGTGAATGTTATAGCAATTTTGGCATTGTTAGGACTGAGGTTTCTTTCATTTTCCAGTTTTACAGTCTGAAAAAGTGATTTGTACAGCTTGTAAGTGCATAGTACGGACCTGCACACATGGTGGAAAGTTGAACATTGAGTCACCTTTCAAATGCAAGTGGGTTGATCAATTTTTATGAAGAATTGAAGAAGTTATGGTCTTTTTGGTGAAAAATGTCCTGAACCCTACCCTAGGGCTACCAGTTTTAAGAAAACTTCATGGGTCATGACTTGATTTTCCACTCTTTGGTCTTGATGAAAATTGGAGGAAAAGTTTGTCTTATTGTCATTGTCTATCTCACCGAAGCGATTAGCTTAATTATTTGATTTGTGAAAGTTATTGATGACTGTTATCTTCAGATTATTGTATGGCAGTTTGAAACTCTAGTTCAATGAGGGTTTGATTTTATAATGTTTTGTTCTTGGTTTGATCATTGGAAGCATGGAATGTAAAGGCCCTAAATACATTTAATAAGTCTTGATCAGGCCTGTTTTGTGTGTGGAAATGACTCCAGTTAGTAATGCATTGCTGTTATGTCTATTTAAAGACAAAGTGCAGTCCTTGGTAATGAGTGTTTGTTATGTTGATGCTTGGTTTGGGCTGTCCAGTTCAGAAAGATGTCTCGGAGGACTTTCAAAAGTAAATAAGGTCTGATCATTCAAGTTTGGTTGGAATTGGGCAATGGTAAGGGTATGTATTTGGCCTGGTGACAAGTGTCTAGGAAAGATCACCTAGAATGTGTCTAGTTGTATTCAGGAGTCCATTGTGAGTTTTTGTGTATTTGTTTGGTTCAAAGTCCTCTGCATCAGGAGAGAAGGCTTGTTCAAGCATTAGAGGAATCGCTAGAGGTCCTTCTGGCTAATTATCCCTGCAAGAGTTGGGATAATGAAATCCCTCAACCTTGACTGCTGGCAAAAGGCAGACTGTAGCAAGGTTATTATTAGTTGATGCTCTGCCCAGGCCAAATGTTTCTTATAGTTTTAGGTGTTTTCTTTTATGAAAATCTCTATGTTTTGGGTTGGTTGGTAGATGTTCAGTTTCTTCTTGCTGTTATGGTTAAGAACAAAGACTGCTCGATTATTGCAAGATCACTTGGCTGTTCCTAGGGATTAAGATTGAATTTATCTTATCTTTTTTCGAATAGCTCACTGCTTTTCTGGTCAGCTTAGAAACTGATGATAATGTACTCATCCCGTGTTTATAATAACATAGAATTGAATTTTATCAAAAATGCTGGTTGTCATAGGTCAACAACACTGATCAAAAGTATAATTTACCTCTGCCACATACCAAAGAATGAAATAATCTTAATAATGTCCACTAGTCAACAAAGTAGCTCAGCGCAACTTGAAATTACAGAAAGAAGTGGTCATAACAAAGAAATCCTAAAGCTGAAAATATAACTATCATGAGAAAACAGAAAATCCCTAACGAGAGTTCTCAGGAGATGAATTCAAAATGGATACTGCCTTGGACAAGTCGAATAAGATAAAGGCACATGATATAAATATAAATAACCATGTGAAAAGAGGCCCTTAAATAATCTAAATAAGACTTATATTTGTTGGTTAAACAACAAAACTTCGATTGACTATTGAAGTTCTAATGTATTTTCATGCTCTGATGGAAATTCAAATTAACAAAGATTCCATTAACGAGACTGTCATATTTGACAACTATAGAAGCTTTAAAATATTTATTAGTAAGCCTCAATAAACCTAAAAAATACGCTTTATACATCTTCACCATCATATTATATTAGATGTTAGGGTTATAAGAATTAAAGTGACAATCACGTAAGACTCAAAAGTTCTAGTCAATCATTTGTAAAATTCAATTGTCAGGTTGCAAAGACATTGTTGAGCTTTTTGTGGACCAACTAAGATTCGAACTTAGGACCACCTATTTGCTGCTGGAGTGCTCTACCACCGAGCTACTAGCCCTAATAGGATTAGTCTATCTTTGGTTTAGATTTGGCTTATTTTTAACATCCCCCCTTAAGCCACTTTATAGAATGCTTGGGTCTCCTAGCTTGGACTGACTTTGATACCATGTTGAGCTCTTCATAGACCAGCTAGGACTTGAATCTAGGATCTTCCATTTTTTGTTGGATTGCTCTACCACTGAGCTAGTGGCCCTTATAGGACCGGCCAATCTTGGTTTGGATGTGGCTTATTTCCAATAGGTGTTTCATGAGTTAGTGGCAGCTGGACTAATCCAGATATATGTAAACATACAATGATATTCATATTCTGTGAGGGCAAAGCCTTTCCAAGACAAGAGGGCATATTACATACCTAATTGTCATTACTTACCAAGGGTTGCTATGAAATGTGTGATCTCATCTTAGAGAGACAATACCTAATATGTCTGTTGGCTCATGTATACCCTTTAACTATTAGCTCTATTCTTAGCTTTCGTTTTCATATTCACTCACATTTCTATTTATGCAATTCCTTACACATTTCTTCATGTATAACTGTTCAATGTACTACAGAATCTGTATTATAATCTGGATTAGAAGGGCCAGAAACTTCATTATCCATAACTGTGAATACCTTTCTGGGGGACTGAATAGAACTATGTAATGATTCGATGCCATCCAATCTGATTGAGGATGTGCAAATTGTATACATAGGTTCCTAGTCAATCACATGTATCTGAAAATTCGATTGTAGCTTACAAAGACACTCCATGACTTTTAGAGCCAGTCCTGAGAGAACTTGTCCAGGTGTATGAAATCGTAGGAAGGTTGTATTGTGGCTTTCCTATTGTATTCATATTCTGTGAGGAAAAAATCAGATACAAGGGCATGTTATATACCTAATTAAGTGTCATTGATTATCAAATGTTGCTGTGAAGTGTCTTGTCCCGTGATCATCTTAGAGGGACAAGACCTATCCTACACGTTCCTTGACTTGTATGCATACCTTATTAGTTATTTCATATTGTCAAGGTTTTAGGATCATTACAAATGTAATAGCACTCCTGATTGTATGTGTTTTCCAAATGCAACAATCTCTTGTATTTATATTGAGAATGAGCCAAGAAGAGACATGTCCCTTCATGGGACATGTCTATTCATTATTATGTAATTAATATAATGACAATTATGATTATATATATATATATACATATATATATCTCTTTAGTATTGTATTAATTTTTCTAATATATATATATATATATTTAAGTATATATACATCTCATATATACTAAATATATATACATATATTCACTAGTATTGACTCATAGTGTTTATCCGACTGAAGCTACAAAACATCAACACTCCCTCTTAGCTAGGAGGATAAATCAATCCAATGTCAACACTTAAGACACTTGACAACATCAATCATATGATGTAAGCAATAAAGGCATCATCCTCAAGATGTAATCAATAGAAACATAGTCTCAATATGTGGATTGCCTCCATCGGCGATTCTATTCACAAGTTCTCAGGTGGATTGCCTCCATCGGCGATTCTATCCATTTGATATCTTGAGTATTGGCCTATCAGAATGTCAACACATGACATTCACCAAATACTCTGAGTATTGGCCTATCAGAACATCAACATATGATATTTACCAAGTACTCAATAAGGTACTGGCCTGCAAAATATCAACACATGGTATTCACCAAATACCTATCATATATCTATACAAACAACTCGTAGACCGTCAATTTAATGACATTTAACACTTAGTTGTTGATTTACAAGATATATCTATACAAACAGCTCATAGACTGTCAATTTAATGACATCTAACACTTAGTTGTTGATTTAATCCATCATGATTTGTTTCAACATTATAAATAATGTATATCATGATTTAAGTTATTGTAAGATCGTCACCTTCCAATAACTTCTGCAAATACAAGTGATAATCATTTAGAAGTCGTCACTTCCTCATGATTTACACAGGGGGCAGGCCCATTAAAAACATTCATGATTCATTAGTATAATAATCAAGTATATCAAGTTTACCTCAAAAGTGTTTCACCTTCAATAGTGAACTCCCTCTCAATCAATATGATCAAGATTGTCACAAGTTGACTGAACCATCTGCTCCCTCTGAAGCTCAAGTTTATCAACTTCTTGACCTCTTTTGAAACGTCAGACTCCCTTTGCATCTAGTCTCAATCATCAATTCATTTGCAAGCATCAAGTTCTTTTTCCCTTGAATGCAATTTTCTTGTGCTTCTGTCCTGAAGGTATGTCGGAGAGAGATTACAAATAGCTCACTAAACTATCTCGATCGAAAATACCAATGATAGAAGCATACAAAATTTTACTAACCAATAGTATAACATGAATTACAAACTTAAAAAATTATGTGCATTAATAAAACATGGAATACTTATTTTTTATAAATTTTAAGTATTTCATTCTATAAGGTGAGCCCATATAGAAAATATCATGCAAATTCACAAAATGATGTCGTCGTTCTTGAACATTACCATAACTCTTCAAATATCCAAAGGTTCTATACACTATGAAAACCTTCAATATGATCATATCTCCCTTTAAGCGGTTAGGCTTTTAAAAAAGGAACCTCGCTTTTTTTTTAATAGATTTTGCATAGACCCGTACACAATAGGTCATAACTTTTTAACTTGGCATTTTCTCTCCAATCGCTCCGGTGAGATTCTTCTAAATTTGTTTATCACCAACATATACAAAATTTAGAAAAATCCAACGGTGCATTTGTGAGATATGGTCCTCGTATTGAGACTGTATTTTTTGAGACAGTCACACATTCACCATAAACAAACTACTCTCTTACATTTGCAACTTGGCTCTGATACCATGTCAAGGTTTTAGGATCATTACAAATGTAATAGCACTCCTGATTGTATGTGTTTTCCAAATGCAACAATCTCTTGTATTTATATTGAGAATGAGCCAAGAAGAGACATGTCCCTTCATGGGAATGTCTATTCATTATTATGTAATTAATATAATGACAATTATGATTATACATACATACATACATACATACATACATACATATCTATATATATATATATCTCTTGAGTATTGTATTAATTTTTCTAATATATATATATATATATATAAGTAAGTATATTTAAGTATATATATATATCTAATATATACTAAATATATATACATATATTCACTAGTATTGACTCATAGTGTTTATCCGATTGAAGCTACAAAACATCAACACATATCATCTATATTTGCAGCTTTCCTATTTCTTTTTTTAATTTTCATACATATTTCTAACTGCGTAATCCTTAACATATTATTTTGTAGTACAAACCCCTTGGTATAGTTCATAATCTGTATTATTATTCACCATGAATACCTTGCTGAGAGACTGAATAGGGCTATGAAATGAATCAATACCAACCAGCTGGTTGAGGAAGGTTGGAAGACAATACTAACCATAAAAATACAGATGTTGAAGATTTTATTTTGTAAGGAATACCTTGTATATAAAGTATACAATTTAATATGCAAGATAGTTCCAAGATTGAAAGGATTTTTCCCTCTGTAATAAAAAGCATGTTTGGGCTTTAACCTCAAGGTACTTCCAACTGCAATTCCATTTATGAAACAATATTAAAGGGAATAGAATAGTGCATCTATCTTGTTTGGTGGAGGGTGTGTGGTTGTTTGAAAAAATAATCTTGCATCTTTTACTCCTAATTAGAATTTTCAGTGCTACCTAACAACGTCATTATACTCTATGTTTCAACTGCCACAGCTCTGCCTGAATCTGAGGCTTTCTTGTATGGAGTTTGGGTGGATCATTGGAATATTCTTGCAGTATCTGATAGCTTGGATACTATATACTTTCTAAAACCAAATGGAAAAGAGCTGAAAAGGATTCCAAAAAACCATTTACAAGCAACAGGGGCAATTATTGGATTATTTGTATGGGAGGATCAGACCGCTAATAAATCTGATAGGTATTTTTAAGTTCTAATTTTTTTCTTTCCACTATGTTTAGAAATGAATATGGTATACAGAACTTTTCAGAAATTATTATGAAACACTTATTTCAGAATTTTCAAATTGTTAAGTTTGCCATCCTTCATCTAAATGGACAGTAATCTTGCAGGTATAATATCATTGTTATTACAGCAGATTGTTTTCTACACCAGGTTGTTGTTGATGGGGAAAATATTGCAATTACTTCTTCCATCAGTAAGCCAGTCCAACAGTTAAAACTAAGAAAGCAACATCCCTTTGGTATCTCATGTTCTTGCTTTCACCGAGGTCTTTCTATGCTTATTTTGGCAGGGCCTATAAGAATGGATGAAAAAGATGAGGGTGTTGCAGGTGAGCTCCACAATAGGATTGCAGTTTTCACATTATTTCTTCTATCCGGTTATATGCGTGACCATTATAGGATTTTGTTCTGGAACATAATGTTTCAACAAGGGTTCTTTCCTAAAAGATGAAAGAATACATATTTATTGAGCCAAGAAGTGTTGTTGATTTTCTTCTCTTATTTTTATAACATTTTTCATTTCTTTTACAATTCAGGTATATATGGTCTATCTGTCTGGCGCTTAACAAAGACATTAGATCTAGAGCCGATCTGCTTTCATTCACAACTTAGAGGAGCACTCTCTTTCCCAAAGAGTCGCTCAGGACCATTTGTTTCTCCAAAATTGATCATTGCATCTTGTGGCAGGCATCTTGCAGTATTGGACTCGACAGAAAACTTGTTTGTCTTAACCCTAGAAGGGAGGCCACACTCGGATGAGATTTCACTTAGTGAAAATATTCTGAAAAATTTAGATGAAGGAATAACTGCTGCAAGTCTACATGGCATTAGAGATATTGCATGGTGGTCTAAGGGAAAACTTCTAGTTGCAAAAACAAATGGTGCTGTTAATGTAGTTGAAATCCCTAGTTTCAACAACATTCTAGAAGAGGTCCCACTGTTTTCTTCACCAGTAGTGGGCAAAAATCAACAATCTGAAGGGCATGTTTTTGTTTTAGAAACTTTATTTTCTGAGCATTTATCAGAAGAGATATCTAATTCTGTAGAGCAAAAAAAGTCTGAGGATGTGCTAGATAATATGAAGAATTCTTCCCACACTAATCCTGAGAATGGAAGCAGAGGTGTCGGATGGAAGTTGATATCTCTATTGGAACAGTCAGCATCTCAAAAATATAAAATACTAATAAACGGTCAGAAATATGAGGCTGCACATCAGTTTGCTATCCAGCAAGGACTTGATAAAGATGAAGTGTTCAAGTCTCTATGGCTACAGTCTGATTATGGAAAAGAGGTGATCCAAAAATATTTGCCTAATATTGAAGACCGAAGTTGGGTGCTTTCTGAGTGCATAGATAAGGTAGGTTCAAGTGTAGATTCTATACATGCTATTCTCTCATATGGGCTTCTTGAGACAGAGAATTACAAATTTCAAGGAAAGCAGAAACCTGATAGCAGTACAGCGTGGAAATCTTATACAATGAGACTTCGACTTCTGCAATACAATGACAGGCTTGAAACATTTTTAGGAGTCAACATGGGCAGGTAAACTTACATTTGGATTCTATACATAATTGCATATTCAAATTATTTATTTGGAGCCTTATTTTGAAAACTGTCTCAAGTATAGAATAATGTTTTATGGTCAGCATTAATTAGTATGGGGCTAAGATGCAGTTTTGGGAGCCTTGTGTTTGATAGGTTATCACTTGCATAGGTTGATAGGTTATCACTTGCATATATCCTAGTTATCATGCATTACCTATATATTCAGGCACATCTACATTGTACACATCTATTATCATTTTGCTTATTGATCATTGTTGAATCCAGTCAATTAATTGATCATATCATATTTTTCTCTTTTGTGTGCTATTCATTGCGCTTCTAGATCTTGGCATATTCTTTCATTGCCTTTGGCAAATTCTTACAAGGTGTTGTAAGCTTTACCAGTGAACCTTTGGCTGCCTTCCCACATGATGTTGGTCAATGAAGCCATACCTCTCACATTCCAAAAACATGGAAAATAAAGAACTCACTATTTTCTTATAAGCTGAGTGCTCCTTGAGGCTATTGCAGCTTAAATAATATACATCTTTTTATAAATTCATGCTGACTTGGATTGGGTGGCTCTTTTTGGTTTTGACTTTTCTTTCCTTAAATAGTATGGTGATCTTCAAACAAGGGAAACTTCTATTATTTCCTATCTTCTATCTGCTGTTGGCACCTCCATGTCGCTTTTGTGTACTTAGGAACCAAGTCTTCATGTGTCAACTTCTCCAATGGGTAGGTTGAACGTGATTGAGAGTCCACATTCTTCCAAAAATTGTGGCTCCCTCAACGCATTCTCACTTCCTCCTTTTTGGGGCCCACAACTTCATCCATAACAACTACAATTTATCTTTTGTTACCAATTCAAGTAGCAAGTCGCTTTATTTTTGACCTTTAGCATCTTCAAGTTATATGACCTGCTAGTTATCTAGTAGATCAGTATGGCTAGCTGACACAATATTTTATTTTTGAAATACATCATTTTTTAATTTAATAATTTAATTACTCGAGGGCATGCAGATGTTATGGTTAGGTTTGCAACCATCCAAACAAAAAATTTACTGTCTTTTTTCAAAAAATAAAAAAAATCGCTTTACCATGGTTAACAAAATGGATGATTTTCACAAGCATCTTGGAGGATGCACCATGTATATATATTGATGTCCTTAAAAATTTCAAAAAATAATCGCATAATGTCCTGAATTTTTTTTTTAAAAATCGCATGGTGTTCTGAAAAAATTCAAAAGAATCGCATAGTGTTCTGAAAAAATAAAATAAAAATCGCATGATGTCCTAAAAAATTCAAAAGATTCAATTAATGTGCTGAAAAGGTTCAAAAAATTGCATGTCCTAGAAAAAAATTGAAAAAACTGCATAATATCTTGAAAAATTAAAAAAACCGCCTATTGTCCTGAAAAAAGCCAAAAGTCTCATGAAATGTCCTAAAAAAAGACCAAAAGAAATTGTAAAATATCCTAAAAAGGCCAAAAACATAAAAAAAAATGTCCTGAAAAAAGACCAATAACATCATAAAATGCCCTAAAAAAAGGTCAAGATCATGGAAAAACCCTAGAAAACCCCCAAAAAATAAAAAATCCAAAATTCCTAAAAAGAAAAAAAATCGAAATCCCATAAACATTATCTGTCAACCATCCATGATAAATATTATCTTTCAACCATCCACAATAAGACAAACTCTTGAGTGGACCCAAATAGGGAAACACATAGAACACTAAGCTTAACAATCCAACAACAACAGACAAACTATCAGCGTAGTCTACAATCAAACTGATCAAATTGTCCAATCAAACTACATCATTCCCTAGTAACTATCATCTGTCTTATATAGGGTGTGGTATACTCGAAACCAAACGAGTCTCTTATAAGGGGTACTTCATTTTTTAAACCAAACATCATGATCATAACACAAACAATCAACTTTGACAAAAAGATCAATATGGCTATTGACTCGTTGTTCAAGTGAGTCTTGTCTTTCTTTGATTTTATCTCTGGTCATGTTCCTATGCTACTTGAGGATATCCACAAGTGATTAGAGTGGCGAGGATGGTTCATGGTTTCTAGTTGCAAGATGTTTTAATGAAGTTTTGGAGCAAGTGTGTTTTGGGTGTTTGTATTGGCATGTTCATTCGCCAAAGATCCTATGCAAACTTATGGTCATGGATCATTATGCTTGTGATTTTCGCACATACCTTGACCCTTAACACAAATTTCAAGATGGATGAAAATATTCCTTGTCTACAATGTTACGGTCAATGCAAAGGGATAGCATCATCACCTTAGGTTTCTATGCCTTTGTGCAAGGATATTGGCCACATGATAAAGCTCGATAATGATAAAATTGCACTAATGAGAGCTCAATTTCATCGCACTAACTATTCATCACTGCTTACTAATTTCTTCTTCAACATAACATCTCTTCCATTAGTCCTCATAGTCATTTTGGTCTTGTACTCTGGTATGTGAAAACAAGTGCATCTTGCATCCATAAAAATGTTAGAATAGGGGCATATCATAATCATCCACATAGCATATCATCACATTACATACTATAGGATCATCATATATAGATGCATTTGAAAAACAAAAGAATCGTAAATCATAATATCCTACATGCATAAACATGTTAGCATAATAATAGTACATACATGCATTAAGTCTTCCTCCATAACCATTACTTCTTTAAGCATAGCAATAATCCATGTTAGAAGCATTCATATACAAAGCATTTTTCCATGTATGTATTTAAGCATGAAACAAATTATCACATCGCATTTGCATCTTGTATAGAATCAACATCATATAAGTGTCATAAACATCATGTAGAAAGAACATATGCATATAAAATATAATCACATCATATAGCTATTGCCAGAATTGCATCTCATATATATATATATATATTTCTAAGTGTACGAATAAGAATCAACCAGTGCATTCTCTGTCCTCCAGTCTGTCCTGCTTGGCTGTCGAAAGCCCTGCTGTACCTTGTCCTATAGGTGCTAGCTTGGGTTCCCTCACTGGGCCCAAATCTCCCCTGCTACTAGCTGTCCTTTGGGAGTGTCATCTACTCTGTGACCTCATGGCTGAATAAGTGGGTGCCCTCCAGTCTGGTGACACGACCTCATATAACACCCTCCAATAACCAATTCCTGTCTTATCTCAGCTAAGGTCCAGGATGCCTGCATCTGCCAATGTCTCAATAAAGTCCCTGGCTGCCTTGTGTGCTCTATGCATTGTGGATAATGATGTGGTCCTCTTTGTTGCCCATGCTGCCCTCTCTTCCTATACTGCTGCCATCTGCCTCTGCAGCTTTGCAATCTGCTCTCTCTATGTCCTGATGGTAGCCCTTATAACTCATGCGTCCGGTATCTTCTCTATGCCCTCCCCAGTGGCTACATCGTGCATATAATCCTCTCTAGGCAGCTCCTGCTTTGGGGATACCTGTCTCTCATCCTCTGTTTCCTGTACATGAATGAACCTTGGAATGGGAATGTCATCACCGCCACCATCTCTGTCCTCCGAGTCATCATCTCTGTCATTCTCCTCATTTCCATCATCTCCCTTGTCTCTATCATCCCTCTCCTCATCTCCCTCCTCCTTGTCACCATCTTTGCCAATCCTCCTCCGTCCCCTCTGTGTCTCCCTAGGAATAGAAATTTCCAAATTTGTATAGGGAATCGGCCTATGTGCTGCAAACCACGCAACATTCTTTGGTGTTGTACCAACATCTATGACCTCTGGCCCAACTCCCCACTGTCTCGTCTTCAGCTGATATAACTCTGAATATGCCATCTGTGGCCTGATCACCGATCCCAAGTCACCTACCTCTCGAGAAAAGCGAGCAAAATGAGCTGTACCCACGGGAATACCTTGTCTCTGTCCAAACTGCCTCAGTACTCTCTTTGGTAGCTGTACCTCAATAATCCTCTGGCTGCAGATCGTCCGACCAATCAAATACCTCTATTGTCTGCAATAAGGGAGATGTTGATCGTCATCATCTCAACTAGGGCAGTCTTTGTAAGGTTTCCAGGTAAAGTCTCTGAGAACATCCAACTTGTGCCTCAGTAAAGCACATGCACTAGTGGTGCTTGTGAGAGGGTGCCGACTCAACTTTAAATGTATGGTAACTCAAGCACAATTTGTCTGTTTAGAATCTGCCTGCACACTTCTATTGGATTTAGGCACTTCAAGCTATCCAACTTTTGTTGGTGTATGTTCTAGCCAATACTATGTTATGGCTAGGCTGCTTCTCGCTCATCTGTGTTCCATTGGATTTTTCAGTAGTCCTGTCATAGTTCGAGAAACCTCACTTGTCAGTCTATGCATGTCTCTCTTTCTATCCTCTCCGCATAGCCTTTCAGCTCATAACTAGGTTGTGTGGTACTTTTAAAGTTTACACCTTTATAAGATGGCAAGGGTAAAACAAAAACATACCCTAGAATATATAGTGTATAGTTATACTATCGAGGTTAGGTGTCAATTGTGTTGCATGTGTAATAACCATAACATTATAAAGATCTGCGTCAATAATCTGTTTCTCATTTGCTTGGGTAGCATCAATGTCAATCGGTGCTTGCTTTTGTGTTATGATTCCTTTTTGTGAACAACTCTCTACATTGGGATGGCAGCTGTTTCTGATGTATCCTAGGTGTTTTAGGGACATTCCTGGTAGCGGTAAGGGTTAGGGGACTACATGGGTATTTCCAAGGCATCCCTTGAATGTCCCTGGAAAGAGGACGCTTGCAAAAGGGCAGACGATGTACTCAGAAAACAATCCTCTGTCCTTTATCTTTCTAAACTTATAGGATTATTTAGTGTTTGCATAATTCTTGCCCGATTTTTCTAGAGTAGACCTGTACAGTGTTCCCATACATTCTCTTAGAATGAAATTATTTTTTGTTCACATCAAACACTCTTGTTTCAAGAGTGCTCTAGTGAAATGTATTGGGTTTATTAGACACAAAGTTTTAAGCTAGGGCCCAATGCTAAATAACTATTGAGATCAAGGCCATCACTGGCCTACAACTTTGATAATCTTTTTGACCTAAATTTCCACACACTGCATTGCCATCACTGTGTACAAGCTGAAGAATACACAGAAATTTCATTGTTACCTGAGATGGGCTCTTAATAAAATTGAGCGGAGACCAGAACTAGAATTTTTAGGTGTTTTCCTGTTCTATGCTCTAAGAACAGTTTAACTTCTCAAGGGAAAATCATTAAAGGTTGGACTAGAATGCACAATATTCCTTTTGACTTTATAGGAAAATTGAGTGGCTACAATATTATTCTATCTTTTAGATTATCTAGTTTAGTGTGATTTGATAGAAAAACTGAGGGAATACATGTAGATATCATTCTATCGTTTAGACATACCAGTTTAATTGGCACGTTGCTTCAACAGCGTTATTTACATTGTCCACTCCCAATGGACATGCACATTGTTGATTACGAGGGAATGCATCTTTGATACTATTTCAAAGCATTTTTGTTAGGGATTTGTGTCAAGCCTTGCCTGAGTTACAAGATGAGGACAAAACCTTGATTTTTAAACTGAAATTTTTTCTTTTTGGGCGTTTGTTTGATTATTGTTGCATCTTGAAGGAATATTTGCAAAAGATTTATTGGTGTTAAACAGATTGTATCATATGCTGCAGATTTTATTCACAAGATTATGCAGCCTTCCGCAGAATGCCTCTCAATAAAATAGCCATTACTCTTGCAGAAAGCGGAAAAATTGGGGCTTTAAACTTATTATTCAATCGGCATAGCTATTCTTTAGCACCTTTCATCTTGCAAATTTTAAGTGCATTTCCTGAAACCATTCCTGTCCACAACTATGATCAGTTGCTGCCTGGATTATCTCCACCAAAAAATGCAGGAACATTTAGGGATGAAGATTGGGTTGAGAATCAAGAAATGATGTCCTTGATTGAGATTCATTCACCAGAACAACATGATAACATTGATCTTAGAACGAGCACAGAAAATATGGTGAAACTAAATCGTGGACTGGTCTGGCCATCTGCTTCTGCAATTGTTGAATGGTACAAAGAACGAGCAAGGACTATAGACAAAGTGAGTGGGCAATTGGAGAATTCTCTTTCTTTGGTAGACATTGGTCAGCACAAAGGAATACTAGAGTTGAGAGGCCTTTTCGAAGATATCTCTGATTTGTATCATGTTGTGTTTTCTAGTCTTGACAACAGTCACAACACTTTCAGGGACATTGATTTATGTCTTAGTACTTGGGAACAGCTTGATGAATATGAGAAATTCAAGATAATGCTCAGTGGATTCAGTGAAACCACAGTAGTAGAAAGGTTGAGGGAGCTGGCCATCCCATTCATGCATCGAAAGCTTGGCACAAAGAATACGACTGTGAAAGATGATTCTTTGAATGATCAATCAGTGACTTTGTCAGCCTCTGGTTTGCATTCAGAGACATATCTAGTTAGATGGCTGAAAGAAATTGCAGAGGATAATCAACTGGAACTCTGCTCTGTGATTATAGAGGAAGGATGCAAGGGTGCAGATGTGAATTGGTTTTTCAAGGATGAAACTGAAATGATAGAGGTAGGCCTGCACTGTATCTATACTTGTACCCACACTGACAAGTGGAGTCTCATGGCTTCTTTGTTATCTAAGCTTCCAAGGAATGGATTGAGAGGCAAACATTCATCTGTTGTTTATGATGATTTGAGTTCTAGACAGGGAAGAGTTCTTGGACAGTCTTCTGGTAGTGTATCATTAAACTCAAGGGTTGTCATGAGTCCAATGTTTTTGGATGAAGAGGATTCTAGTCATTCAACCGCAATCAGAAATCATGATGTCTATGATGGGGAGGAGAAAGGGTTGGAACTTCTTGAAAACTTGGAGAAGAGATTGAGAGTGGCTGAGGGCCACATTGAAGTAGGAAGGCTTTTGACAAATTATCAGGTGTGTACTTGTATTTCCTATATAATCATAAATGGTTTCTTTAAGTTGATGAAAATATTTATTTAGGAGTAAGATTTTCAACATGTAGTTTAGTAGCCAGCTAGCCATATAATATTACAGACTCTGAAGTTGTGGATCCATATTGTTATTTACCTGTGTAGTTTCATTGAACATTGATGATGGAGAATTTTGAAGCTTTTGATTAAGTACAAAAGTGATGATTTAATATTTCACCTACACTTTATTTTAATAGGTTTATTATCTACTTGTGGGGTGTGAGTTTTGGCTTATGTGCCATGACTGAGGGGTATCTTTCTCATTAAACAGACCCAGGACTTATGTCTGGTCTTATATATTGGGATATAGTACACCCAAAATAGGATGTTGTTTATCTGATTCAGCATTTAACATTTGTTCATTTAAAAAAAATGTAAGATGTTTCCTAGGGATTTGAACACAGGTTCCATTTTGAAAGCCCCTGCTGATTTACTACTTGTGCTCATCCAATCTGACAATTTACATACAAAATTAGACACATGTAGAAAGCATAAGTGCATTCATCTGTTGGAGTGTTAAAGCAGATTTGAACTGCATAAGAGTATACTGCACTTAAATTTGTTTATATTAATATCTATTTTTGCTTAAAAATTGTATGTTTGGATGAATTTGTTGCTAGTACATTGGAGCCTAGACTTCTGGTGATATGTTCTTTCGATAAAAGCACATGCTCCAGAAAAAATGCTAACTATTATGCCCACATCACTTTTATGAGTAAATGCTAAACTTACTGGATCGTAGTGTAAGCTTGTGTGTGTGTATACACACATACATACATACGTGTATGTATAAATATATTACATGTATACATACATACATACATATATATATATGTGTGTGTGTGTGTGTATGTGTACACACACATGTATCTTGTTTTCATTGTTATATAGTAGGTTCCAAGAATGTTGTAAAAACCAATAGAACGCTAAATATTATTATTTCATTAGATATTAGGATACCGACTTCTATGAGGTTCACCTCTTTATATAGAGTTTGGAGGATGAAATTGAATAAATATGCAAAAGGATAAACATACACGACTCACCCAAAATGCTAAAAAAGTAAACTAGAAATAGTAAATTCACGTAAGTTACCAAGGTAACTTTATCATAAAAGTAAGCCTTATCTTCTAATAATCAATCTAATCTATTCTAATAAAGAAAACTGAAGATAAAAATGTTGTTGGAATTATAAAGTTATAAACACTACATAGTGGTACTTGAATACATGATGTTATGCTTGATTGTGAAAAGCTAAAATCTCTAAAATATTTTTTGCAACATTATATGCTATTTGAATAGTTATTTCTTTTGTGTGTATGCTACCAGTCTCCCAGTCAACAAATAATGTATCTCGGTGAAGTAAAACACCATAACACACCAATAGAATTCACAAATAAGCTAATAAATTGGGGATGTAATAATAAAAATAATTTCCTAAAGCTATCGGTCTCTAGAAGTCACATTGGGCTTGAGCTAATCTCTTCATCAATTTGCCATATGAAGATCACTAAGTAAGCACCAATTTCAAATCAGTCATGAGGATAACCTCTTCTTCCAAACTGAGAAACTAGGGAAGGAAAACACATAAAGATTAAATTCTTATTTTTATTATTTCTGATCTGTTACTCTTTTATTTGAAAGCATACATAAGAGAAGAATTCTTATAATTTAAATTCTGCATTGAAACTTTTTCCTTTATATTCGTTCTCTCAAGTCATTACAAATTTCCTCACATTTTCATTATTTCTCAGTAGTTACTTTTTTATTTGAAAGCATACATTAAGAAGAATTCATATAATATAAAGTCTGTCATTAGTTCTCAGGAGTTACTTTTTTATTTGAAAGCATACATAAGAGAAGAATTCTTATAATATAAAGTCTGCATTTAAACTTTTTCCTTTATGTTTACTGTCAAGTCTCTCCAAACTTCCTCACATTTTCATAAACAGAAGGATCTGGAAAAATGCAACAAAGGAGAAGGAAATAATGAAAAGAAGTAAGTGATTCTAGCTGGAAAAAGAAGAGGGTTAGACGTCCACAGTAAAGTATTCCCTCAAAGTTCATCAAAACCATAAGAAAACCCACCGGTTGTTTTGTTAAACATGAGCAAACTTAGAAAAATGTTGTACCTTAGGATGGGTAGGTTTTAGACATGAATGGTTGCAAATGATAAAAAATAACTCCAAGTCCTCAGCCAATCAACATAGCCTTGGATTGTATCATTTGAGGTTTGAATTCTCCCCTAAGAGTGGATTGACAAAACTTCTCTAAACTTATGCTCCATCAAGTTTCTAGGATGGCAAGGGAAAGGAGAATGTGTTTTCAGGATGGTTGGGATTGGAGGCCATTTTTTAGGTGGTGGTAGGGGACAGCAATTCAGAAAGTAGGGGATATATTAAATATGGAAAATTTCAAATAATTGTATGATAGGGTATTCACCATGTTCATTCGATAACCATATTAAAACAATTGACTGCGATTGAGAATTCAATGTTCATGAGTCTAAATGTGAACTAACATAATTTCATTGCCTTATCATTTGAGGTTTCATTACCAATGTGCATATACTAAAAATGAAGAGGTCAAAAGGCTACAACTACAAAATGACAACATGTAGACAACTAGATATGTTGCTGCTATGGCTTTGCCTCATTTTTGTTTAAGTCAAAATCAAACTTTGAATCAGAGTCATTGCAAATATGAGGGATTGCCTCATCCAATGGAACTCCATCCAATCCCCCAATCAACATCCCGATGTAAAGTTACAGCTTTTCAATCTTTGCATGGTCACCAATCCTTTGCTTGTTGAGCTGTAAGCTTATTCATCTTGACTAATTCACTGAAGTTGTATGCAAACCAATTCCTCATAGTAACAAAGTAATTGAAAATTTATGAAAGAAGACAAATCACAAGCATCCTCAACTTTGCTTCACCCTTGCCATGCTACGTCCACTCCAGTAGGCTTGGCTTGAGATAATGCAACCCTATTTATCTTCATCTTTGATTTGTTAAATGTTGGACCACAAAGATTGACAAGAGATAGCCATCGTGTTCAAAGTCAATTTTGCCTCCATATTGTTCAGATCTTTTGAAGGGCCTTCATGAGCACTTTCTTCACTTATACATCATTAGGAGGCATTCTCCCATGCCTAAATGCATACCATTCGGTATTTAAAGCATATTTTTCCATATGAAGCAAAGTGTTTATATTGTTCCATGATTGTGCCACAATGGGCTTGATATGCTCTTCATATAATCCCAAATTAGAATGCATGCAATGAATTGTTGTTAGATGAAGAACTAGCGGATGAAGAACTCCCATCAAACTGCATAGTCCATCATTCAAAAGAAATATTGGGTGCAAGAATCTCAAGGGTATCTTCTTCTTTTGAGGTCATCATTTAAGTTCTTGGATTGGTCTTGGCATATAATATTTCAGCCCTTGGATCATCTGGCTCCAAAACCATATATTTAAGCCTTTGGTTTAGGATCAAGTCGAACTTTCTTATCTCCAATTGGTATCAAACCACGAGACCAATCTAACTGGATCTTGCCACCCAAGTCTTTAAAAAAGCTTTGACTTAAAAGCATCCCGCACCTAGTTGGGATGTTGACCACCATAATGGTGAGTTTCAGTTTCTTTGAGGATAGGCAGCTAAAGCAACTTGGGCATCTTTGACCTGCTCAACAAGAGGGATATAATGTCAATAATGCAGTTACTCAATTTACAACCTGCTATATACGGAAACACATAAAAGGGATCTGCCTTGTCCGATAAAGAGGCTGTGATGATGGGACTATCATCGATCGTTGGTTCCTCCAAATCAGCAAATTCCAATGTTGCATCTGATTCTTAGTGTACTGTAGAGTTAGGTACAATAGGATTTTTCTTAACACATTGAACTATTATCTCTAGCGGGTGAGAATTTGCTTTTAGATACTCCATCAAAGAGATTTGCACTTTATTTTTCTTGTAGTGATCGATGAAATCAAATGAATCTTTGGATTAGGGGAGATGATGAAACAATTGGTATTCCTTTGTTCCACATCCCTTGTTAAAGGAAGATCCCTTGCATATGCTTTCTGGTGAGAATACATTTGGGGATGTCTTTTGTCTTTTTAGAAGATGGTTTTGCACCAGTCTTTCCCTTTTTCTTTAGCTTTTGGTGTTGATTTATGAAAGCATTGCAAGAGTGATTATTGAAATCTTGTGATACTTCTTGATCTTGATCAGATTCATACTCTAGAAAACTTACTGAAGGTTGGCTGAATTGGCCCGTTACAGCTTCAAGAGCTACATATTCTTCAATCTTTTCATTTTTTTGTTTCATTTCCATAAACCTAGCCTTTTCAGGACATGAGGCTCCATCATGTTAGGAATATAGGATCTTGATAGAGAAAATCTAATGTCTATAAATGTACTGTTTATTCATATATATTTTCTGAGCAATGAATATTTACTGAATCTGTATTGTATGATTGCAGAGGAGAAGACAATGCCGTGTTAATTGATTGCTTTCCTCTAATCATACGTAGCACATAAATACAATATGAATGGTCATATCTACGTAGAGACATGACTCTACGTGGCTTAAGCCACGTAGAGTCATGTCTATACGTAGACATGCCCTTTCGTAATACAGGCTTATCGAATGCTGTTTAGTTTATGAAAACCCTTCGTAACATATTCAATTGTTACGTTAACTACTCTTCGATAGTTAACGTAACATATCATATTAATATATGATATGTTATGTTAACTATCGAACGATAGTTAACGTAATAGCATTAATGTATCTGCTAGGGCTCATGTAATATCGACTATGTCGATTCAATAGCAGACAATAATAAACTCCGTTTCAATATCGAATACAGTCGATTATTATGTACATTAACAATAATATATATATATATATATATATATATATATATATATAGTCGACTATTATATTGAGCAACATTAATATAATTATATCAATCAATTCGATGCTATAGTTTAACACTCCCTCTTAGCGAGAGAGGATTGATAATCACAAGAAGTGAGTGTTATTGAAATCCCCGACTTAATTCAGAACTAGATTTCCCTTTAAAATAACACATAATCATTTGGATTAGGACTTCCAGCATGATCCGGAACATAATTCAACCTGATAAAGGAAATTTATCACAATCCCCGACTCAATTCGGAACTGGATTTTAGTGATAAATATAAGTGTCAAGATATCCGGCGCAATCTGGATCAAAACTTGAACCACTTGTTATCATGATCCCCGACTAAATTCGGAACTGGATTAGATGATAACTTAAGTCAAACTATTGTAGGTCGTCACCTTACAATAGCGACTTTACAAACAAGAAAGATCCTCATCTTTCAAAATACACAATATTGCTATATTTAATTTTTATTCATGAATACATTAATTTACATATTTAAGAGATAGAATCTCAGAAATTTAATCACAACTTAATCATACCAAGTTTCTGTCTGAAGTACTCGATTTTCAACTTCGCAAGAGGCTTGGTAAAAATATCAGCATTTTGTTCTTCAGTACTTATGTAGACGAGTTTGATAATATCTCTGTCTACCATATCTCTTATGTAGTGATAAGGAATTTCTATGTGTTTGGAGCGATTGTGATAAACTAGATTTACAGAAAGCTTAATGCAACTTTGATTGTCACAATAAATTACTGTAGGTTTTAGAGGCTTGCCAAACAATCCAAATAGTAATTTCCTTAACCATATTGCTTCTCGAGCACCCATAGAGGCGGCAATGTATTCTACTTCGGTAGAACTTTGAGCAACAACTGATTGTTTTCTACTGAACCACGAAATCATTGCTGATCCAAGGCTAAAGCAACATCCTGTAGTGCTTTTACGATCGATTGAATTTCCGGCCCAATTGGAGTCAGTGAATCCTTGGAGTTGTATCTCAACATTCTCATACTTTAGACCCAACTCAATTGTACCACATAAGTATCTCAGAATATGTTTAGTAGCTGTTAAGTGGATCTTCTTAGGTTTACACATGAAATGACTTAAAACATTTGTAGCATAGCAGATATCAAGACAAGTGTTTACCACGAACATAAGTGATCCAATTAGTTGTCTGTAATAAGAAGAATCTGTAGGCTCTGAATTTGTAGCTTCTTCTTTGAGTTTATGAAGATTTGCTTCCATCAGAGTGGTTAATGGTTTACATTCCTTCATGCCAAATCTGGTTAAGATGTCCTTAGTAGACTTTCTTTGATTTAGAAAAATATGATTTTCTTTCTGTACTACTAATCCTAAGAAGTAGTGTAACAACCCTAGATCCTTCATGTCAAATTCATTTGTTAGTTCTTGTTTGCATTTAGCAATAAGATGATCTTCTCCTGTTATTAATAAGTCATCAATAGAAAGAACTATAATTACCATTTCACCTTTGGATATTTTGAAGTATATATTAGGATCGGCTTCATTCTTGGAGTATCCTAACTTGGAGAGATAATTGTCTATACGTTCATACCAAGCCCTGGGAGCTTGCTTGAGACCGTAGAGTGCTTTCTTCAATTTGCAAACATAATTATTGTCATGGGTGATAAAACCTTCTGGTTGTTCTATGTATACTTCTTCAATAACACCATTTAGAAATGCTGTCTTTACATCCATTTGATGTATCTTCCACCCTTTGGATGCTGCAATGGCTATAATAGTTCTTCAAAAGTGTAACGAGCAACCAAAGCAAAGGTTTCTTTGTAGTCAATTCCAGCCTTTTGAGAAAAACCCCTGGCAACAAATTTGGCTTTATGTTTTTAAATACTGCCATCATAAGCATATTTCACTTTGAATAGCCATTTAGAGGAGATGACGGTTTTCCCTTTTGGTCTAGGCACTACTTCCCAAACATCATTTTTTACAATAGATTGGTATTCTTCGTTCATCGCATCTTTCTAGGCTTGACATGCTAGGGCTTCTTTAACATTAGTTGGTTCTGATTTTGTAAGTTCTGCCATAAGTGCAAGATAGCACTTTTGATTCCTTGTTCTTTTACTTTCTTTAGACATTTCATCTGGTTCAACATTGTTTTCCTCAATCATCTTTCTTGCCCATAATGGCCTTTTCTTGCTGTTACGAATTTCAACATCTTCAAGGTGACGTGGAGAAGGTTCATAGTTTTCTATTATGTTCTCTCTTTGATTTTCATTATCTTGAAAGGCATTCTCCCTTTGATTCTCAATTTCATCATATTCTATAGTATTCTCCCTCTGATTCTCATTTGATCCTTCTTCAGTGAGTGTAGATATTTTCAGAGCAATGTCCTCTTCAAATTTGATATCTCTGCTAATTTCAATGGATTTCTGTCCTGGTATGTATACCCTGTACCCTTTGGTAGTTTCACTGTAACCAACAAATATTCCTCTCTTTCCAGAAGGATCTAGTTTGGTTCTTTTCTCTTTGGGAATGTGAATATATATAGGACATCCGAAGATTCTAAGATAACTTAGATCTGGTTTCTTTCCTGTAAAGGCTTCCTCAGGTGTAATGTTTTCTAGAATAGAGTGAGGACATCTGTTCTGAATGTATACAGCAGTATTGGATGCTTCAGCCCAAAAAGAAGTATGAAGATTTTGATCATGCATCATAGCTTTGGCAGCTTCAATAATAGTTCTATTTTTTCTTTCGGCTACTTCGTTTTGTTGAGGATTATAAGGTATTATATACTACCTCTTAATCCCAACAAAAATGCAAAATTCTTTAATGTTTTCAGAATTATATTCACCTCCGTTATTTGATCTTAGGATTTTTATTTTCCTCCCAGTTTGGTTTTCAACTAATGCTTTGAATTCTTTGAATTTTAATAATACTTCATTTGATTCTTTTAGTTTAAGAAAATAAATCCAAGTTTTTCTAGAGTAATCATCAATGAAGATCACATAGTATGAAAAACCTCCTAGTGAGAGAGGGTTGACATAGGTCCACACAAGTCAGTGTGAATGATACAACTTTGGTTTTATGTTCACTAGAGGGAAAGGATCTTTTTATATTCTTTCCTAGAGCACATCCTTTACAAATGCTTATGTGTTTTGAGTTTAGATTTGATATCCCTGTAGTAATTTTCTTAAGGGAGGGAAGAGTGCTAAATCCAAGATGACCTAATCTTCGGTGCCAAAGTTCAGTAGTGTTGGATGCAAAAATCTTCAGAAAAAATCAGCAAAAATCTTCAAAAAATGGTCTATCCCTGCAAAATTTTCATGATCTTGCCTTTTTTCCCCTGGTCCTTGCAATTGTTTTTGTCTCTGGCTTGAAACCCTTGCAAAAATTCAAAAATTTAGCTGTTGTAGTGAGAAAGCCCTAATTTACCCCGGCCTCATTCTATTTCGTTATTACCTTTTTGGCCACTTAAGTGATCATATAACGCATGTGCGCATTTCATTTCTCAGTCAGTCGCATGATCGCTTAGTCCCTGACAGTTAACACTTCTTTTATGCGATCACGCGACTGTGTGTTTGCGTAATATCTTAATGTCTGGCGGTTACCCGAAAATTTTAAGCGACCCGGCGAGCGGCTTGTATTTCCTTCAGTCATTGATTCGTGGAGTGGTGGTCCCTTTTTTTAAAAACGATAATACATGTGGACCTATGTCAGTGAGATGTTTGCTGGTGATTGGTCGAGGCGTTGCTGATTCGGAGATCCATCAATGGGGCCTGCAGTGAAGCCTTTTCAATCAACGGTCGGCGCATGATCTTAAGGAATATTCTTCCCCATTGAGATCATGCGCCATCCATTGATTTCGAATCTGACCTGGACGTGTCAGAGGGTCCTGACATTTGCGGTAGATCAACGGTGGGCGTGTCTTCGCAAACAATTTGTCAGATGCATGAGATCTTAAGACAGCTGTTGATTCTTTTTATGACGTAGTGCTTTTTGATGAGCGGGTCCACTGCCAGGTAAGCTGATTTGGCGGTGCCTGATTGGTCCACGAGGCGATGACTGGGTAATATGTCGGTGGGTCCTGATATTCGGCATGTCAGCGGGTCTTGACCTTGTTAGAGAATCGACGAACGACGTAAGTTCTTATCGAATTTGTCAGAGGCTTGAGATTATGCGATAGCCGTCCGATCTCATCCGGTGTTAGAGGGTTGTCAGGGCAGGGTAAGATTCTTCATCCGGCGGTCGGTGTAAGATCTTAAGGGATCTGTCAGGGCTATGAGATTATAAGACCGCCGTTCGATCTAAAGCTTATGAAAAGTGGGTCCGCCGGTCTCAGGGGAGTTAATACGCTACAGGATCTTGCGGTTGTCGCTATACTGCTGGGGTAAGATGCGCGATGGTTAAATGCGTGGTATAACGACAGTCGTCGATCTTCACTAAAGGGGAAGCTTTGCGGTGGGTCCTGTGAGAGTGATGACCGGGCAGCAGCGGCGAATGAGGTGGTGACAGATGGCATAAAGCGGGCCCAGGTGGGGTCTAGGAGTCTAGTGGTCCTGATAAAAGGGTTGGCGGCCTGACAAATTTTAAAAGGTTTCGCTCATTCGCAAGAAGAATTGGCGATGCTCCAAATCAATTGGCGATTCAGCGAACACTGTGTTCGCGTAATAGCTAAGTTAACTGGTGGTGAGGTGGAACATTCTGCGAATAGGCAAAGGCTTTTGTCGCGTGGTCGCCAAATGTAACCAGGATTCCTATAAGGTAAATCATAAAGACCGCGAAAGGAGAGATCGAACGGTTGCGATATAAAGTTGATCGAGATTCAAATATTGACTGCTGATATGTTGGAGGCGCCATGAATGTGACCGTTAAAGTTCAAATTCAATTTTTTTGAGGGTTTCTTAGCGACAGAAAGGACTGAAATTTATTGATCAAGCGGCCGAAGTTGGTGGAGAATGACTTTCAGGTGGTTGCAGTGTGGTCCGAGTGCCATGATCGATTGTTGCAGGATGTTTTGTTGTACTTTGAGGGATGGTTTTGTGCTGCAGGTGGCCGGACAGACTTGTTTTTATGACTAATTTCTTGGGTCTCTGTCCTGATCTCATAGATTTTCGTGATTGCGGATCTTTCTGGATCTGTTTCTCCGAGATTGCTTGGTTTCCTACCCCTGCAGTAGTATTTTTGTTGTAATTAGGGTTGGTGTGGTTGTTGAAACCCTAACCCTAGCTGTCCGAAGCTTGTTGCATCCTGAATTCTTTTGGGATTCCAAGGCAGTTAGTGGTATAAATGGTTGTAATTTTGACTGTGTAAGGGTTCTGAAATCCTGGTTCCCAAGGGTTCCTTTTCAGTTCCATGAAGGGTCCTTTTCCTGTAGATTTTCTCTACTTCTCTGCATATAGGGTGTTCTTCCTTCCTTTGTTGGCTCAGAGAATATGATATGTATTGTAATTGATTTGTCTTATGTATGAGGATTCGGTATACTTTTATTGTTATCAAACTATCTCCATTTGAATCTTGAATTCATTAATCATACATCAAGGGTGTTTGATTTTTCTATTTGCATTTCCCATGTGTTTGCAAGTGGAGTTGTCTTCGCAGAGATAACTGGTTTAGGATTAGTTTTCATGTATGTATGAGCTGAGGTGTCAAAGATATGTCATGCTTGTCTTCCAGTGGATGTTGGTTAATGTATTATCTATTTATAGGTCTCTTCTAAGGGGAGGGTTAAAATCCTTTGGATGGGTAATAACATACTTGGATACACAGGTGGGTTGTTAAAGTGAGGTTTGGTCATGGTGTGTGATTGATGTTAGGCATCAACACATTGAGTATTTTGTCTTCTTGTTTCATAGCTGTCTATTGCAATAGGGTATTTGACTCTGTGGCCCATTGGACAAGGCACTGGTCTATGAGGGACTTAGGGCATCTCAGGGGTCCTTTCCCCATCTCTAAATCATTTACATTCAGTTCCACCCTTTCCCTTTCATGTTGTTAGGTTAGGTCTCTGGTTTTCATACCCATTCTATGCAAGTAGGGCTATTGCATGAGATCTTGGTTTCATTGGGGTACAGGATACCTAAAGGGTTTGAAGACTATTTCACAATAATCTATCTGTAGGCCTATTGTTTATCACAAGGTGTCTCGAGTGTACAGATAAGGCAATACCCGTCTGAGTGATGTGGAGCTCAAAGAAGGAGGATGTTCTCTATCCTCATCAATTGGATTGTTTTCTTGTCAAACTTGAGTGCCTACCCTGAGAATCAAGCCCATCCGTTGATTCAAGTTTGGTCCTGCAAGGAAAAGCTCCAACACGATAGTTAACGTAACAGCATTAACGTATTTGCCAAGGCTCATGTAATATCGACTATGTCGATTCAATAGCAGACAATAATAAACTCTGTTTCAATATCGAATACAGTCGATTATTATGTACATTAACAATAATATATATATATATATATATATATATATATATATATATATATATAGTCAACTATTATATTGAGCAACATTAATATAATTATATCAATCAATTCGATGCTATAGTTTAACACATCACGATCCATTATCAAATGAAAATCACACATGGCGACTTGACTATTAGAGGATAATGGATATTCAATTGCCAACCTCTGCATGGGAGGAGGGAGTATGGGCTGCCTATTTTGGTGATAGGGGACATGATTCCTCCTCAGGATATCCTGATATAGTGGTGGAGGATTTTTTGTTAGCTGTTTCTTTAATTGGAGCACAACTGGCTAATTTTGTATCATTGGATCAGTAGCATCTGGATTAGGTTGTTGTGACTTCCCCTTCTATAGTTCCTTGCTCCGTTTTCCTGCCCTCAACAAGTCGTCTTCAACTTCAATGAGTAGTGTTTGGGCTGGTGCTAGAGTGGCTACTTGAGCTCTTTTTAGCTGAAAACTAACATTAGGAGGTCAAGCATTGATAAAGAAACACATCTGATTTTCTTCAGTTGGTGTCTTATCTGTTGGAGTCCTATTAATAATTTTGTTGAAGCATGCTACAAATTCTTGCATAGGCTCATGAATCTTCTTTTTCATTTTGCATCAGTTGTGCTAAAAGCATATGTTAATCTTTTGCAATCTTGAATCTCTTCTTCAAATTTTTTTCGCAAGACTGCCCCTGAATTAACTGATCTTATAGTTAACTGGTAGAACCATTATGTAGCTGCATCAACCAAAGATTCTATGAATAGACGCACCAACACATCTTCATGCGTAACATCAAGAGCTCCACATGTGGTAATGAAAGTGTTAATATGCTTGTCTATGGTCATTTTTCCATGTCCATTGAACTTGGGAAGAATCTTTCTTGACCCAACAGGTAAGTCATGTAACTAGTTACCTAATGCCAATGGGCCAATGACAGCACCCCAAGTAATTGGTGGAGGTTGAGTCATTGCTTGTGGCATGGGAAAATTCACTAGTATGGGAATCAAGATTTTGTGCAAGACTAGTGCTTGAAAGGATGGATACTGAGGAGTGGCTTTAGAAGGTGAAGTAGGTCTACTTGTAGACTTAACTTTTCTCTTTGAGGACAAGAGTGGTGTAGAGAAATTACACTTTTGAAGATCCTCAAAATCTTGATCGATAATCCCTTTGCTTCTATCTCCTTTGGTATACCTCTTGCTAGCCAGTGTGTTATTTAGTTGTATTGAACGTGTTGAATATTTTGTCTTTGGCATTTAGTAACAACAACAAAACTTTTTGATTAAAATCAAATGTTGTTTTGGACGAAGTCTTCTAAGTAGTTCACCATATTCCTCTTCTTCTTCAAACACTTGGCTTACTTGATGGTATTCTTGAGCGCTTCGTCTACACCTCCAGGTTAGTGTGTTCAGTTGGGAAATTACATCTTCTTGCTCAGCTTGAACCCAATTAAGATTTGGCTGCAAGATAACTATGTTGTCCTTATGTGGAAACACTATATCTTCTCATGAAGAAATAACTAAGCAATTTAGGAAACAATTTTTGAATCTTTTCTTGCAAGTCTTTCCTTAGCAGAGTCACCAAAAAACTGTTGGTAAGCAGATTTGTCGCTGCGAATGCTTCTTCAAAATGACCTTGTTTTCTCTATGAGCAGTGACACATGTTTGCAACAGTTGGAGAGATTGTTGTAGAATGGCGATCTTCCTTTGCATTTGAGAGGGGCAACTCCCTCGTATGATGGGGGTATTTGGTAATTTGTCACTATGAATGCTTCTTCAAATTGACCTTATTTATCCTGTGAGAAGTGATGCACATGAACAACAGTTGGAGAGATCATTGTTGAATGATGTCTTCCTCTATGTTTGAGACGGGCAGCTCCCTTGTATGATGGATGGATTTGGTATTTTGCTAAGTTACCGATTCGAGTGCGGATTCAGATGCGGATGCGGATGCGTGAATTTTTTTTTTAGGGGATGCGGATGCGTTTGGATGCGTGTGTGTGTATATATATATATTATTAAGGATAGTACATTAAAGCTGAGTACATCAAAATCTGAGAATGCTGTATCTGAATGATCACAAAGTTACTGTTATCACAGAGATACTACTACCATTAGACAAGTCCATATTTACATTGTGATACAAAGACAAAAATATATTAAACTGATAAGTTCACTTGACAGCTAAGTATAAAGGAAACAAGCTCCATGTAATAGCTCACTGGAATCCGAATCAGAATATTAAAAAAAAGATTAATGGTTATTAAGCACATGTTTTTTGTTTAGGAGCAAAAAAAAAGATTAAAAATGTTATTAAGCACATTTTTTAATGCGCTTTAATTGTTTTTTTATCCAAAAAAAAAGTGTCAGTTTTTGATGCTGAGCCCGCAGATGCTTGTGGAAGCTCACAGGTGCCCTGTGGATGCATGCAGGAAGCACATCCTGGGCACCCGGATGCTCTGTGGATGCGTAACAGAGCATCCACAGAGCATCCAGATGCCCAGGATGCGCTTCCTGCGCGCATCCATAGGGCACTAGAATCCGCATCCGCTTCTGAATCCAGGCCAGGATGCTATGAATCGGTAACTAGGGTATTTTGGGGTTTTGAACTCAAATATGCATAAGAAAACAGAAATGGAAGATGAGAGCAGTAAACTAACTTTTGAAGTTTAAAATATTCATGTCAAGTTACCAACAATGTGATATGTTAATCTCATTAACACATGATATTTAGGAAACAAAGTTATTATTAATGGAACACATGAAACATTAACAACAAAACATATGAAAAAAGTTGAATGCACATCCAAAACTTTGTTCTCTATTGCTTTGCTTGAACAATATTGTTCAAGATCTTGCATACAATAACTTAGAAGAGTGGAACCCTTTTCATAACATTTTCAATCATATATATAGGCCCAAGTGGATAACCACTTAGATTAACTACCTACCTACCTTGTGTAACTACTTAGCATAACCACCTGGGATATTCACTTAACTTTGCTTAGGATAACCACTTAAGATAACTTCCTAAAATAGTTACTTAGGATAACTACCTAGTGAACACTTAAGAGTAACTACCTGTTTGAAGTCAAGTTAGGATTTACTTAACTTTTACAAAGCTAAAGCCCAAAAGCTAACTTAAATTAAGAAAACAAGCAAGTCATATTACAATAATTACAACAAGCAAAATTATGACTTGTATCCATCCAACCCAAAAAGTTTACTATAAACATTACGATCATCTCATTGTCATTTTACATTTGTTTTTGGTGTCCTTGGTGAAATAGCTGGTGCCAAAGTTTGATTCCATTGAAGAGGGGACTTCTCCTTAAAACACTTGGAAAAGTTTGATCGCAGGAGCAACTGGTTTTTTGGATTACAACGTTATCTTTTGCAATAAACTTAAAGAATCTTCTGCAATGAAAATTTAACAATCTGCTGCTAGCAATCAGAAAAATGCTGGGAAACTCTCTCCAATAGCATCCTTCCTTGCTACATATGAAACCATTTCTCATCAATGATAAATATTACTTTTTTTCCTGCTCTCTCACATTGGCATGCTATTTTGGCGCCTAATGCACCACTTCTATTTGTCTTCACTTAAAAATTGCACTTTATGCAAAAGTGTGCTTTGGACCTTCATGGACAACTTTTGTGTTTTTTCACTAAAATTTACCCCATCTATGCAAAGGGTGTATGCTTTCTCACTGTTGAGCACTTTTCCTTTATGGTTTCATTTTATAACATGTTTCATAGACAAAGTGCACTCTTTTTGAGTTCTTAGGAAACTTTTTCATCTATTTTTATGGTTGCCAAAGTGGTTAGCAACACTCCTAGGTTTTCACACATTTTTTTTTCTAATTTGAAGTTCACTTAATTCATTCTTTAAGTTTATTTTCTGGGATCTCGATGCATGCTTGTCATGTTATGATATTCACTTGAGTGAATGAGGTGTGCTATTTGAGCCTTGGTGTCCACTTTTGCTATATATTCATATTTGTTTTTCTCTCATAGGGAATAATTGCTTCCTTTTGTTGTAATATAACTTTGGTATTGGACAACTCAGACATTCACTTAAGTTACCTTTTGTCTATTCTAATTTCACATTGACATTTTCACTAAAGTCTCTTTTTATTTTGATTGTAAGTTGACTGTGGACTACTTATCCACTTTTTTCTATTTAATTGACTTGAGTGTTCTTTTGAGACCCATTTGCAAATTTTTCATGACTTAGTGCTCAAAGTGACTCTCCCTTGTCTAGGTGCACCCCAAGGAACTTGATGTACTGTTTCCTTCACTTTTTCCACCAAAATTGGATCACTTCGTGCATTGCTATGTTGCATGTGTACTCCTACCCATACACCTGGGACAAGTACTGGGTACTGGTACGCATACCCAAGTATCGGTTACTCAGTGGAGAGCATCATAGCGAAGGACCTTGATTAAGATTTCTGATTTTTGTTTCAGTTTTTTATTTGTGTATCAGCTTGTTATTTATCAAGCTTATTTCAATATGTAATCACTAATCAGTTTGAAACTTTGATACAATGATTGTATGGCATTTCAATTTGTGTACTTAATCTTCACAGTAAACTTTATCACTGTTTTTGTTTTGAAAACTCAATGTCATTTTATTTTCAGATTTTATATAAAATATTAAATTATATATATAAAAAAATTGATGTACCCAAAGTACCCCCATCTCCTAATTTTGAAAAAATAACCATACCCGTACTCTTACCTGCCTCTGAAGTACCCAAGTACCCCTGTCTCCGTGCAACTTTGGTGCATTGTCTTGCTCTAGTGAATTGAATGCACCACCTTTGTGGAAGGCAAGGACTGAATTTCAAGTGGCTTCAATCAAATGATTAGTCAATGTGGATAATTCTGTATGGGTACGAGGAGATAAAATGGCCCCATATAAAAAGGAACTGCTAACTGTGCACTCTAAAGTGAACTAAGGGAAAGCCAACAGACCAAGCATATTTTAGGAATTAGTTTTTTTTTTATATCATCCCATTTTCAGAATATGTGACAATTCATCATTATCTTTCATTTATTGTTGAACTGTTGTGCCATGTAAGTTGGATACACTGGAAGTTAATGGGAATTTGAAACATCAACTTTTTTGGGAATACCTTTTGTTACCATGTTAAATGAATTGTCACATATTCTTTGATTTACATGGTTTTGTTGAGGTTTTTAAACACTTGAAATGTATTTATAATGTATTTATAACACTTAAATTTGTAGTAACTGTAGTGCATATACTTCTTAATATATGTATCTCATCAACTTGTATGATTGTCTGTCCATGTTTGGCATAGATGTATGCATGTATGTTCTGAGTACCAACAAAGTAACCCAGTTTTGTGCTGGATATAATATGCATATCAAGATTCTAATGTTTTAAAGAATGTATTATTCAGGTTGCAAGACCAATTAAGTTTTTTCTTGGAGCTCATGGGGATGAAAAGGGTGTCAAGCAGCTGCTTCGTTTACTTCTTTCCAAGTTTGGGAGGCGTCAACAGGGAAGAACAGATGGTGATTGGGCTCTCATGTGGCACGATATGCAGTGTTTTCAGGAAAAGGCGTTTCCGTTTCTAGACACTGAATATATGTTGATGGAATTTTGTAGAGGGTTACTAAAAGCTGGAAAGTTTTCCTTGGCACGGAATTATTTAAAGGGGATACCAAGTACGCCTTTAGCAATGGAAAAAGCAGAGAAACTTGTCATTCAAGCAGCACGTGAATATTTTTACTCAGCTTCAACTTTGGATTGCCTTGAAGTATGCTTTTGGACCATGCATCTACATCATAGTTTAGTAATGTGGGCATTTTTTTGTAATATTATATTAGCGATCAGTCCTTTATAAGGTTATTTGCACGCTTTAGTTATATTAGGATTGTTTACTCTAAACTATTGAGCAGTCATCTATTGCTTTCATCGCATGTGAATACTCAAGATTATCCAGTATATTCACATTTGACTACAGCTACTTATTGCCAAAATCAGTTGTTATTCATGCACAGACTATAATGGGTATGGATGTTAGAAAGAATTGCTGCTACTGCTGCCCTCTGATCCCCCCCTCCTCCACCCTTCCTCCTGCCCTCCCTCCTCCTCTTGCCCCTCCCTTACACCCCTACTCTCTGCATCTAACAATCTCATTTGAATTCTTACTTGCCTTCTCAATCTAATAGGGTCACTGAAGTCTTTTCTTTTGAAATATTTATGATTTTATATTCCTACTCAGGGTGGTTTAAGTCAAGGAAAACTTTCTTGGAAGAATTTATGTGAATATGTTAATTGTTAAAGTACCTGGAGTTTGAGGAATCTGTCATAACTATCATTCTTTTATTGACTTCTCTTCATGATTTGTTCGTGGAATCATTGTTATGCCTGATAAAGCTTTTCCCTGATATTTGAACTTAAGTACACAGTAAACATACTATTACATGGAAGTTTTCACTTGCATGCGTCAGAGAAAAAAATGTCAAATTTATGACATCTTGTATGTAGCTCTTAAGATGTCTTTTGTAGACATTAGATTTTGGTTATATTTAGAAGTTAACTATTCTTTGGATTGAAAAAAAGAATAATTTGTCAAATTTAAGACATCTTGTACGTAGCTCTTAACATATCTTTAGTCGACATTAAATTCTGGTTATATTTAAAAATTAACTGTTCTGAGAATTCATAAAGAGGTCACTAGGTAATGCACTAGAGATGATTTAAGCTCTTTTGGCACTTATTTTCCATGTCTTTATTGCTCTTTTGGCACTTATTAAGGGTATTTATTGCCCTTTGGGAGAATTAAGAGCAATTTTTGACGTATTCTGAAGCCTACAAATTTTTAGACTTGGATTATAAATAAATTGTAATTGTTGCTTTAATCATCTTATGTTTGAGGTATTTAGTTTATTACATAGTTTATTGCATAAAGAGAAACAACTGCACAGCTGGCTACTAGTATTTAGTTTCATCAACGTTATAAGTACACCATATGAATAAATAGGAAACTTTGTTGGTTATAATTTAGATATTTTGTGTATTCTTGCGTAGTGTGGATAGTGCCTTAGTTTATTTTCTACTTTATGTCATGGTTTGTCATTTAAATTCCTTTCTGACCAGACAGTATTTTTATATGGGGATCCGAACGATGGTATTTTGGTTTGAGTCAGTTTTCCCTTCAGTTTTGAGTTCTCAGTCAATAGATTTTCATTCCCAGAATGTATTCATTTGTTCTCTATATTATTATGTATGCATATATTCATAGTGGTGTATTCTCTACAGATCTGGAAAGCTAAGGAGTGTTTGGATCTTTTGCCGAATAGTAAACAAGTCAAGGCTGAAGCTGATATGATGGATGCTATTACCATTAAACTTCCGCAGTTAGGTGTAACTCTACTGCCCATGCAGTTTAGGCAGATTAGAGACCCAATGGAGATAGTTAAAATGGCTGTTGTGAGTCAAACAGGGGCCTATCTCAAAGTTGAAGATCTCATTGAGGTTGCAAGACTTTTAGGATTGACTTCCCCAGATGATATTGCAGTAGTAGAAGCAGCAATTGCAAGAGAAGCTGGAGCAACAGGAGATCTTCAGTTAGCTGTAGAACTTTGTCTTAGTTTGGTAAGGAAAGACCATGGGCCGATTTGGGACTTATGCGCTGCTTTAGGAAGAGGACCTGACATTGACAAAATGGATTTCCATTCTCGCAAAGAACTTCTTGGTTTTGCTCTAAGCCACTGTGATGAAGAATCAGTTGGCGAGTTACTTCATGCTTGGAAAGAGATTGACTTAGCAAATCAATGCGAGGACTTAGGAAAGATCCTTGGGAAGAAAGTCTCGACATTATCTGATCAAGAAGCATTTATTGCATCCTTTCCCATCACAAATGTGAAACAGATCATGGGTTTAAGGGAGAGCACTGAAAGAGGGCACACTGAGATCATTCAAGAATTTCAACACGAGGAAGCAGTTCTTAAGATTTTGAAAGATGCTCTTTCCAGTTGCACAGAAAAGTTCAGTTGCAGTGGGCAGTTTGATTGGGATGCACTTCTACATGAGAATAAACGGTTTATGTCTTTTGCTGCTTTGCAACTTCCATGGCTTCTTGAACTAAACAAGACAAGTTCAGTTGACCTGAATGGAGTGTTGGATAGTAGCTTTTCTATCTTTGCAAGGGATTGTTCTACCATGCAGGAACATGCATTAGCTGCTATTGTGTACTGGCTTGTCTGTAATAATATTGTTCCGAAGGATAACCTTATTGCAAGTATTGCAAAAAGGGTGATGGAGAGGTCAGATTTGAAAGATTCTGATGTGCTTGGGTGTTCATATCTGTTGAACCTTTTAGATCCTCATTTTGGAGTCGAAGTTATTGAGGATGCTCTAAGAACACGAAAAGAATATGATGAGGTTCATAGCGCTATGAATATTGGATTGTTATATAGTTCTTTACAGGGTTCTTCTTTTGGGACTGGTACTCCTGAACAGCGAAGGCGATTACTGATTAGTAAATTTCGGAATTCTCATTCAACTGTTACAGGTTAAGGCTACACCCTCTATGTTGTAAGTTGTAACTTTATATTGTCAAATCCATTGTTTTTATTTTCTTTTGGTGATGTATAAGGCTCAGTGAGTTACACATATAAGGTGGGGCCACATTTGGCTTTTTTGGAGCTGCTAAAAATTAAATTGATGCAAATCTAATCGTCAATGCTTGTAGGAGATGATACTAACCCATACTTCATAGATATAGAACAGATTTGAGAAATTTTTTGATGGTTGGTTTTGTCCATACTAAAAATATTTGAAAATCATTAATATAGCCGTTTTGCAGCCTAATAATAGGAATCAAATTCAGAATAACACATAACATTATAATAAAAAACCACAGTTAAATTACTTCTTCTATATCAGCAATAGCTAAAGAATTAAAATGCTAAAGATGAAGATGTTTGGTTTTTTGAGCTCCTTTAGTGAATGCCCCCCCCAAAAAAACCAGAATTTCCTAAAGAAAATGATTATGTGAGACAAAAGGAATAATTGTATTTGCTTTAATAATTTCTAGAACTAGGTGTTCCATATACAAGAATCATCAGTGAAATGGGCTTGGTGACAAAAAGTGAGAAAAGAAAGGAAGCAGAGGAAGACATGGCTGTAAATGTGATGATGCTGTTGGAGTTATCTTATCCCTATTACAACATTCCAAATGGAGCGCACCCATGAGGCTCTGATGGACCTCTGCTTGAAATGCAGATTCCCCTCAACCATTTGTGCTGGGCAAAGTGAGCCACAACGGATTTTATGGAGATCTGCTAGACATACTTGGTTTATGTTAAAAATCAATATTTTTGAAACATGTTTTGCTGAATAGATTTACCTTGAGTGCCAATGGATTCTTCTAGGTTTGTCAAAAATCAATGTTTTCAAAATATGTTTTTCTGAGCAGATTTACGGTTCATCACGGGTTTGCGCAGTTTCATTTGGGATGAACCCACAGTCTTATTCGCATGCCTTGGTAGAATCCTTGCCTTAAATCTAGACTAGGTAGGAACTGGATCTAGACTCTAGCAATGGAGGGACAACCAGTGACTTAAAGATCATGAGCATGGGGAAGACTTCAATTGTCTTCATCAATGAATCATTCAAAGCATTCACCAAGCTGTCAAGCTAATACTTCCCAAATTCACTGTCTTTGAGTGTTGTTGAATATTCACTATTAATGTTTTCTGCATTTTCTTCTAGCATTGAAAAATGATTGTGAAAATGTGTTAATATTCAAATATTAATAAAAACAAAATAATTTCAAACAATGAACCACAGTGCTGTTGTAAATTTGTAAACAAAATAAAATCTAATTTTTAGGGTTTAAAATTTATGAAAAGTTTTTTTTGGTTTCAAATTAATAGTCAATGTTCATAGATGCAAACTATTTGTAGGGTTTATAAATTATTAAATGCTTTTTTCAGGGGTTGTATAATTGTTTTTACTATTTACTATTTAAGGTTGTATAAATGCTGTTTTAGAGTATTTAAACATAGCTTTTAGGATCTAATTTTCTTTTCTGAAGATGTTTGTCTGCATAGTGATTAACATAATTAAAGGCACAACTAATTTTCTTCTTTTCATTTTCAATATTCATTTAAAAAAAAAAAGAACCTCATCATATTAAGTAGAAATCGAAGTGTACATAATCAACTATGCCAAGCCTGAAAGTATTAGTGCAAGCCTGGGAAAATAAAGAGAAGGGTACATATTTGAATCATTGGGACAAATTAAAATAGAATTTTTTTCTCAGAGTCACTTGAAGCTAGTCGATCACCAGTGAGGAGGTGAACCATAACAAGTGAGATTGCGGTTGTCAAGAGCCCGATTGGCTAGCCCATCCACCACTCTTTTGCATTCTTTAGGAACATGGCTGAAGTGGAACCTCTTATAATTTATCCTACAAGCTGTGAATCTTCTCCAACTCTCTCCCAATTTGCTGTTTTTTGCTATGGAACCCCTAATGATCAGAGAGAAAGTTGATGATTACCTATGAACCGGATTCAGTATGAAGTTTTTGCCGCCCAAATTTGAGAGCCTCTTGCATCCCTTTATAATCAACTTTGATCTCAGCTAACTTGTTAGTTGTATGTCCCAATTTCAGCAAAGAAAAGGGCTATAGATTTATCTGACTATATACCAATGTCTCCCATACTAGCTTGACCTGGATTGCCCCTCGAAGTACCATCTGTATTCAACTTACCATACCCAAAGAAGGAGTTGCCTAAGGTCTATCCAACTTATATTTCTTGTTAGGTTGAAAAGCAGGCATTGTTGAAGTCCCGGGTTGCAATGAGAGTTGTTTACATAAATGCTCCCATTTCAGAGTGAGAATCTGAGGTAGAAAAGTATCATGCTTGTTCAATTTCAGCTATATTCAATGTGGTCTGCCATCACCCTTATGCTCTGGAATTTCCCCCAAACATATTTTCGATCCCTGCTGTCTTGCTAAAATTTTTGTGATTTCTCTCCTTCCAAAATTCCAGAGCATAAGGGTGATGGCAGACCACATTGCAGGAATGAAACTCTGACATTTTAGATAATGACTTCCATAAGAAAACCGGACATGGGCAGTGGAAGAACAAATGCATGATGATTTCCTCATTGTTGGAGAATAAAACACACTGAAAGGGGCCATAAAAACCACTTTCATGAGGCTATCCCTAGTTAAGACTCTTTCCTTTAGCACCAACCATACAAAGAAAATTACCTTAGGCCAAATAGCAGGCTGCCATACGAGTTGGAAGAGGTCCTTTAGCAGGTGACAAGTATTCTGTAACGACATACCCCTGTTTTCTACCATTTTTTTTGCAGTTTTCCTCTGATTGATTTTGTAAAACAGTTTGCTTGCTTATGGTGTTTTCTGGTTTTTTGAGCTTGCACAATTATTTGTTTACAGTGTTCCATCTGTTTGATTCTTGGTTCTTGCTTATTGCATTTAAAGGTGAAATATGTCTCCAACTGTTGCACTTTCATTCATATCAATTATCAAGTTTAAACTGAAAACGAAGTACCATATTAAGACCAGTAAGCCTTTAAAGTATAAAACATTAACACATGGTAATCTGATTGCAGACCTAGTAATTATAGCAGAACTGAAAATAATTCCAAAGGATTACAGAAAGCAGCTCCAATTGCAGCAATCAATGATACAAGTACTAGTCTGTAGGTTGTTTTTTGTCCCACATTGGTATACAAGTGAACAGCATTTGTCAAACAACTTATTCTGGTGCTGGTTGCACAGGATGTTATCTAGGATAGAGAATCCAGTTGAAGGAACAACTCACAATGTCTCAATTCCATGTTGACTCTTCCAAGAGTATCAAAATTCTTATAAATCTGCCTCTATCTGCTGGAAATATGCCACACTTTCTCTGCAACTTTCCCAAAGCCTCTGTCTTATTTTCAGTGCACACAAATCCATGTCCTTTCCAGTGCACACAAATACTTCATTGCCTAACAGGTTGAAACTCCAATCTGAAATGTTTCTTATTGTAAATTAGAACAATACATCAAAATAGCTTGTTAAGGTTTTAGGATCATTGCAAATGTAATAGCACTTCTTATATTGTATGTGTTTTCCAAATGCAACAATCTCTTGCATTTATGTTGAGAATAAGCCAAGAAGAGACATGTCCCTTTATGGGACATGTCTATTCATTATTATGTAATTAATATAATGACAATTATGATTATATATATATAATATCTCTTGAGAATTATATTAATTTCTCTAATATTTACACTAATAATAATAATATTTATTCTATCAATTTAACTATTTAGTCATTACGAGAATAATTATAATCTAACTTTATGTATACATATATATCGATGTATATAGTAATATCAATTATTACATATATATTGATATATATGTATATATATAATAAATCATTTCTCATAATAATCATATAGTCAATATTATTTATTTGAGCGATGCTACAAACATCAACACTCCCTCTTAGCTAGGGAGGATAAATCAATCCAATGTCAACACTTATGACACTTGACAACATCCATCATATGTTGTAAGCAATAAAGACATCATCCTTGTGATGTAATCAATAGAAACATAGTCTCAATATGTGGATTGCCTCCATCGGTGTTTCTATCCACAAGTTCTCAGGTGGATTGCCTCCATCGGCGATTCTATCCACAAGCTCATGAGTATTGGCCTATCAGAATGTCAACACATGACATTCACCAAATACTTTGAGTATTGGCCTATCAAAACATCAACATATGATATTCACCAAGTACTCAATAAGGTACTGGCCTGCAGAATATCAACACATGATATTCGCCAAATCCTATCATATATCTATACAAACAACTCATAGACCGTCAATGACATCTAACACTTAGTTGTTGATTTACAAGATATATCTATGCAAACAACTTATAGATCGTCAATTTAATGACATCTAACACTTAGTTGTTGCTTTAAAAGATGTATCTATACAAGCAACTTATAGACCGTCAATTTAATGACATCTAACACTTAGTTGTTGCTTTACAAGATATATTTATGCAAACAACTCATAGACCATCAACTTAATGACATCTAACACTTAGTTGTGGAATTAATTCATCATGATCTGTTTCATCATTAAAAATAATGTATATCATGATTTAAGTTATTGTAAGATCGTCACCTTCCAATAACTTCTGCAAATACAAGTGATAATCATTTGGAAGTCATCACTTCCTCATGATTTACACAGGGGGCAGGCCCATTAAAAACATTCATGATTCAGTAGTATAATAATTAGTTATATCGAGTTTACCTCAGAAGTGTTTCACCTTCAGTAGTGAACTCCCTCTGAATCAATATGATCAAGATTGTCACAAGTTGACTGAACCATCTTCTCCCTTTGAAGCTCAAGTTTATCAACTTCTGACCTCTTTTGAAATGTCAGACTCCCTTTGCATCTAGTCTCAATCATCAATTCATTTGCAAGCATCAAGTTCTTTTTTCCTTGAATGCAATTATCTTGTGCTTCTATCCTGAAGGTATGTCAGAGAGAGATTAAAAATAACTCACTAAACTATCTCGACCGGAAATACCAATGATAGAAGCATACAATATTTTACCAACCAATAGTATAGCATAAATTGCAAACTCAAAAATTACGCGCATTAATAAAACATGAAATACTTATCTTTTATAAAATTCAAGTATTTCGTCTTGTAAGGTGAGCTGATATAGAAAATATCATGCAAATTCACAAATGATGTCGTCATTTGTGAACATTACCATAATTCTTTACATGACCTATCTTTAATATCCAAAGGTTCTCTACGCTATGACAACCTTCAATATGATTGGATCTTCTTTCAAGTGGTTAAGCTTTTAAAGAAGGAACCTCACTCTTTTACAGATTTTTGCAGACTTGTACATAGTCGGTCATAACTTTTGAATCTGACATTTTCTCGCCGATTGCTCCGGTGAGATTCTTCTAAATTTGTTTATCACCAATATATCCAAAATTCAGCAAAATCCAACGGTGCATTTGTGAGATATGGTCCTCATATCAAGACTGTATTTTTTGAGACAGTCACACATTCACCATCAACAAACTACTCTCTTACATTTGCAACTTGGCTCTGATACCATGTTAAGGTTTTAGGATCATTGCAAATATAATAGCACTTCTTATATTGTATGTGTTTTCCAAATGCAACAATCTCTTGCATTTATATTGAGAATGAGCCAAGAAGAGACATGTCCCTTTATGGGACATGTCTATTCATTATTATGTAATTAATATAATGACAATTATGATTATATATATATATATATATATATATATATAATATCTCTTGAGTATTACATTAATTTCTCTAATATTTACACAATAATAATAATAATAATATTTATTTTATCAATTTAACTATTTAGTCATTATGAGAATAATTATAATCTAACTTTATATATACATATATATCAATGTATATAGTAATATCAATTATTACATATATATTGATATATATGTATATATATAATAAATCATTTCTCATAATAATCATATAGTCAATATTATTTATCTGACCGATGCTACAAACATCAACATAGCTATACTAATCCTCAACAGATATCTTCAGTTCATGCACAGGTGCAATACTAAGTAGCAACAAGGAATAGAAGGTTCATAAGTTCCAATTATGCAGTAATTGACAGCAGTAAGAACCCTATGTATGCTATGTCTCTACTTTAAACCCCTCCAAATGGCAAATTCCATGCGCCTTCAGCAACTTCCCATGTGAATGCCTTGAAAAGTCCGATTCAGGAAGAAAACCCATGCATAAGGCTAAAATAGATGTCCAACACGCAAGCGACTCATTCTTATGTATTTTCTTGTACCCATGACTCCCATTTTTTTCTTAGCTTGTCTTATTCATGTTTGTCTTTATTTGAAAGTCCTGCTGCGACTAAGCATTGACCACTTGACCCAAAATAAAGACATGACTTCCACAAGAATTGCTTCGATGTTAATGATTAAGTCCACGCCAGTTTCAAAGGGCTTGTTTCTATCTGTTTTCTTTGTCTTTTTTGCTATTTGTCTGTTCTGAAATTTGCCCAAGATTTGGTCAATTGAATTAGGAAATGGCGGCCCCATAATTGGAAGTGGCATTGAGGGAGTTGAAAGAGGATCACATCCAAAAGAGGGAATCCAACATTGCGCAATCTCCCAGGGATGACTAGTGGGTTGACAATAGTTAGCAACTCTAATCGAACCTATTTTCTGCAGAGTGTTTGTGGTACGCTTCAATTCTGGGAATTGAGTAATGAGAGGTGGCTGTCTATCCCAAGAATCAGTGTAAAAGTTGGCACTTTGACCATTATGGAGTTATGGACTATCCAAAACAAATGCTTTTTTATAAAAGCTTCCTCTATTCTTATAACAACAAGAATGGGTGATCCCTTAGAGGGAAGAGATAGTCTATTTGTAGTTCCGAGGGTGATATTCTTCACATACTTGGTTCTGTAGGCATATTTAAGTTGTCATTGGATAAGTTTAAGGAAAACATCAATCCCACCGGTAAACCGGTAGACTACTCATACTCCTTGAAATGAACCGGTAGATCTAATAGAGTATATGTACCGGTAGACCAAATAGAGTGTCTACAACCGGTCTTATAAAACATATAGGGGATGTATGAACAACCGGGTACAAGATCTATACCGGTTGACTACATGATAATCCGCACCGGATTATGCGGAGTTGTTTTAGTTAAAACTTGATTATACGGAGCGTTCACAGTTAGAACTGGAGTTAGCTTTTTAACAGGAGTTAGTTTTATTTCTACGCGGATGTTTCAAGGTAAACTCAAGATCATTTTGCAAGTTCTTTGCATGCATGATTTATAGGTGAGCTTATAGCTTGGCATAACTGTGAGAAGTATTCTTTGATAAGATTAATGTCTTATAAATACAGGTCATGGAACACACTAAAGTTGTTGTTGAAAATACAGAGTAGGAGAGAGATATCTTCTGAGAGAAGCTACGGTCACAAGAGGTGAAAGGCAGAGAGGTTCAATAGCCAAGCAGAGTGGAAAGGGTAATAGGTATGATCTAATCAGACTGAAAGTGTCAATTCAGATCATTGCTTTTACATTGTTAAAGCATATTCAAATCCCTCTATCGGGGTGAACCCTACTAGGTTCGTTGTATAAATCCCTTAACCGGGTAGCATCTTAATTGGTGTTGAAAGTCCTCTTGCAAGGTGACTCCTAACAGGGTCAAGATCTTAACAAGTCTTCTATCAAATCCTTTTACCGGGTATCACTCTTACAAGTGCTTTGTAAGCTCTTCACAAGGCACCTTTATTACTGCAGTAGTAAAGTTGTGAGTTTTGTCCCACCGTGGTTTTCTCCTTCTAACCGAGGGTTTCCACGTATACATGCTGTGTTGACTTGTGTATTTCTATTTCTGTTTATGAGTGATTGATTATATTTTGCTAAATTCTGAAAGAATATATATATATGGTTTAATTGGAATAGAAATTGTGTTTACTGATTCACCGCCCCCTCCCCCCGCCCTCTCTCTCAGTAACCGGTTAGGAATAACAGGTTCAAATATTAGCTTCCCACAATGCAGAAGGAGCCATAAGAATTCTCCAGTTAAGTGTATCTGCCAATGCCTTATTATGGTTAGTGGAAGATTTGAAATTTGAATCACCTTCTTGCTTGGGTTGATAAAGAATCTCCCATTTAACAAGGGACCGCTTTCATTTTTCTTGTAAACCAATACACATGAATTGCTGGTAGGGGGAATCCAATAGTTTTAAAGTGCGGCCTGAAATGTTTAGAACAAAAGAAACTTATACATGTAAGGCTTGAAGGACTGCCTTAAATAATGTCATTCGTCCCCCTGATGAAAGCCATTTATTGCTGCAATTCTACAGTTTCATCCTTTACTTGTTGATAAACCAATGTGAATCTTTAATTTGTTTAGGCACAAGAGGGAACCTCAGATATTGAAGCAAATAGGATCCTCTTTAAACTGGAAGATTTTGAAAATTTGATCCTTGTAATGTCCACATTTTCGCGAGCATCAGAGTTTGTTTGGATTAGTCTATTATTTAACCCTTGTAGGCTAATCAAATGGATAGAGGGTCGTCGTTGGTAGTGCTAGAGGCTATTTTTCCACTCCAGAGGTAAGGGATGTTCAGGGTTGCTCTTCGTTTGGGTCAGTTTGGTACACTTACTATTTATAGTAAGTCATCTATCCAACATTTCTACATTTGGCAGGGCACCTGAACCGGCCTTAGTTTTAGTGATGACCCTTGGCTTCTTTGTTGATTAGGTATTTAGGGGACTTGGTAATTATAGCAAATCAAGGGTTGATAGAGGTGGACCCTTACTATTTTTAGTAAGGCAGTTGGATGCATAATGGGAATAATGGTGGATCTCTTGGTTCTGACAGAATCAAGAAATAATGAGTATTTTTGGAGTTATGACATTTTAATTATTAATAAAGTAATACTTTATTAATAATTAATGAAAAGGTGCACATCATTAAATGTTATTTGACTTTATTATTATAAGGGATTATTTAATGATTATAAAGTACATATGAGGAATAATGTAAAGTGCCAATTTAAAGGGAGATATAAATGTTTATTAACTTTATTTTATTTTGTTGTGCACCAAATGGAGTGAAATTTAATGAACTATTACATTTCAAATCTTGACAACAAAAGCAAATATGTTCGAATGCCTAAGTTTTGTTTGAAGCCATGAAAAGAGTATTCAAGAAGCTACTGGCTGATTGGGATTGAAAGTTATAAATGCATTCAGTGCAAGGTGAAAATCATTCTATTGAGCATTTGATAATTGTGAATTTGTGCTATTGAGATCCAAGGTTTTTCAAGTTTTCTGATCGGATGGAATTGTGAATTCTATCCAGATAATGGACTTTGAATTGGTAAATCAATGCCAGTGAATTATGCTTGAGGGTGGTTTAAATCAGAGCCACCATTGTGCTTTATATGGTGATCAAATTGAGAGGAAGAATCAGCGTTTCAATTCAGGGAATTGTTACAAAGTTTGTGGATGGTGATTATGTGCAGGAAAACAACAACAGATAGGCCCCAAATTGATTACAGATATAATTGCAAGGGCAAAAGGGCAGTTATGATGCAGATTGCAGCCAGTTAGAGGTCTGCGTTTGGGGCTAGAAAGCCGACTTTCATCTCCAGGATGTGGCAGATCCATTAGAGGCAGCAGCCATTGCTTTAAGACCTATGTTTGGAAAAAGAAAGGCACCGATTTGGGACTGTTGTGCTGATCACAACCATTTTCAGCTTTGGCGTCATTGCTACAAACATTTTGAGAAGACTATAATCCATTGCCTGCCTCCAACGTTTTGTTTTAGATCATTTGATTGCATGAAATAATCTTGTAAATATTTACAAGTTAATATTTAGCCAAATAAGGAGTTACAAGGCTGCATAATAACTGTTTGTTGAAATGTCTTTCCTGTAGCAATTCATTTCAGTTTATATTAAATCACTAGTATGCATGCCAAGTGTTTGTTAAAATGCTTATTGACTGTAGGAATCAGTTACAATCATTTTTAATCTTCATACGACTTTGAAAATCCAAAGAGTAGTCTTGCATTGCATCTCTGTTATTTGTTGAACTTATTTACATACATCTATAAGCATTTGGTCATCATGGACAATCATTAAAACAAAACCAAACAAACTGAAACAAAGAACAGCAAGTACATACTTCACAAGACAAGTGTTTGACGATATTCCTTGAGCCCAAATTCAGGCAAATTGAGGTAGAAATGTAAGGAATTTTACAGTGGCAAAGTTAGAATCTGTTAGGGTTCTTACAATCCTCTAGATGACGTGAGTAGTGAAATAAAATGATGCTTGATTTAGCATGATTAATTAGCTAACATAACTAGAGAAAAAATCTGAAGAAGTTATTAACTGTAGAGCTTCCAAGCAAGTAGCTTTTCCAAGAGATGTAGAGTCATCCTGGAAATGAAGATGGGTGAGAGGACGAACTCGTTTGGCCAATCTAAAACCAGTAATCTCTTTGTCTTGACAAGCTTTTAGTCAACAATCTGCCAAGGCACTCTGCCAGAGTGATGAAAAGGAAGGGGGATAAAATGTCACTCTAATGAATTCCAACAAGCAATCCAATCCTTAAAAAAAGAAAACAAAGCCAAAAATTTACATAGAAAAACCCAATCTGCTCTATCATAGGATTTGGACAAATCTAGGTGAATAAAAAGAGGTGAGTAGAAAGGGATCACCTTGGGGTGTAGTGGTTTGTTGGTTGCACTGTTAATGGTGCAACCAAGGTTCAAATCCTACTTGGCCCAAATAGTGTTAGTGCCGGTTTGGGATTGGGAGTGGGCCCTAATCCCACTATTTACCTACCAAAAAAAAAAGGGTGAGTAGAAAAACACAATCTCATCAAGGACTCAATGACCAGAGATGAACCTCCTTGCTTTGGAGAAATGATCTTATGAAGAAGAGGTTTCAGCCTTTCAGCCAAAACTTTGGTGACTAGTTTATAGTTTATACAAAACATTGCATAAAGCTCTGGATCAAAAACTAGAAATTGTTAGAATATTTCAGATTCTACTTAGGAATTAACCAGACTAATCACAGGATAAGATAACAGTAAGGAGAGATAGTACCTGTCTTAGATATCACCCTCATATCAGATCAGCTAGATCAGCACCCTGCTTTCTCGAAGCCTTTAATCTGATATTTACATTGGCCTAATATCAGAGGTCTGCTCCAGAATTCTGCTCCTAGATATATCGGATATCTGCTATTGGAACAGAGATGTCTTTAAGGATGAATACTCTTCTTCTCTTAATATATTCGCTGCTACCTTGTGAATTTGTACTGCTGCCTGTATTCGCTGCTACCTTGGGAATTAACATTCGTTGCTGCCTGTATTGACTGCTGTCTTATGCGATTTTGAAGAGGGAAGAGCACGTTATGTTTTTGTGTGTCTTCCCTCAAGATTCGATCTCCTATATGTAGGAGCTAGAAGGACAAAACTCCAAAGAGGGAGGCCGACCTGTTCCAAGAGGGCCGACCCTTGACCAAATAATATAAATTATATTCTTAAGGAGGGCCGACCTGACCGAGTATAGGAAATTAATTAATAATAAACCATTATTAATTCTGCAGTTCAGTTTGATCAAGGCCGACAGGCTATAATATTAACACTCCCCCTTAGATTGGAGGGTAAGATCAAACCATAGATCCCATCTATACTAGGACACACCCTTAACTATCACTCTTGATAGTGAGAACAAAACATAGTCATCTTGGATAACCTATCCAGAGATATCATAGATTCCAAGTCTATGACGGTAGATCCTATCTACCACAAGTCCATGATGAATGCCATCCACTTTGTGGATAACTAAATCCACGAGTCTCCAAGACTCAAGAGATGTCAAATCCATGACAACATACCAACATCAAGTACATGATGTTTTACTATCCAGATGTGGATTTCTTAGATCCACGAGTCCCATGACTCAAGAATTTAGAATATCAACTCTATGATATTCATGGTATCATCAAGTCCATGATGTTACCAAATACTTAATTGTGGATCCCTGATCCATGAGTCTCCAAGACTCAAATGATATCAACTCCATGATATCCAGAGCATTGGTCTCATGAATATCAAGTCCATGATATTCACCAAGTGCTCGGAGCAATGGTCTTTTGACATCAAATCCATGATGTCTCACCGATTGCTGGGAGTAATGGACTTTTGACATCAAATCCATGACGTCTCACCGATTACTGGGAGTAATGGACTTTTGACACCAAATCCATGATGTCTTACCGATTACTGGGTGTAATGGTCTTTTGACATCCAACGATGTCTCACCCATTACTGGGTGTAATGGTCTTTTGACATCCAACGATGTCTCACCCATTACTAGGTGTAATGGTCTTTTGACATCCAACGACATCTCACCCATTACTAGGCAATGGATCCCTGATCCATGCAAATGTGGACCCCTGATCCACAAGTCTCTTGGACTCGAAGAACATCAATGATATTCTTCAATTCATAAGAAAATCACAAGTATATCCAGATGAATAATCATATGAAACCTACAAATATAAGATTAGCCAATATGGTTATAAGTCATTAGCTATAATCAGTAAATGAAAGAGAGTATGACCCATTCATACATAATATTTAAAGTATGCTTCACAAGCTATACAAAAGATGTTTGCCCCATACAACTAGCATAATTTATCCAGTATTTGTGCATAAGAATAATCACATAAGTCTTCTTCACCAACATCTAACCAGATGTAATATAGTTCTCTCAAAAGATATGCCTATGCCAAAGTAAGAATGTTCCAACATTCATGCACCTATGCATAAGGAAAACAGTATGTCAACTGTAACAGAGAGTAAAGAAGATATACAGATCAATGCTAACATAAACCAAGAGATGTATAACACAACATACATCCATAAATAATGCTCCCATGTATACAACAACCATAAAATATGCCAGCTGTTACATACCTATATTCCCATACATGAAGCTAATGAGCTGATAGTCATCAAATATTCATCCACTAATGTATGCATCAATGTAAGACCAGTTATACTAACAATTAGCTGTGAATGATCTCATAACCTTGTTAGATATAATACGTGACATAGAGTAAGGTATGTTCTTCATACATAACCATCCAAGCTAAACAGATATTCCAATTAGCTATGAATGTTTCACACATACAATTATAAGCTATGCCAATGGCGAATGTTCTTATTCATATAGACAAGAGAGAGGTTTATACTAGGTGTAAGTGAGCCCATAATAAAACTCCCCCTTAAGCTTACATTCCATCTAGAACTAGCCAAGGCAGTTTGCATTTAAAACATGAATTCTATGTTATGAATGTGGAGCCTAATCAAACTCAGGTTCTCCTGGCGCAGTTTCCCCCCTGACTTATCTACGGGGTCAAGGGGCAGAGCCCCTTGCGGGGTCTTGGGGCAGCGCCCCAGGCGGGGTCAAGGGGCAGAGCCATCAATTTTCTATTAGTCGGAGTATTTTTGCCCTAATTTCGTTATGTCAAAAATACTTGTAAAAAGGGCTTGGGCAAATAATGTTTGCAATATACCAATGAAAGGTGAGCTGCCTACACATAACTATGAATGTGTTCATATAAGACATATGCCAATGCAAAACTAATGCAAGGTATGTGCAATACTATGTTAAGTATGTATCCAATATACTCCCTCTGAATCATACATGCTATGCACTTAAAAGGATGATTAATAAGATTTCCGATAGAGACAACTAACTGAAAAATAAAACCCTTATTTCAATTTCAGACCAAACCCTAGATGCCATAAAGATTCTTAGTTTTAGATTGAATTCCTAAATCTGAAATGGATCTTTTCTCTACCGTAGCTCTGATACCATGTTAGAATATTTCAGATTCTACTTAGGAATTAACCAGACTAATCACATGATAAGATAACAGTAAGGAGAGTTAGTACCCATCTTAGATATCACCCTCAGATCAGATCAGCTAGATCAGCACCCTGCTTTCTTGAAGCCTTTAATCTGATATTTACATTGGCCTAATATCAGAGGTCTGCTCCAGAATTCTGCTCCTAGATATATCGGATATTTGCTAGTGGAACAGAGATGTCTTTAAGGATGAATACTCTTCTGCTCTTAATATATTCGCTGCTACCTTGTGAATTTGTACTACTACCTGTATTCGCTGCTACCTTGGGAATTAACATTCGCTGCTGCCTGTATTGACTGCTGTCTTATGCAATTTTGAAGAGGGAAGAGCACGTTATGTTTTTGTGTGTCCTCCCTCAAGATTCACTCTCCTATATGTAGGAGCTATAAGGACAAAACTCCAAAGAGGGAGGCCGACCTGTTCCAAGAGGGCCGACCCTTGACCAAATAATATAAATTATATCCTTAAGGAGGGCCGACCTGACCGAGTATAGGAAATTAATTAATAATAAACCATTATTAATTTTGCAGTTCAGTTTGATCAAGGCCGACAGGCTATAATATTAACAGAAATGTCCTCCACTTCAGTAGCTTTGGTTATAAGAGCTATAAAAGTTTTAATATTTCTCCTTGAATTGTTTTTTCTGTCCTTTCATCACTTAAAGGAGCCCCTCTTTAATAGTAGTCTAGAACATTTCGTAGAACTCAATTGGAAATCAAGCCCATCTTGGAGTTTTGCCTTTCTTCATACTGAACACCACTGTTTGCAATTCACTTTCTATAGCTGGAATGTTTAACTTATCATTGTCCTGAGCTGAAATAATTCTAGGATGAATATCTAACATTGTTTATTGGGCCATCTCATCCAAAGGTTGGGCCATAAAGTGCTAAAAATATTGCTGAGCAATTTGCTGCATACGTTCCATAGAGAATTCCTTCCCATCTTGCATAATAAGAGTGCTAATTTGGTAATGAGCTTGTTGAGTCAGCAAAGATTAATGAAAGAAGGTAGAATTTTTATCACCTTCCTTTAACCATTGAATTCTAGATTTTTGACTCAACATAATTTCTTCTCTAGTCTCCCATTCTTGAAGACCAGCTTTCAAAAGGATTTCTTTATGAAAAAACTATGAGTACGTCTAGAAGTTCTAAGGTTACAATTGATATCTTCTAGTTGTGCAAGGATTTGCTATTTTTTCTCCTTGAAATTTCTAAATTCAGTCTAGTTCCAATTTTTAGTTTGGCCTTGAGATATTTTTAACGTTTAACAAATTAAAACATGTGTTCCATATGTAGGCTTACCTCCAACGACTATTGCTGAATGAGTCAAGCTATATTTTCATGATGAAGCTCACATCAATTGGAATTGGAAATGAGCATGATTTAGAACTAGTGTTACCTAGGGACGCGTCCCCGACTTGAAAAGCCCTGTCCTCATACCGGGGATGTTTCTGGGACGGGGGAATGGCTAGGGGACGTCCCCACCCCATCTCCGATTTTCAAAAAATGACAGGGGACTGTAATGTCCCCAACTAGGACCTTACTTAATTTTCTCTAAAATTTTCAATTAGGTTTGGATTGCCCTTGGGAATGGCAATTTGTAATGTTTCATACTAGGACACCAATTCCCAATAATTATCATATGTCATTATGCATTTAAATCATATTATATTAAGAATAATCTCTAATTCATAATATATACTTAAGCTCTAATTCCTTACTTCACTCCTAATCATAGACCTTAAGAAAGATAGTAGATTTACTGTGCTAAGATGCTTGCACAGTCTACAAGTGGATTCCCTCAAGGCTCTACCTATCTCGGGATCTTTCCATCATGTGACCGATTTACCCGCCTCTTCCTACACACACTCCCTATCCCCTTAATAGTGATTAATGAGTTATTAAGGAACTAGTCAAATATATGTAATATTTTATATTACAAAATAATAAATAAATATATATAACTGATATATAATTTCTGATTTTATTATTACTAGTAGATATATATAATATATCTAAATTTTAGATTATTCTTATAATTGATTATATTAGATCATAAATATACTGTAGAATATTTAGATATATACATTAGAACATTCAGATTTATATAATCCCATTCTATTTTAGATATATACTTCTCATATATTGGAGCATTCAATAATATATATATATATATATATATATATATATATATATATATATATATATATATATATATATATAAAATCTTAATTGTCTATGTTGAATTCATTTCTATAAACATAATATATATATATATATATATATATATATATATATAATCATGAAGAACCATTTATCCAATTTATTATTTGGATTGATGGGCATTAATAATATTAGTATATTTCATATTCACTATATAATAAGAATTTATTGCTTAATAATATTAAAATATAACTCATCTAATTCATATCTTATTCTTATTCATCTTACTTATAAAAGTCCTAGAAATATATATTAATGATATAAACTGAAAGAAAATAAAGTTACGTACCTCTTATAAAAAAGGAGATTCCTTATTCTATTTATTTGATTTGCTACTTTAGACTTATTCTTTTCCTTATTTCATGCACATTATTGTTGATATCTTAATTACGTAGGATGTCCTCTTTTTGTCTTACTCAACATTTCTCCTTATTTTCAGTTCCCGGTATTATTGTGTTCTATCTGCAATTTATCATCTTTGCTATGATATTAATTCCATTCGCTGAATCCACTTTTTATCCTCCTTTAATATTCTTTTTTTTGTGATCAATGCTTTCTTTGAGGATCGTATATATCTTCCAATTTCCCATTGTTGCTGACTGTATCAATGTATTAATGCCACGTATATGCCTTATAAGCTGACTATCCTCTTCGCTGCCCACCCTCCATTAATAAATTATATATATATATATATATATATATATATATACCCGTACAAGTAGGAGTTGTATCCCTTTCAACAAGGGGACACATCGTGTCCCTGAGACAGATGGGCGTCCCCAATGGGATATTAATATTAAAGTGGGCCCCTCCTTCCAAGTTTTCCCTATTATGCTTATTATTGTTTGGTAGTTAATTCCTGTTATTTGGGGTCCCTTGATTAGTATTTGACAACATTACATTAAGAATCGTGAAATTAAGAATGTTGTTATATTCATGTTGCATGCTCAGAATCATATAGCAGACAGTTTGCAAGGTTTTGGGAAAGTATGAAAAGTGCATTACAGACCTGAAACATGCATCTTATGTCATTTTGTGGCAATACATTAGTGCTAGGTTGGTTTTGTGTTGATTTGGGTCCTTTGTCGAAGATCTGGTGAATATTGGAGGTTGCATTGAGGTGCCATCTTGTTGTAACAGATCTATATCATGATTGGAACTGTATAGCAGACTTGTTCATATTAATATCAGTCCACTTACAATGAACTAGAGGTGTAGTTTTAGGGGTGTAATGATGTAACCCCAATTTAGAACATTGGTGAATGTGGTCTAGAGTGAGAAGAGCATTGGGAGACATGCTTGATCCACTATCTGTAGCAGCCCTTTCTAGAGTCAATGTCAAATCTGCAACAGTCAATTCCAACATAGTTTCCAAGGTTTTTCATGTTAGTATTTCGTACGAATGTTATTTCATGTATAGGCACTAATGTGCAAATGATTATCTTCGAAAGTAATTGTAATGCTACACCTATAATTTGTATAGTGATAATTATATCAGACTTAAGTGATAGTAGCGTGCTTCAATTTGGAAGATGGGTTATTGTTCTTGTTGCTATTGACAACAAATTCCGAATTATGTTCTTGGGTGTATTTCAATTTTGTATGTTATTATTTTAATATTACATGTATATTGACAATGAATTCCAAATTATGAATGCATATTTAGTATTGAGTTTGACTATTGAAGTGTTATATGTTAAGGTTCCATGATGTTTAAATGGCATGCTTTATCCATGCTTTCATATGAATGTAATGTATATATGCAAATTTCCTTGTATATTTTAAAATTTCCCTATATTTATATAGCCATTCCCTTTGCCGCCCCCAAACTTGCAAAAAAAACTGCTGTCTCAAAAACTCGTCCTCCCATCCCCTGCCGTCCCCGTCTTGGAAACTTGGGGTAACACTGTGCATAAGTAATCTACCCATCTCCAAAGAAATTGGCCAGTGATTAGAACCAATGTTGTTGTAATGTCCCCTGTTGGGACCTTTCCTAATTTATCTTAAATTTTTCCATTAAGGTTCGGATTGTACTGTCCATGATAGGATTAGTCATTTATCTTGTTAGATTTAGTTATCTTTAACACTCATATCCAATCTTATTACTATTTTAACTTCATGAAGGGAAGCGTAGACGTTATCCAAGGTGCCTAGAGACCAACCATAATGGGCTCCCTCAAAGTTTACAGGTCCAAGCCCAAACTATTGGGATGCTGACCCCCACCTTATTTTGGGACAGATAGCCATTACCTGGATTTACACAAGCCCCTCAGTAACATTACAACTTATTTCCTTGAGTCAAATAGTATATAGGATTAAATAAGGTCTCAATAGATAATTATAAATACTTCCTTGTATATAATCTAATTCGAATATGCTAATCCTTAACAGCATATATATATATATTTATATATATTATAATTCAGATATCTATTACAGATCATTTAGATTGTCTGATCTTTCAATTATGTAATTCAATCCTATAACTCTGACATGTAATTTATATATATATTTGATTATATACTAGTTTATTATGCTAAGGACATTCAGAACTAATATTCTGTGACCAGTACGTTTTGCTGCTTGCCATTGATAATATATATTTTTTATTTCCTCTTTTCTTTTGAAGAGTACCCCTTATAATTTAGATGTTCAATGATGATGGATTTCTGGGATAGGATGTCGCAAACTATAGTCTTGTTTACCAGCGCAGGTATGTTATTTAATCAAGCGCAATTTCCTTTATCTCTAACATTGTATTTGCTGACTAGATTATCGTTCTTGAATCCTATTTGCTGATATTCCAAACTTGAATGTCTAAATACATTGATTTGTTTATATTCTTCTCGCGTCCCTGACTTGGAAGTATGGAAATGATAATTTATATTGCTGTATGAGTGTAAATATAATCTGAGGTCAATCTCGATATGTATATTCTATTTCTATGATTAGCCTATATTCTGATATATAGATGATACGATCTCAGTAGAGATATCCTCTATAACACTGCGATCTCAACCTATGAGAATAATCCTCCACAATAATATACTCTGTTGTAAGTGCAACCTGTGTATATGCCGTGATCACAATATCTAATGTTTATCCTTTGCAAAGTACTAATCTCAGCCAGCAATCTGTATATGCTTTATTTCCTTCGGGTTAACGTCATTGAATAGTGATCTGCAATAGTATGTATAGCTACGGTTTCAATGGTTATGTATCCTTTTCAATATAAGTCTTTAGACTGCGATCTAAAATGCCTTGTTCTTCTTCGGTGATAATGAAGACAAAATGAGCATTGTTTTATATTTGCGCGATGAGATGGATCACATCCATTCATCGTGACTTTTAGACTTGCACCCTTTTGTATATGTTAATCGCAATTATGTTTTGCAGATACAAAACCAATCAATATTAATCGGTATCAATACCTTGTTTAGTTAATAATACATAATCGATAGATTATTAATCAGTTGGGTATTCAACCAGATATATTAATGATATATATTTGATTATTGTATACTATCTTTTATAACTGATTATCTTTTCTTTAACTGTTTATGATTTAGTCTTTATTTAGAATAAGTTTAAATCTTTAATTTAAACTTATTTAATTATTTAAATTATCGTTTTAGCCTATCTTCAGAAAAGGGGTCTTCACATTATCTTGAAAGATATTAATAATATTAATATAGATTAATGTTGACATGATAATAATATAAGTAATTGATAAAATTATAATATAAGTATTATTGATATTTATTATTATAACTGAACATTAAGTTTTATTTCTAGAAGGGGATATCACAGTTGTTTAGAATTTGAGCCTTTGGAATTGATCAAGATGTTCCAAGAAATATTTTGGGCCTTGTCATTTATTGGACCCTATACACGCGTGACTCCTTTGGATATACCTTGAGAGTTGAGAGATAAGGATTTGGCTTTTTATCAAATCATGTCCGCTAAAACAGTCATATGATCAAGAGAAGCTTTTGTTTCTTGAGTAAACCACATCAGAGGATGCTGAGTATGAATAATTCTTTTGATGTCCATGCTCTTAGAGGGACAACTTTTCAACCCCCTAATGTTCCATGTGATAACCTTCATTAGGAGAATTGAGAGAAGATTTGGGACAAATCCTTGACTTTACTTGTAATACTCTATATTATGGCCTTATTTTTGAAGGTTGGTTTGATTTGATTTGATATAGGCCCAGCCTTAATGTTTGTATCCATCTCTAGTTTTTTCTTTTTTCTTGAGCTATACCTAGACATGAATCTGTTTGTTGCTGCTCTATAGGAGTTTCTAGCAACAACAATGGTTGTTCCTGTCTCTTTGTATCACCTACCAACTCTTTTTGGTTGTCAAATTGGTCTTGAAATTTTTTTTCCGATGATAACTTGTCCCAGAGGGCAAGCTTCATTGTGCTGATTTGGAGCTATAGAAATTGCAAGTTGGTTATGCTCTTCCATTGTAGGCTGAACATCTAGTATGTCCTGTGTGGCTAAGTCACATTCGTCGAATTTCATGTATGAAATTCAGAATTTAGCGAGTTCCAATAAAATATAACATATTCTTTCTAATTCGGTCCAAAGTTCGTGCAAAACAAAACTAGGGCTTTTAAAAATGAAATATATTTGGTCGTCTGGAAGAATATGCGCGAAAGTCGGGTTGAAATGAATAAGTGATAGAACATAGCTATGCCACGAATCTCAGATGGAAAAGAATAAGTGCAGAAATGAATAGGTTTTTGTCCCACATTGAAAGGCGCCACGATCGATGGCATAGTTGCAGGAACGTTGTCAATCTAGTGAAAACTGCTAAAAAATGTTTTCTTTCAGAACCTGACACATGTTTTCCATGAACATACATTAAATAATAAATTATTTTAAGCTTGTGATGGAGTTTTCCATTCCATCTCAAGCTTAAAATATATTTATGGTTTAATATGTAACATTTAACATTTTTTATTTATATATTAATAAATTAAAAAGTTAAATACATTCATATTATAATATTTTTTAAATTTATTATAATGTAATAAAAAATTTATAACATAACTTTGTTATTTTTATCGGTAATAATTTTTGATATTTTATTAATATTAAAAGTATTACATCACAATTACTGTATATGATAATATATCTGTTCAAATCTGCCATAAAACACCATACTACTAATTATCTAACTCCTACCATCCTGCTATCATTTGATACATATAGAGGCACTGTCCAAGCATAGACCACAACCCAAAAGACCAAAATTTGGGCATACAAGACGATATTATCTACCTACTACCATCTGCAACCAAACTGGTGACTACCCAGGTATGATTAACCATGTCCCATTTAAACAAAATTAGGGCATTACATTCAGAGTCGACTACTTTCAAGCATATATCTTAACTCTAGAATCAACAAAAAACATATGACTTCTATTCCTTTTACCTGTAAAAAAGACCCACAAAAACTAACCGAGCTAAGACACTCCTACTTGTTCTGCATTGCTTTGATCATCTCGTCCTTGGATTGCACAGGAATGAAAATTCTACCCCTCGTGTCCAGCCACGGTTTCTTCTGTTTCCTTCCTCGCTTTGCCTTGGGTTTCCTCTCCAAAGCCTTCTGACAGTCCTCCTCGAACTCAAGCGGTAGTTCTTTCAACATTTTCCATCCTCCCATCACCTCTTCGATTCTTTTCTCTTTACAAGTACTCGTGCTCCACACCAGAAATGGTTTGAAAGACTGGGTTGTGCCGTCCACTTCTTTCCACAAATCCTCATTCGTCTTGAGCCCAATTCCTGGTTTTGCAATACTGATTATCTACAATATTCCCCCACACCACTGAGGCTTAAACACATTTTCTCATCATCTCTAGGACCTCTTCTCTCGACCTGAGCTGCAATGCCCATGCCAAGAATGTAGAAGATATATCCAAGCAGAAGATATGCCCATGTTCTAAACTTGTACTCCGTTGTAATGACCTCTTCACCGAAGATAACATCCAGGCATTGCCAAAATCTTGGGTCGTCAATTGTGAAAATACCTCTCTTGCTTCTCACAATTGCCTCTCCCTTAAATGCTTGCACTTGATTGAAGGTGTGGAGGGAAAAGTTAGCCTCCATACCTCTCTGTTTCTGCTCTGCAAATCGACCACTTGTTTGTAAAGCATCTGCCGAATGCCTCTTAATCACATTTGTCAGCCCTTTTAACTCCCACGCTCGACCTTACTTGTCCGAGAAACTTTCACCTCAAATCCAATGCCAATAAATGATTCAGCTCTCCATTGGCAACTCAAATAATGCTGAAAGCGGATATAATCTAATTCCTCCACATTTATGAATATCATCTCACTTTTCTGTGCATAACTTGTCATCATTGCTCTACTTCTCTCCCATCGAATGTAAGTGGAAGGTCCGTCATTTTTGAATGGTAGATTCATTCTCAAAAGATTGATTACTCCATATACATTTGTTGTTGAATATAGCCATGATTAGATAAATTCATATTACTAATGCATATATCAATTAGAGAAATTCATAATGCTGAAGCATATATCATCGATCAGATTAAAGAGACATATATAATATATATATAGATATATATAATGATAATTATTATTATCATCATATATATATTAATATATACGATTTTTATCATGCTCTATATTCTCTTTATGATTGAATATGAAACAAACCCGATTACTAATTCACTTCTTTCATTTCTGTTTTCCTTCTCCTTTTCTTTTGGGAGGCTGTTAGAGCTTAGAATAGACTTAGCTGTCGGATTCCTCAGTGCTAGATTGGACCAACATTTCTTGCTCTTATTAGAGAGAGAACCAGCCCTTAATCTGGAGGCTTGGCTTCATTCAGCAAGATCCTAGACCTTGAAGCCATTCCTATGTTTTATTGAACAAGTGGATTTGGTATCGAGCCAAGGGTGCAGTTTAGATTGACTAGACCAATGTCTAATACAACCTGCTCCAACATTAGACTTAGTTTATTAGAAATTTTGTTTTGTTTAAGACATTGATGGACCTTAAAATTACTATTTCACCATTTGAAGCCACTAAAAAATAATGAGTTTGTGACTCCTTCGGTCTACGCACCCATTTGATGATATTGTTCAACCATACTCATGCTAGTATTTATTTATCTCTTATACAATTGTCTCTGCATTTTCCATTGTCTTTTGGAGCAATAATCCACTTTAATTATGTGGACTAGGCACCTTGAATCTTTTACCTTCTATTGTCAATATTGTGACCGAATTCTCCCACTATGGGCTTCTTATCATCTTGAATGGAGAGTTGTTGATGTTCCAGAATTTCACATGCTGTACTTGGTTTGTCATGCTTGTCGTTCCGATCTACCTTGAAGAAAAGGCTATGAACCTCATGTTTCATAGAACAAAATTCCCTGTGATTACATTTAGATGGAGCTTGATTAATTGGATGTGCTGCATATATATGGATCTTGGGTGGAATTTAAAAATAATCTGTCTGTTTGTGCCTTCGATTTTTATGTGATTTTGGGATTCATTATTGTCGCAATGTTTGTGGATGTTCTAATTTTTTCAAGTTTTTTTTTCTTTGTCAAAGCAAGGTCGGCTTCTATCTCTTGCATTTCTTTGGCTTAATGTTTAGATTGTTTGAAGTCATGGCCAACAATTAATGAAAGTTGGTATTTGAGGTGATTAATGTTTTTCCTCATCTATGTTAAACACATAATAGTCTCAAATGACCAATCTTATGGATGATCCTGCTATGATATGCTTTGAAGCAATATCCTTGTTGGCACTTTCTGATCACTGTGGATAGAAATTGCAAACCTGGGGGTTGAAAAAACAACAAAGCAAATTTAGTTGCTGCAAACCCTAGCATTATAAATAAAATTTTGAAACCTTGGCTTTGAATAAAAACATTGATTATTATTGAATGGCTATGGATGTCCTCATCTTCTTGAATTGTTTTTTCTTTGTCAAAGCAAGGGTTGCTTTTATCTCACATACATTTCTAGCTCAATGTTCAGACATAGCTTGTTGTCATGGTCAATAATCTGTGAAATGTGGCATTTGAGCCAATTGATGCTTCTACTCATCTATGCGAAACCCATAATATTTGCTTCTGATCAATCTTATGGTCAATCATGCTATGCCATGCTTCCAAGTGACATCCCTTTTACCAATGCATTTGCTTTACTTCGTGATGCCATTGGATACCAATTGTAAATCTTGAGATTTGTTGATGTTTTGTAGCTTTAGTCGGATAAACACTATGAGTCAATACTAGTGAAGATATGTATATATATATTTAGTATATATGAGATGTATATATATACTTATATATATATATATATATATATATATATATTATTATGTAAATATAAGAGAAATTAATATAATACTCGAGATATTATATATATATATATATATATATATATATATATATATATATGTATGTATGTATATATATAATCATAATTGTCATTATATTAATTACATAATAATGAATAGACATGTCCCATGATGGGACATGTCTCTTCTTGGCTCATTCTCAATATAAATGCAAGAGATTATTGCATCTGGAAAACATATACAATCAGATAGTGCTATTACATTTGCAATGATCCTAAAACCTTAACATGGTATTAGAGCCAAGTTGCAAATGTAAGAGAGTAGTTTGTTGATGGTGAATGTGTGACTGTCTCAGAAAATACAGTCTTAGTACGAGGACCATATCTCACAAATACACCTTTGGATTTTGCTGAATTTTGAATATGTTGGTGATAAACAAATTTAGAAGAATCTCATCAGAGCGAATGGCAAGAAAGTGTCGGATTCAAAAGTTATGACAGACATGTACGGGTCTATACAAAATTTGTAAAAGTGCGAGGTTCCTTCTTTAAAAGCCTAACCGCTTGAAGGGAGATCCGATCAGATTGAAGGTTGTCATAGTGTATAGAACCTTTGGATATTCAAGATAGGTCATGTGAAGAATTTTGGTAATGTTCGAGAACAACGACATCATTCTGTGAATTTGCATGATATTTTCTATATGGGCTCACCTTACAGAATGAAATATTTGAAATTTATAAAAGATAAGTATTCCATGTTTTATTAATGCACATAATTTTTTAAGTTTGTAATTCAAGCTATACTATTGGTTAGTAAAATCTTGTATGCTTCTATCATTGGTATTTTCGGTCGAGATAGTTTGGTGAGCTATTTGTACTCTTTGACATACCTTCAAGACGAAAGCACAAGAAAATTGCATTCAAGGGAGAAAGAACTTAATGCTTGCAAACAAATTGATGATTGAGACCAGATGCAGAGGGAGTTCGACATTTCAAAAGAAGACAAGAGGTTGATACAAGATCTTGAGCTTTAGAGGGAGCAAATAGAGGATATGGTTAAATCAACTTTTGATAATCTTAGTTGTATTGATTCAGAGGGAGTAGTCCATACTGAGATGGATTCTCCAGTGATCAAGAATCTATAATAGTTAGAGGACTAGGAATCATGAATGCCTTTTGGGCCCTATGTAAATCATGAGGAAGTGACAACTTCCAAATGATTATCACTTGTATTTGCAGAAGTTATTGGAAGGTGATGATCTTACAATAACTTAAATCATGATATACACTATTTATAATGTTGAAACATATCATGATGGATTAAATCAACAACTAAGTGTTAAATGTCATTAAATTGACGGTCTATGAGTTGTTTGTATAGATGTATCTTGTAAATCAACAACTAAGTGTTATATGTCATTAAATTGACGGTCTATGAGTTGTTTGTATAGATATATGATAGGTATTTGGTGAATATCATGTGTTGATATTCTGCAAGCCAGGACCTTATTGAGCACTTGGTGAATATCATATGTTGATGTTCTGATAGGCCAATACTCAGAGTATTTGGCGAATGTCATGTGTTGACATTCTGATAGGCCAATACTCAAGATATCAAATGATGGAAATCTTCTGATCTATTGCTATATTACGTTGAGGTAATATTTATTCTTGTGTTTATCTTCCCTGGCTAAGAGAGTGTTGATGTTTTGTAGGTTCAGTCGGATAAACACTATGAGTCAATACTAGTTAAGATATGTATATGTATATTTAGTATATATGAGATGTATATATATACTTAAATATTTATATATATATATATATATTATTATGTAAATATTAGAGAAATTAATATAATACTCGAGATATTATATATATATATATATAATCATAATTTTCATTATATTAATTACATAATAATGAATAGACATGTCCCATGAAGGGACATGTCTCTTCTTGGCTCATTCTCAATATAAATGCAAGAGATTGTTGCATTTGGAAAACATATACAATCAGATAGTGCTATTACATTTGCAACGATCCTAAAACCTTAACAAGATTGAAAAGCAAAACAAATATAATTGCTGCAAACTCTTTAACATTATTAAAAATATTTCTTTTTTGGGAAAACCATGGCTTTCCAAAAAATAAAATAAAATTTAAAATGCAAAAACTGTAGCCACTGCAGAGTAGTTCAAATGCATGTGAACATATTAATGACAATTTCTAAATGCTTGGACAAATTTAGAAACCTAAAATAAATTTAAAAACTTGGAAATCATATAGAAAAAAATAAAAATTCTTGAACGATTTTTGAAACTTGTCAAAATATTGCTTCCACAATCACCCAAATTTGCAAGGGCTCAAAGGAAGAAAATTGTTGTGAGTGAGAAGTGAGGGTGAGTAGGCCTTAAAAAGGACAATAACAACGTTTTGGGTTCATTTTGGGTGGAAGATCTTATTGCAAAGGACATCAATTCTTAGGCATAGACTTGCTGGGTACTCGTGATGAGTTTGGGCCTGCAACTTGGCCTGACATGTTTTGTGAGTTTGCATGAGTGTCTTGCCGAGGACTCGTCAATTAAGTGGGTGCTTGAGGAATTTTCGAACTATGTCACATTTTTTTTAATGAATTATAGATGAGTAATTATGTTTTAATCTATGGTTTGATTTCCACTATACCTGCTTCATCAAAATTTAATTTCATTCTTCTGCAAAGAGGAGGGAATCATTGGCAATACAGAGAAACAGTGAATAGTTAGATTTATAGTGATCCTTAATCGTCCATAATTGGGGTATAACTTAAAGCTGATAAGAATTTGTCTTCATTGTTTCTAGCATAAATCTTTTTTCTAACCTTAATTTGAGTTGTGTGAATAGTAGCTTCTCAATGATATTTGAACTTCAAAATTTTTGTTGTTACATTTTACCAAATCCACCAAAAGACAACCAGAGGATTACCTGGAAGAATAATTTGAAGATTGATATTTGGGTGGAGAGTTTTTTCCATTCGTTTATACTTTATCCTTTCATTCACAAAGATAGCTTGTTTAGTCTTTGTAAGGAATTTACCTTCTACAGTGTTCCAGATTTGTTGTGCAGAAGGGCAATAAATCAAGTGTGTTGAAGCATTTTCCTTGGTTTTGAAAAAGTTTTAACAAATTGACATACTTATGAATCCTTGCATATTTAGCTGTTTCATGGTTAGAGTTTTGCTATGTTTGACCATCTGCCAGGGTTTTATGATCTCGGACAAAGTTGCGAGGAAACAGATAAAGATCAGATACAATATTAGATATGGATTTAACTAACTTTTGACATCCATTGATACATAAATGGCTGAATATGACAATTATAGAAATATAAATATATTCACTTGTTTATATTTATAAGGGTACATAGTGTAACTTTAAAAATATTTATTTATATCAAAACACATTTTGGTTCTTACTATCTTTAGTAAACAATATTTATTGTGTTATATTATGTTTGTGTCTTTAGTGATATACATGTTTGCACACAATCCTATATTTTTCAAACTTTGAACATTTCACATTCCTAAATTGATCAAGGCACTAGACAGCATAATGTTGTATTCAAGTGTATCATATATGACTCAACTACAGGCTTGTTTATGGGTATATTTGGATATGTAATCCATGCTGTACCCTGGATTGTCATGACCATATTGATTAACCAACACATATATATGTGTATCTAGATGAGGGAGAAGTATTCGACAACTCTAATCTTGGATTATCCTTGACTTTTCCAAATATGATTTAGGCGGGGTTATATGCATTTTGTCTTGAGCAGTAGCTTATCCTGTAATTTTTTTTTTCTAATGTGATTCCATGACTCAAATATAAGCTTGTTTATGGATATTTGAATATGGTTTCTTTGCTATATCTAGGATTATCTTATTGTATCAAGTGTATGATATGTGTATATGTATATCTAGAAAGAGGTGAACTATTCATCAATTCCAATCTTCTTCCAAATATGATTTAGGTGGGGTTATATGTGTTTTGTCTTGAGCAGTAACTTATCCTATAGAAGAGTTTTTCTGATGTGGTGCTATGACTCAAATATAAGCTTGTTTATGGATATTTGAATATGGTATCTATGCTATATCTAGGAATATCGTATCATATCAAGTGTTAGATATGCTTATATGTATATCTAGAAAGTGGTGAAGTATCCATCAACTCCGATCATTTACCATCCTTGAGTATATCAATTATGTCATATGATTTATATGGCATTATATCCATTTCCTCTTGAGCAATGCCTTCTATAGAAATGTTTTTCCATTTCACTTGATTTGATATATTAGTTGTTTGGATATATCTTGTGCAAAGGATATTCTTGAGGATTTTCAACTAATAAAAATATCTCTCCCGTGGGCTCTCTTTTAAATTAGTACTGTAATTTGCCACTCTTATGAGACCCTGGGCCAAAACAATGTCTTGTATGGTATTTAGTACTTGATTGTCAAGTGTGTGGTGATTATTTCAGCATTCTCCTTAGAACATGTCAAAATTGACATTACTGATTTGCTAGGTTAGCCTCTATTAGATTTTTATAAGCCTTTCTTGATATGCCTTAACATTGAGAAGAGGGTTTCTTTTCTAGAGGTCTTTATTGGGGAAATTGAATTGGTATGGAATGTTTAATATATATGGATGAACATCTGACACAACATTGTTTGCAGAATGATAGGCCTCTAAATGGTGTCTCACATGGCATCATTGTACTTTGGAGTGTGGCAGAAAACCTAGATAGATAATAGAGAGCTTCCCTTTTCTAAACCCCAAATTATTTGTATCCTTTTCTTCTATTTATCATAACATCGTTAAAGATGATGGTAGATTCAGGCTGATTGATTTGTTTTCTCAAGACCATTTGATATATCTGTAAGAGTCATTTAAATAATGCATTTCATTAACATTAGTGTTAATAACGTGACGGTCTTGTCTACAAATTAATAATCAGTAATTCTTCTGCTATCTTCAATCATTGGGTGTGTAAACATCTTTTCTCTTTTCCACCAAAAATGTCTTAATAGATTTTCCATAGTTGCATGGGTACTCGTCCCCATACCCCTAGGATGCGTATCGGGTATTGGTACGTGTACCCAAGTACCGAGTACCTATGTTACCCTGAGTTTCCAGGATGGGGGGATGGGGAAACAGGTTTCCAACACTTTTTTTTCCCGGAGCAGGGGACGATTATATATATATATGGAAATCTGAAATTTCAAATATATTCATGAATTATATAACATCGTAACATTCATCTTAGCAACATAATAACATTTATAAATCTAAAATCAATGATCATTCATCGAATTATCATAGAACATAGCATTAAATAAATCAAATCAAATCATCATAGAATAAGAACATAGGATAGTATCAAATGAGAGTTCAAATTTCAATTTCATACATTCATAGATATAATTCATTGGAAGAATGAAAAGTATCATATCATATATCAAAATACGCAAAGGCTGCAAGTTTCAACAAAATGAGAAGTTAAAAACTTAAAGTATCATATCATATATCAAGATTCAATTATCATTGCATCAATGCATCATATAATGTCAGAAGACTCAAAGTCTCAAACTTCAAAGTCAAAATGAAAACAAAGATATTATGTTGCTGCCCCTAAGATTTGGTCTGAGAATAGTAAATATTGCTCAGATTTACACTCTCAATCTGCAGATTTTCACCAAAGACTTCTAGAATTTACAGATAACTCTGTTCACATTCTAACAGCAGCAACAGCAAATGATTATTCACTTGGGCATAACTCTGATCACTCGGGCCAATCTATACGCAACTTGCAAGGAATACACAATTTGATATTTTCAATAATATGTTTAAGATTTGATATTTCATATTAGTAATAACATATTTTAATATTTAGGACTGCCTTGAGGTGTGGGGCCCACACAAGATTAAAAAAATTTGCAAATATTTTATAAAATAATCTTACTTTTTGCCTCTTGCTGCTGGAAACGGTCAGCAGTCCCTGGGATGGTTAGGGGACGGCTTGGCAGTCCCCAGCCGTCCCAGGGACGGTCAAAGGTTTTTGAAACTTCCAGTGACTGTCCCCAAGTTTCCAGGATGGTTTCCAAAAATTTTGCTTCATTGGGGACGACTTGGAAACATCCCCGACCGTCCCCCTGTCCCCGAAACCGTCCCCATTTCCCGAACTTGCCCATTAGGGGTGGAAACATGTTTCCGAGTAACATAGCTGAGTACTCAGTGGAGAGCATCATAGCTAAGGACCTTGATTAAGATTTCTGATTTGTTTCAGTTTTTTATTTCAATATCAGCTTGCTGCTCATCAAGCTTATTTCAATATGTAAATCAGTAATTAGTTTGAAACTTTGATACAATGATTGTATGACATTTCAATTTGTGTACTTAATATTCAAAGTTAATGTTTGACTGTAAACTTTATCACTATTCTTGTTTTCAAAACTCAATGTCATTATATTTTTAGATTTTCTATAAAACATTAAAATTATATGTTAAAAAAATTGATGTATTCAAAGTACCCCCATCATCTATTTTGAAAAATAGTCGCACATGTACCCATACCTGTCTCCGAAGTACCCAAGTACCCCCGTCTCCGTGCAACCTTGAGATTTTCATTCATCATGATGAAAAGGTTTGGGCTAAAAGCATCTCTTTGTTTGAGTCATCTGGAACATTTGAACAAGTACACTTGATGACCATTAATTGAGATCAGCGTTACTTGGGGATGCGTTTCTACCCAAATTAGAGGCGTTTTAGAGATGGGTACCTCACCACGGACGGGGGGACAATGGGAAATGTTTCTTAGCCGTTCCCGGACAGGCAAAAAAATCAGATGTTTCCAAAACATGGAAATGTCAAGGGCATGGTTCAGAGACAGCAGACCGTCCCCAGAATTATGTCTTGGGGATGGCCGACCATCTCTGGCATCAATAAGCAGCAAAAGAAGAAAAGTGACGCCCAGATTTTATAAAACATTTTCCAGGTCTGAGATAATCTATTGAAATCCTATGTTCTTTTTATCTAAAACATTTTATCATGAAGTGCTGATATAAATCCACTCAATTAATGGGATTAGCTATTGTGAAAAGCTTGCTTTCAGTACTATGTTGAAACTTGAAAGTGTAATGAAATGTTCAAACTTCAAAATGTTGAAAACAAGTAGTACCGTCTGGAATACAGTAACCTTCAGCACTGCAGCCTATATTTTGTACAAATTGATGTATGCAATGAGATCATATATCTGCTACTCATAAGGAAAGAGATTAATTGCTAAGGTGCAACTTTGAAGAGCTCTGGTGTATAGCTTATTGAAGACCTTGGAGGGACATAAGAGCTTCATCCTGTATCAGACAATATGCTGTTCATATTTTAGTCAATGTTAAGTTTGGAAGGTAAATCATTACTTCATTGTAATTGTGATCCGAGATTAAAGAGGAAAAATTTAATTCTATGAGTATGAACTTATGCTTTTATGAAATTGAAATTTGAACTCTCATTTCAAGTCTCAACTCAATTGCTATGTATACTGGATATGTCTATGATGAATGATTTTAGATTTATCAATGTTATCATATGAATATTTTTTAAATTTCAGATTTCTCTATATATTTTAATATATTTTAAAAATTCCCTATTTTATATATAGCTGTTCCCACTATCCCCTATTCTGGGGGAAAAATAATCCATCCCCTATCCCCATTTCCCCTCCCCTCATCCTCCCATCCTAGAAACTCGGCTAACTTAGATTGAGATTCTAAAATGAGGTGTTAGGAAGCAACTACTTGTTGGTGTGTGTTTTATGACACAGATAACTCAGAATAAAATACCAGGGGTACTCTAACCTCCCTTGAACAAAATCCTGTAATGTGCTAGATAGACGAACTGTGTGATCACAAAGACGACTCCAAGGTTCCAAATGCATGTGATTTTTCTATTTAGGATAGACTCTTGTGGTAGGATGATTTGCTGAAAACCTCCAAGGGGACTTAAATAGTTGTTCAAGATTTTATCCTCAAATAATTTTGCCTTTGAGCTTTTGGATTCTATTTCCATTGAGATCTTAAAAAAGGAAAAAGATTAAGGATTGAGGAAAATTATTCTAACTCTAAACTAGACCTATGAACTTCTGGAGACAAGACTGCAAAAAATGGAATTTACAACCTATCCTTGCTTCACCAAATTCAACAACTTCACAAGAGTGGTGCAATCTTCTAAGGTATTCTAAGGATTTGCACATCATAGATATTCACCAACGTTCGAACAATGAATACAGCAATGGAAGTTAAGTTTCTTATCACAAGTTCAGACTAACTTTGCACAATAGTTGAAAATCATCCAACTATCAAGATTCAAAAGTATGAACATATTGATTCCATAATGAACATTCTCATCAAATCCTTCATTCAATTTAACAACTTGAAAATATAATCTATTCTAAGTGAGAGACAAGAAACCATGCAACTTGTAAAAGATATTAAATTCACCAACAATTGAATGATGAATTTACTTAAGAAGTGATTTATGCAACAATATTTGAATCTCCCTTTACAAATGAGAGGAGTGGGGTTTAAATAGGAGTTCAAAAACATACGAGAGAAAATCTTCTCTAAGTGGGAGACAAGAAACCATGCAACTTGCAAAAGATTATAAATTCACCAACAATTGAACAATGAATTTACTTAAGAAGTGTTTTATGCAACAATCTCTGAATCTCCCTTTACAAATGAGAGGAGTGGGGTTTATATAGGAGTTCAAAAATAGATGAAGGGCCCAGATCAATTTAAGATTGATAGCCAAGACTAAGACAACTATACCCTAATTAGGGTTTGTAATGCTTATCAAATGAGAACCAATGAAAAATAAACAACTATCAATTGCTTTCCTCTAGAAGAGAGTGTCCCTTATCTTGATGGAAGAAAAGGTTAGGTTCATTGAACTTGGACACCTTGTCATGGAATTATCTGATTGGTAGAGGCAGGTGGTTGCCATCTCAGCATGCTTATCTCTTTGGCTTTGAACAATTCTTCAATTTTAGGAGTTTGAGGTTTTGGAAAAATATTCCCAAATTGTATCATCTTTATCTCCTTTTTAAATGTTCTTCAATCTAGGATTTTGGACTTCTTGGTGTGAACTTTGAAATTTGGAAGATGTCTTTGAAATCTTCCCTTGTTCATCCATCCTTCTTTCTGTCTTGAAATTCTTTGTAGGTGATGAAGTCCTTGGTTGTGTTTGTTTTCCTCATCTGTGAATGTCATCTTTTCTTATACCATTTGAATTCCTTCCTTTGATCTTGATCTTTGGAAATCCAGGGTTGTTGTAGCATCTCCATCTTTGTCTTTAATCTGGAAATGACCATATGAATTTTGGAAATGATGAAGTCATGTCCTTGGAAATGCACTTTCAGGTCTGATTTTCAGGAAATTTTCTATACTTAGGCAATTTGAAGTCATCCTAAGATGGGAGGACTTTGCTTGTGCTTGTGGATTTTCTCTCAATTTTCCTTGGCAGATTTCACTTAGAAATAGGAATTTTTATGCTTCTTGAGCGGACTTCATGCTCACTCATGAATTTTGAAGCACTCAACCGAATTCACAATGCCTTCTTGACTTGATCAGATTTGATTGTGGTTGAAAATTTTCTTGACACTTAGCCAATTTCAATGCTCCTTAGTTTGAGCAGACTTCAGCTTGGAACAAGGAATTTCCTTCTTGATAGGGGCGGCCTTCATATGAGTTTGTGGATTTTATCCACACTTAATCAAATTTCTTATCTTCCTTTCAAGGTGGACTTTGTAATGATTTAGGAATTCTTCCATGTTGGAGAGGGTGGACTTAAGGTCTGTTCAAGGAACTTCAAACACTTAGCAATTTTCTAAGCCTCCCAAACTTGAGCAGAGTTCATGTGTGTTTGTGGAATTAGCCATGCCTTAAACACATTTTTTTTGTGCAGAATTGTGGAATTCCCATCTCCTGATTGAACTTCATCATTTCTCTCTTGATACTCAACAAATTTGCAATTCTTGACTAGATTCGAGCTTCACCATGGATTGTGGATTTCCTTCATGTGAGGTCAAACTTCATGACGATTTGAGGATTTTTCCACGCCTTAACAAATCTCTCATCTTTTCAAGGCGGACTTCGTGTTGAAATAAGGATTTATACTTAGAAAAATTTCTGACTGCTTTCCTCTAAACTTTCAAAGTCCATCTCCTCTCACCTTCGTCTTGAATTTCTTCTTGATTTTCATCTTGAATTGAGGCAGACTTCAACTAGGTTCGAGAAATTTCTTCACTATACTTTCCTCATTCTCCTGAAAAGATTAAAAAAAATTTAAATTAGGAGAGGATATGAATTTTATGAATGCAAAGTATGGATTTTAAAGTCTAATTCTGATTTCAATTTGCATTTTTATCCTAATTTCACCTTCAATTCTATAAACAATTGAACTTTCAATTAAGAATTAGAACCAAAAGAATGAAAAAGCAAAGATGAATTTGTCAAAAATTCTGAAATTTTTATTTTGAATCAATAAATTTTGCCCCAACTATGAGATTTTTAGATTGAAATACTGAATTTGGAATGAAAATTTCTTCAAGTCTGCATAAAATCGTTAGAACCCAACAATTAGATTAGAAAGCCCTTTGAGAATTCTCAGAAAATTCTGAAAATCATGAAACATGAAAATTCCAAAAAATGATCATCAATAATCATGAAATTCAATCTGAAAATTGCTCAAAATCTCTACCTGACTCTGAAATCTAAAAAATACCACTAACTCCATATCTGCAATTTCCTGTTTGTGAATGAATACAATGCCAAGATCATGTATTTATAGGAAACGATGATATGAAGAAAAGATCGACCTACTTTCTTTTTTTTTGATTTCTTCTATTTTTGAACTTGGTCGATTTCTCTTACTGAAGTTTTATTAAAATAACTTGTTTTTTTCTTTTTCTCATGGCAATCTCTTGGCTTTCTTCTAGAATTTCCCTTATGTGTTGACCTCTATCCTGCTTTCTTCTAGATCTTTTCAAGTCAATCTCTATCTTGCTTTCTTTTAGAATCTTCCTCAAGTCGATCCATTTATGCTTTCTTCTAGAACTTTCATGTGTGAAGGGACTTTGAGGATTTCTCTTTGGGCGAATATTTTATATAAAATATAACATTTAAGTATAAGTGAATGTGACTTATACTTTCAGTTATATTTTATATAAATACTGTTAGGATGTTTGAGAGTGGTTTTAGATCTCTAGGACTTATAATGGGGATTTTGGATTTTGGAAGATCCTAAAATTTTTTAGACTCATCCAAATTTTAGTAATCAGCACGCTTCCATTAGTGCTCCTTTCCATAGCTTTTCTTGACTTTTCCATGATAAATTTGATACTTTAACACAAATTTATTGAGAATTTCCACAATTTTGAATCTTTTTCCTTGTTTTGAAATCTAATACTTTCACCACTTTTCATTCTTTTTCCATAAAATCCTATACGAATTTGAAGCCGAAACAAGAATTTTACACTTGGGCGATTTCACAACTTTTGGTCTTTCTAAAAATAGAAATTTCAATAAAGCAAAATGCAACTTTCTAAATTTAGAAAAAGAAAACAAAAAAGCAGGTTCTTGGATTGGCCCCAAAATGCCGAAAATAGAAACTTTCAAAAAAGCAAAAAGCAGAAAAAATAACTTCTCCTAAAAAGGAGTTGACAAAATTAACCTCAAGCAATGTTTATCTTCATCCTTTGCCTTTCTGAACATTTTCGTAATATTAAAATTCATTTTTGGTTATGCTTTCTTGTTTTCACTTTTGATGACACTCTTGAACTTGGAATGAACTCCTAAATAGATAGCTAGCACAAAATCCAAGATATGGATCAGCATACAAAACATCGTTTTTAAGGAAAAAATGGTAAAACCTTTTTAGAAACTAGAGATCCCTCCTTGATAGGAGTAAACCCTTAATTTTTGAGGGAAAGTTTATAGATCCAAAATAATCTTTTTTCCAAGGGACAAAATTATTAAAACCCACCAAAATTTTTTCAACGGGAAAAAGATTATGAAACCCATTAGAAATTTTTAAGGGAGGAAATTATAAAAACCCATCAGAATTTTTTTAATGGAAAAATTATGAAAACCCATCAGAATATTTTTAGGGAAGAAATTATGAAAATCCATCAAAGAAACCTTCATGCGGCAAAACACGAGACTTCACGTGGTAAACAACATATGCAAGCAACATGCAAGTACATGCAACCCTCGAAAATCAGAGACTTTTGCTCAAACTAAGAAATTGCCTGATCAAAAACTTTGACCAGGTTTGCAATTCTCAACAAAAATCTTCAAAGACGAACCACAAAATTTTCATAAAATGCCTCCAACACTTTCTAATTTTAAAAAATCAAAAAACAAATTTCTATAAAACAAATTCCAGATTAGAAGAGGCTCAAAAATTCACCAAATTTTATGAAATCCATTGACCCGCTTTGATACGATGTTATGGTAAATCGATGTTGTATTAAACAGAGGAGATGAAAGCTCCTTATGTAGATTTACAAAGATGATGTTTCTAAAAGAAACAATCATGAATTAAAGATGAAAATAGAAACTACCTAATAATCTAAAGACTAACTAAGATGACCAATAAAGAAACATTACAATTCTAATACTTTGACCTTTAACAATCTCACCATGAGCTCTTTGCTGAGAGCGAGGCCATGAATTAGCCCTAGGAATTTGGCCTCATTATAAGTGCCATAAGGGAGGGGCTTTGAAGAGCTTTGGATTGTTATACCCTGCCAATTCTGTATGATACAACCAGCACCCGACTTTCCTAGGTTGCCTTTGGAAGTTCTGTCAAAGTTCAATTTGATCCAACCCTGCTTGGGTGGCTGCCAAACCATGTGCTCCTTGGCAGAATGAGAGGCTGCACCCCCCTGTCCAATCCACAGCGGGACCTTTAGCCCTTGCCAATTGTTTTTCATTTTGGCATCCCATTTTGTAAATACTAAAAGTTAAGCTCCTTGGATTGAACTGAGAAAGCTTACTGTTAACCAATTCCACAATGGCAGCTTTCATCTTGTTCTGGAGCGAAGTAATGTTTCTCTCCTTATCTTGGAACAATCTCCTATTCCTTTCTTTCTGCATTTCCCATAACAAAATTTATAATATCATATTTCTTTTGTATATTTATATATTAATATAGTATTTTACTGTTTTATATTTAAGATCTAGTTATAGGTTTCAAAATTGCTGATAATTTATAATAAATTTTAATTAAAAATATGAATGTCAAATGCTTATTAAAAATATCAAAATACATATACAAAATTATTATATAAATATGAATATTTCTAGTTTTTTTAATATTTATTTTATTTTAGATAGCATGATCGATACTATAGTATAAATGTTTTGTTAATAGTACCATTTTTCATGTATATAGATATCTTTAAAAAAATAAAAACTATAAAAAATTTATAATTATTATTCCCAATTTCAATTAGCTGACAAATTTATCGAGTTTTTGTTGGCAAACATGAACCTTGTGACTTAGGTTAGAAATAAAGATTCTGACCAGCTTCTGTGCTATATAACACTTCCCTTTCTCCTAATTTTTCAAGTATAACATTCTTATATGTGTTCAAAACTTCAAAGTCAATCATACTTGTAGCCGTAGTTAGATGTATTCGTATGTCTATTGTCCTTTTATTAATTCTTTTGCTTCCCTTTTCTAACCTCAAGGTTTTTGATTGTGTTGAAGTCCCCCATCTGGAGATGTGTAGAGGGTAGTTAGGCATATTTTTTTAGATCTTAGAGGGTAGTTAAGCATAGTTTTTTAGATCTTTTATATAGTTCATTCTTTCATCTACTAGTAATACATGAAATAAAAAACTATTTAGAAAATATAAAAAACTATGTGGTATATGAAAGAATCAACTACATTGATCTTAAAAACTGTGCTTCATTACACTCACACTTCTACAAATTTTTAGATCTTCTATGTAGTTGATTCTTTCATGTACCTACTAGGTACATATACAAAAACATGTGATATATGCATATTGAATATTGGATGGATGAATAGGGCAATATTTATATGGACATTATGTGTATGTTGATAGGATGTGTTCTATCAAAGTGAAAGGTCACATCTTTTGGTAAAAACCATTAATTACTAATTTGGGTTTATTGGGTTGATAACATTGGGTTGATAACATGTCATTCCATGTTGGAAAGGGTTCTACTTCAAAGCACCATGAAAGTACAATAAAGTTATATACAATGTCTTTAATAAGCAAGCAATTAGATCTACCATACAATGTATACACGCATAAATAAGTAGAAATGGCATTTTGAATGTTCGACCTCAAACTAATAGATCCAAATTGTAACCATTCTATTCATAGAAGAGGTAGTAGCAACATTATCTTGGGCAATTTCTTTGTCTCTAGTTGCATAGGCTTGCTTCTATTTCCCCCCCTTAGCTACTAGCTTCAACTCACAGCTAACTTGATTGACCCATGGATGGTGCTATGTAAATACAAGGTCATCATCCTTGGATCATACCTCTCCAACTCAATGGTGGCTAATTCTTCATACCTTGCTACACTCTTCTGTAGTGGAGGGCTAGGTTGTAGGCATACATACAAGGTGATCAAACCTTTGCATTGACAACTTGTGCTTTTTGGATTGAATATGTTCAAACATACTTGTGCTCACAACTAGAAGCACTTCTTGGTTAGCTCAACACTTGGGTAACAATTTTTTGAAATTGGGCACCTTGGTGGCAAATGTTTCCACTATACATCAATAATGATAATATTAAAACATTTAAGATTTACAAATACGAAAGAGTCAATATTAACTGATGGAAAAAGAAACTATTTGAAGAATGCAAATCCTATAAACTGTCTTGTCAACTTGCACGTCTTCAATAAAATAGATATCCTAGTGCTTGCTTGTTGATCTCCGTCTTAGACATGATCTTTGCCCTAAATTGTGAACTTGGTACCGCCCCTATGTCTATGTAAAAGCCTTCTGTAATCTCCTCATAGCCATGAAACTCTCAAAACATTGGAAGGTTGGGTTGATGAAATTTGCACAAACATGAAGCTGCATGCGGAGTTGCTTTATCCGATGCTGCTCAATGATACACCAAATGGGCCAGTACTTGCCCTCCATGTTACCATAGAAAAGTCTAATATGCTCCTTGAATGGCCCATGTGCTTATAGATCTAGCCCATAAAAATTCAACGATCAATCACCTATAAAAAGTCGAGTATTAACAAAAAACTCTACACCAAGTCTTAAATTGTAAATGAAGAAAGAATAAAATTCGAAACCTGTTTGCCACATCGGTCCCTACTTTTCTCTTTGGGTAAGGAGACTTGCTTCATCTATTGCTAGTGCACTTTTGCTTCAAAGAAACTTTGCTCGTAGCGAGAACTACAAGCTTATGAATGAGGTTGTAAACTGATGCAAACTGACTTCCCAAACTTAGGAGGCAGGACAAATGTATTCTTTAGAATCAGGAAGCCTATTGAACCATGTTTGCTAAGTTTAGAAGTGTTTCTTGGAAAACTGTGGCTACATGCCTACTAAAATGAGAAAGTTTGAGTTAGATAAGGAGATGGTGTCCTATGGGTATGGGGAGAATATTAAACAATGTTACACAGGGACGCATCCCCCCACCTAAACCCTAGTGTTCTCGGAATGGGGACGTCCCTGGGACATGGGGATGTCTTTCCCAAGTCCCCAGCTGCACCACCCGTCAGCCACTGATCGCTGCTTGAGGCCCAACCTCCCGAGGGACGATTAGAGCCTCCCTTCACTACATTTTGACACTTTGTACTTGTCTTGATACCATGCTACTCATTGCAATCATCTTTATGATATTTTTGATATAGTAGAAATCTTCCTTTTGCTGATTTGACAATTGAAAATTTTATTTAGTATTGAGTATTCTAATTTCTAATTATTAATTCGATATTCAAAGCTTCAATGTTCGCTGTTCAATGTTCAAGTATTTACTATTTAGTATTTGGCATTTGCAGCACCCCCCACCCGCCCGCCCGAACCGCCCGAACCGCCCCCCCCCGGCCCTGACGGTGGTGTAACTATGATATTAAATGGAAGTTATGCAATGATTTAGAGGAAAAGGATAGGGGAATGAATTCACAGTGAGTCTGTCTTTTTGAGAGGGGAGGCCTCACTTATATAGACTTTTCTTATCTGTAAATATAAGATTTGCTGGGTATTTTGAAATTTTGAATTTTCTGCATGCAGTGCTACTGAGAATGTGTTCTTCAATTTATGTCTGCTTGTGTTTTATTAAGATTGTGAGTGTTTGAAGTGTTCAACTGAGCAGCTGTCCTGCTGCATCATAGAACAATTGACAATAGGTTGGATGGGCTCCTTGTTATATCTAGGCATTGGTTATAAATGTATTTGCAAATGTTGCACTTATACTCCACAATGGACTTTACCCATTTGCTTTTGCTAATGTACTTCCGCATTAGATCAATGCAGCCTGTTGAACAAGGAGCCCGTAAAAATAAAAGAAGAAAATAAAAAATAGCAAGAAGCTTTAGAAGGATGGAGTAAAATAATCAAGAATGAAGATTTTTAATTAACCCCAAATTGATGCTTGAAGTTGAAAGTTGAAAGTTGAAAATGTGTGCAATTCAAATCCAACTGCACATATTGGTTCCTCCTTTGTACATACTACATATCAATCATCAATCCACCTAAATTAGCCTCGCAAGAAAGTTCAGTTCCTTTCAAAGAGATGAAAATTCGAGCAGAATGATATTAAAAAAAAGTGTGAAAGCAAACAGGGAAGTCTAAACGGAGTCAAAATGGTCATAGGATGCTTTCAGTTGTTAGTGGCATTGTAGTAGTCTGTAATGTCCCCCCTCAGCTGATTCGTCAAATTTGCTAGAATCACTATAGTAAGTCTGTTTTAATTATGCGTCTCCCAGACTTAGTCAGTCTAATGAAATAAAAGGAGACGAGTGTGTGGGGTTGGATTCACTTAAGTTGCCCCTATTTTTCAGTCATGAGTGGGGCCTTTGGGATATTTCCTTACCTTTGGGTGATTTAATGAGATTAAGGCAACATTATCCTTCCAGTCAAGTGGCGAACTCATCTATTAGAAAAATTGCCTAAAATCTAGGCTTTTGTGGCTGTTTGGATTGTGAATTCTTTTTAAGGAAGTGTTATGGATCAATTGGTATTCTATTATGTTGATTTATGCTTTTCTCTCTGCAACTGGAAAGCAACCTTACCAGGACGAAACCCTTGGTAATGGAGAGCTTGGATGTCAACCCAAGCTTCAGTCATGGTGAAGTATGTACCGCTGGTGCTACAGTGATAACGTGGGTCTGAGGATTACCGCTGGGAAGAAATCGCTGGCAGTTTGGATAGCAGCGATAGTGTGAGGGATATCGCAGATTTGAAGGGAAGTTCTCAGCTGAAGGAAACTACAGAATTTGATTAGCCATTGATATTCATCTGGGCTGTAATTCGCAACCAGATACTTAGCATGCTCATTGTAAGAAGACAATAAATCTGGTATTGTCCATTCAAGTACTATTCTATCGTTGTTTCCTCTGATAAAATATTCAGCTTTTATACTGTTCTATCCTCGTTTATCTTATGAGCTTAGAATAAAAGTTTTCAATAAGAATCGATGTACATTGATTTATAGGCTCAATGAATATCATGAATTCTCAATATGCTCTGAATTAGATCATGCTTTTAGATGTCTTTGCATTATTTCCATTAGAAAGGATACTTTCACAGTGAGTGGTGATTTTCTGTTTAGTGTGGTTTTTAGTGGTGGTATCTGCGGCAGAATCATTGAGTCAAGATGCAGGACTCATGTTCCTGGAAAGACTGATAGGTCTACTGTTTGGAGTTGGCAATTCTATTAGTTGAGCACAGAGATTTTCCATGGCTGCCTTGAATCCTGTCATGTGATTTTGGCCTGGTTCTTGACTAGATTCATAACCCTAGTGTAAACAACATAAAAGGACAGACTGCATAAAAAATTAAAAAACTAAAAGCTCACAATGAGATTAAAGCACTTGAGTTAGTTAGCAGTGATGAAAGCCACTTTAGCTTATTGATTTTTGTTCATTTTTATTTAAAAATTTAACAGGTATCTGTTCAATTTTAGAGATTGCAAGGGAGATGCAGACCAAAGTCTTGTTGTGTTGTCTCCAAGGTGCATTCCAGGTTTCCTAAGACGCATCTTTTGGTTGCAGGACATAATATCATTGTAGCTCTTTTAGATCATATGATTCTTCTGCCTCTAGCTCTAGAAGCAAATTCATTTAGCTTTACAACAAAATGAGTGTTGATGCTATTTTTTTGGCAAACAAGAATGGAATTCATTAAGTAATTGTGTTTTTGAATTTTGTAGACAAATTATAAGCATTTGGTCATCATATATCTTCTCCTACAACAGGTTTTTGCTTTCATGCTACAACACAGTTTTTCCTTGTATCCATTTTGTGACCGAATGTGATTCTACCTTTCTAACCATTATAGTATTAGTGACTGATTTTAATTGTAGTTAGAAAACCACCCAACCTATACAAATTATTGTTAGCCTCTTTAACTGTATTGGTCCTTGTATTTTGTTGAAATTGGAAGTTAATAATTTTCTAAAATCTGTGGAACAGTTAGAAACAGAGATATTATTTCCTTCAGTATTGTTGAATATTGTTTGAAAAAGAAAAGTTTTAGCTAGAGGTTACTAGAACTCGATTTGATCCATAATTAGCTTGACTAGATCAGACACAAGTACTATCTAGTCTTATAAATTTTATAACCGATTTATGCAGGATTAGGATTATTTCTATCCATGATAGATCACAGAGTGGGCATGTAGTATAAATTACGAGAACAATGGAAAAGTGAATGAACAAACATGGAATGGAAATTAGTATCAACAAACACTTGCAGAAGGGTGCATGCACATTTTTGCTTTGGAGAAATCCAGTGAGGGAAAACTGCATGTGTGGCTGTGCCTCCAAGTCACTACTAACAAGAAATGCAGGGTTAAAACTTAGAAGCTCATAATGCAATGGCATATGCCCAAATGCACATCTCCCTTGCACTTCTCAACTACCCTGGTCTTGGTGACTTCTTATCTGTGATCTGCAACTAAATTCTTAACTATTTGAATGTACAAATTTACTGTTATTCTTTCTCCTTAGGATCTGTTTTTGCTAGTTCATGCTGAAAGTTGAAATCAAAACACTCACAGTCAACCAAGTAACCTGTTGACAGGATCTCTGCCAATCAGCATTTCATTGGTGGATGGTTGTTCTCTCTTCTGTCTTGTACAAGACAAAATTATACCAGGATGATTATGTATGATACAGATTCATAGCTGTTAATGTCTGTTTGTGGGACTAGTTATTTCAGCATGAGCATGTCCGGACATCTCTTTAATTTGCCGAGACAAAATGGATTCTATAGAGAACTTTAATAAGTCACTTTTGATAGTGAATTACAACAATCCAATTTGAATCACAATTTAGCATAAACATAATTATCATGTCGCACTGGTGTATTCAGTAATTCTGTGCTTAATGAATAATTGGAACATTAATTCTATGAAGTTTGTTTTAACTTCTGTCCACTTACCCTCTAGCTATAAAATTGTATGGTTCAGATTGCATGAATGAAAAGGAGGAGATAGAGACAACCTTCTGGAAAGAGTGGAGATTAAGAATTGCAGAACAACAAAGGCTGGCCCAGCAGGCAAGGGTCTTAGAACAAATGATCCCTGGGGTGGAAACGAGAAGGTTTTTGTCTGGGGATACAGCATATATTCAAACAACAGTTTTTTCTTTGATCGAGTCTGTAAAGATTGAGAAAAAGAGCATTCTTTCAAAGGGATTAATGCTGGCAGACATGTATGGAGTTGACAGATCAGAGGTATAAACTATCACAATATTTTTAGTTGTGCATATCTGATGTAGAGTTTGGCTGCATTACTTTATACAAGCTTGTATCATTTATTTCTTCCCTTGGCACGTGCGTAACATGTCCAAGATGGTATATTGCTGTAACTTCTTTGTTTTTGCTCTATCCAGGTCCTTATACGATATTTAAGCTCTGTACTTATATCAGAAGTATGGACAAATGAAGATATTGAAGAAGAAATTTCGGAGCACTGGAATAAACTATTGGAGCATGATGCAGAACTTCTTAAAGTGCTTAGCTCAACTGTGTACCCTGCCCTTGATACTTTTAATAAACACCGATTAACTTTCTTGTACAAAATTCTTTCTTCTTGCTATGTGCATTTAAAAGAAAGATTGGATTTATTAGGGACTGAAGACATCGAAATTTTGACCGGTCTGAAAAATGAGCTCTTGAATTTCATAAAAACAATGATTACTGCGGGCTGCTCCTTTAGGACTCTTACCCTTATTTGCTTTCAAGGAAGACCAATATTTATCTCAGGTAGCAGATCAGATTCCGATAATTATGCGAGTCATCAAAAAGATGTACTTGAATCCAGGGAAAGGCTGGCATCCACAGGAAGGAAAGATGAGAGTATACTTAAAGACATCCTGGATGGATATGTCAATGCTATTGATTCTGCATTGTCAGAGATATGTGGCAAGACGTCTGATTCAGCAGTTGAAATTAATAATTTTAGCTCTAGAAATCTGTGCAAACTGTTGTCTTCACTTGCTGGTGCAGATTATGATAATGATGAGGTTGAAAGCCCTGACTCAAGGCAGCGATGTTTTGTCATTTTACAAAGAATGAGACGCGTAGTTTGGTCAAAGTTGACTGCATTTGCTGAAAATTTACAGCTACCTGGTCAAGTTCGAGTTTATATGCTGGAAATTCTTCAATGTATTGCTGGAAGGGGCCATATGCATGCTTCTGGTGCAGAGCATGACAGCTTATTACCCTGGGCTGAGTGGGATGCATTCCAATATATGGATATTGAGAATCCTTCTGAGAAAGAAAATCAATCAGGTGCCAATACTTTGCGAAGTACTTTGGTTGCCCTGAAGTCAAAAGAGTTGATATCTACTTTCTGGCCGGATGTAGAAGTAAATGGAAAGGATCTTGTGAGTGTTGATTCATCAGTGTCCTTATTTTGTGTATTAGCTGCTAGTGCTGTATCTAAACAACATATATTAACTTTAATATCTCTTCTGAAAGAATGGGAATGCTTGTTTGAGAACGTCGAAGAAAGATCTGAGAATGTGCAGACAGAAGACTCAAAGAGAATAACAGATGAACAAGATAATTGGAATGAAGAAGCCATGTGGGATGATGGATGGGAAGCACTTGAAGATTTAAAAGTAGAGACAAATAGCAATGCAAATAAAGTTGTTTCAGTCCATACATATCATATGTGTTGGCATATAATTCTTGACAAGCTTGTTGAGCAGTGCGAACTGGAAGATATTTTACTTATGCTTGATGAGGCATGCTCAAACAAAGCCATAATATTACTCACTGAGGATGAGGCGCGTAGGTTAACTGCAAAGTTGGGTAAGTTACATCCTGCTATTGCATTGAAAAGTGCCCTGTTACTTCCCTATGATTCTCTTTGGTTTGAAACATTGGAGATGTTTGCGGACAAACTGAAAGAGATCAGGACATTCAACAGCAATGGACAAGAGAGTAATACCAGTGATGTACTAAAGGAAAACATATCAGATAGTTTAATGGATTCTGGACTATTAGCACTCATTTTATATGCAGGTCTTTTGCCATCCGTTGCTGGTAACCCTAAATTTATTACTGTTTTCTCTTACATGTGTGCTTTGCTGGGGCAACTGGCTCGCTTGCTGCAAGAAAATTATTTATCCTTGCAAAGGAAGGGAGAACAAGTTCCCTTTTCAAAAGAGTATGAAAATCAATCCCTTTTCTTCTTTGATGTGGCTTTCCCTAGTTTTATAGCAGAACTCACAAGGGGAAAACATTATTTTCTAGCAGGAACAATGGTATTTCAATTTATGCATGTACATCCTACTTTTTATTCTATGGAAGCTGTATATGTTGCTCTGAAAAGATATTTAGAAATGCAAATGAAAGTAGGTCAGGTAAAATATCAGACTGCTATAGGTGCCATGGCCTTTCCACACAGTTTGAAGAACATTGCTAATGGCTTGAGAGAAAAACTTCCAAGCATGATCAAAACAGCTTTTTCTACGCTTTCCAAGGATCTTAAGTGACAAGGCCCTTGCTGATTTTATGTTTTGCTGATATTCTCATGAAATTATTTATACTCCAATTTTGTTAACTTATTCCCTACACCTGCACGGGAGGGACAGTGAAGTAGCCTCATTTTGGTAACTCATCCTTTCTACAAGCAATTGATCGTCTCCATTACTTGTAACATTATTTTTTTAAAATGGGAAGTGTAATGGTGGTTGACTTGATAGGATTTCATAACGGAGGACTTTTAGTTGATTTGTAGTGAAGGATATTATTCCACCTGAAAATCAGCATTAAATTCATAACACAACGATGTTAAAATGCTTCATTGTTTGTTGTTGTCTCTTGATTGCAAGTAACTTTTCTCATTTGGTTTCTCCCTTGTGGAATCTCTAGTCTTTTAACATCTGCATGATGGGGAAAGATATTGGAATATGTTATCTGATTATACATTATATGTCCTAGAGCATGTGAGGTGGTCATTGTCTTCATGGAGCTCATGTCCAATCAATCTCTCTGGAATTCATTTATAAATATTATTAATTCAAGCAAATAAGGCCCTAGTTTTGGTTTGTATATTCTTCTGGGCGTGTATTTGTGCTGGATTTATTACTGCATGTTAAATCTTATGATTATAGTTTTAGGTATATCTTTTCATGTCTGTTTCAATAGTGATAAAACTAACTTCCTCAATGCTAGGATTTGTCTTAATCTCCTATCTGTGTTGAAGAATCAAACTGTGGAAGTGCAGTTATATTGTGGCAGTGCTTGGTTGGAAGGCTGCCCCCTTCACCAGCTTGTCTGTGTATGCATGTTTATTTAAAATCTCAAGGGGATCAAAGATAGTAAAAATCAGAGACAAACAATGAACAAAAGTTCTGAAAATAAAAGATGCAAAAAAGGAAAAGAGTTCTCCATTTTCTAAGTAAAAAGATGGGAGGTGTATGCAAGGCATAACAAATGGTGACTATTGGAAAGATTCTCTTGATAATTTATATACAGCTCTCCGAATACACAAAATATTTAGTTTGAATCCATTCGAAAAAATCAAAATAAGAAAACACTTCAAAAAAAAAGTCAACAAGGTTTCAAGATGTAGTTGAAATCTACAACTCTATTAAAATGATTAATTACTTCCCAAAATTCTTTTCTTTATTGGAGGGGTGAATTTCTTCCACACTAGCTGATTATACTTACATTTTCACATTTTGATATTTCTCTGAAATCTATAACTCTATTAAAATGATTAATTACTTCCCAAAATTCTTTTCTTTATTGGAGAGGGGTGAATTTCTTCCACACTAGCTGATTATACTTACATTTTCACATTTTGATATTTCTCGGGCATAACTTTGTTGACAACCAAGTGTCTATGGTCCTAATAGAGTTATCTTTGGTTCCCTCTAAGCATATATCTATTACTAGTTGAGTGTCCATAGCCCAAATAATTAAGTTATAGTTATATATATATATATATATATATATATATATATATATATATCGATTTGTCAAATTTTAGATAATGAAACTTAAACAATGAATTGAGAACCATAGTGAACATCTTTGAAATAAAAGAGGGGTTAAAATTTATTCAAACAAGAAGAATTATAGAGCACGGGCTTCAAACAACCCTATCAAGATCCACAAAGTGGTCAAACTTAGAGGTAATTGACCCTTATCCACAATATTCCAATTTTGCATGTGATTAGAAGCTCATTTGACCAAACAATCTGCAACTCCATTCCACTCCTTGGGGGGGGATATGAGTAAAAGTAATAGAATCCAAAGAAGCACTCAAATTAAGAATCTGGTTAACAACCAAAGCTAACTGCCAACTAACATCCTCATAATAAGATAATTGCCAACTAACATCCTCAAAATGTTGTTGTCAATAGATGCACCACCACCTGCGAATAAGATACACAAATGAGTTTGCTCCATCTGAGAGCACAAGTACGCTCCACAACATACAAAATAGCAATAGCCTCCGTCAAATTGTAGGTATGACGACCTTTATAAAAAGAAAACATAAACCAAACAATCCCTAGGCTAATGATATTAGATTTCCACAATCCATTGTAAATTATGAATGCGTTTCTGGATTGATTGTATGTGGTTTTTAGATCAACGTTTCGGATCACACTCCGTGATCCATCATCAGGAAACAAAGAGGGCAAGAATTGTAAGAAAAGTGATCCGAAACGCAAAGTGATCCATCATCAACTTTTCTTACAATTCTTGCCCTCTTTGTTTCTTGATGATGGATCACAGAGTGTGATCCGAAACGTTGATCTAAAAACCACACACAATCAATCCAGAAACGCATTCATAATCCCTAGCTATCTCTACCAATTCCACCAATACCTGCAGGACTTGGGTTTCCTTGAGAAGACCCATCTGTGTTAATTTTTAAAATGCACTACAGAGGAGGACTCCATCTCCCCACCCTATTTATCTTTCGAACATGGTGTTTGCTTCTATTCCTCATGCGCTGGCTTTGTGGATGAGGAATATTGACAGGGTTATAGCATATAACATCACTAGGATCCATAGCTTATGACAAGTCACATTTAGTTGAAACAATTTTCTTCGAAGAATGGAAAATTTTCCCCCACAAGTGGTGAGCCCCCAACAACACATGAAAAATCCAACGATTCCTCTCCAACCAGATATGCCAAATAATAAAAGAAGGGCCAAGAGTCTAAGCAACATGAAGAAAATAAGTCTTGATAGGAGCTTTGCCCCATTGAACAAAGAACTCAGTCAAAGAAGAGACATGCCAACAAGCTTGATACCACACCTCCCACCAAAAGTGCCAAACATGCCTAGTGAAGGAGCACTAGAAAAAGAGATGAGAGACAATTTCTTCACTGTTATGACACAACATACACATTGAGGGGCCCTAAAAGCCCCGTTTACACAAATTATCCCAAGTAAGACATTGATTATGGACCACCAACCACATGAAAAAATTGCACTTGGGCCATGAGAACTTGTACCAAACTTGTTTCCACCAAGAAACCTAAATGTTCCCAAAAGTCTGCCACACCAACTCAACATACCCTGCAGAAACAAAAAACTTTCCAGATAAATCATTGCTAGCCCAAGCCAAAACATCATTTCCAGCCAAGGTAGTGCACTCTTGAGACACTAGAATTTGAGCCAGCTCCTTCCCATCTTCCTCAGATCCTCTTGGAGGTCATTTAGAAGGATGTTTCTAGTGAAAGCGAATTGCCAACCCACAATTATGGGCAATCTTATAATGGCCGACCATGTCCCAACCAATAGTAGTAGAGGAATCACAAAGGACTTGAAGGTGGGGTTGAGTAGAAAGGATAGAAGGATGTCCATCCCAAGAATCCGACCAAAAAAGAGATTGAGATCCCGTATGACAGATCTAAAAGAGACCATTCTTAACCAACTGAGCCCCAAGTTTCAAAGTGTTCCGGATCATAGAACCTCTTCCCACCAAAGGGAAGTGGGGAACATCAAACACATTAACACATGGAAGATATTTAAGGGTGAAAATACAAGCCCAAAGTTGATTTTGGTTAGTACACCGATGCCAATATAACTTAGCAACAAGAACTTGCCCATTTAAAATAGTAGAACGCAAGCTAAGGCCACCCTCATTCTTAGGTCTGCATGTAGGTTCCTAATTAACAAGGCTCCATTTAGCAGTCGATAAATTCCCCGTAAATTCCCCCTCCAAAGGAATTGACAAGAAAGGGCATCAAATTCCTAAAGAAAATACACGAGAGCAACTTGAACAAAACACTTGTATATAAGAAGAGCTTGAATAACCAACTTTAAAAGAGTCAAATGAGCAACAATAGATGACCAAAAACAAGTCTAATGATTAACCTTCTGACACAGCTTGTCAAGAAAACTCTGCCAAGAGGATATGAGATGTCTACAAACAGTAAGAGGAATGCTCAAATAAACAAAGGGAAGAAACCCAATCTGAATCTACATAATGTCAACAATATGCCTTTGAATGGTTTGAGAGGTATTTGAGAAGAAAATGGAGGATTTATGCTCATTGACTTGTTGACCTGAAGCTGCAAGGTAAACATCCAAGTTTTGCCTAAAAGATTCAGCTTCCAGAAGATGAGCCAATCCCATAAGCGATGTGTCATCAACAAACTGGTGATGTGAGAGTTGTGGCAAGTCATTCCCTATACCCTTAGCCATAGTGACCATCTTTAAATAAATGTAGTATTTCATTTTTTTTGCAACACCTGACACACTGAGTCATGGATTTCTTAGAGATATGAAAACAGTGATATTTTTAACAATATCTTTAGACTCCATAATTCACTAATTTTTAGTACATACTTCATAGAATTTGAAATGAATAAAATTAAGATAAAGGAATTGAACAAATGATTGACCAAATACATGAAATATCAACAAAAAGTTCTCATTTGTAACATTCTTCTAGCACAATTAATACACTATTCTAGTTATTAGAAAGAGGACCAAAATAAAAAAAATATATAAAGAAGAAACTAGAAAACGTAGAAAAACAAATCCAAAAAAAAAAAATCAATAATCAAACTAACCAAAAGAAAAGGAACATGATTGCAACCTTTTCTAACTATGTTAGAATGTTTGCATAATATTATTTTAGGAATAGAAATAATGCTTGAGATTCTAGACAATAATATGAAGGGGACAAACTCTCCATTAAAAGAGCTAATTTCTAACTATTTTTTTTGAATGTTTAGATATTGGTAAGGGCCAGGTTATAACTTTTTAAATTTAAGATGATTTTTCTTTTTTTTTTTGGATTTTCTCATAATAAAACTAATTATGATAATTTAAAAGTTTTGATCTTGATTCTTGAATATCAACCTATCTTTAAATAAAAACTTGATATTTGACGAAATGGTATAGAGGAAGTCTTTTTTCCATATAGATTTAAGAATAAAATTCTAGTCTTTAATCTTTTCATCAACTTGAAAATAATATTTCATGAACTTCAAGATGGGAATTTTCAAGTTGATAGGGTATACACGACTTAATTCATAATCTATATGATAGAGTGAAGTCCCTAGATAAGCCTCAAATCTAGTTGTGCATACCTACAAAGAAATCATCATTTATACCAATCTCTAGGATTTATTTCTAATAATTTTGTTATAACATAAAAAAAGTTATTAGTGACAAAATAAACAACTTCATTATACCAAGAGTAATAGTTTGAAGAAACTTTTAAAATGATCATATGTTGAAATGCCCATTACATTAATTATGTGAAAGGATAGGCAAGGACATTATCATATACTATAGAAAAAGCCATTCTAATCCTTGTGATAATGTGGTGATCTAGGAATTTGATAACCACCTCTATATCAGAAATGTTTCCTAGCTAAGCATTAGTCCACTTGGTATAGTAGTTTGTTTGTGTCAACATTAAAGAATTTGGATTCATACCAACACAATCTAATTCCCATTGGAAAAATGTTCTCACCTAGCTAAATTGGCTACAATGGAATGATAGGGTTCCTTTCTCTTGAAATAGAAGTTACACATGCATGAGAATTTTTGATGTGTTGATGAACATTTCATATATGTGGACAATAATATATGTCTATAAGGATTTGATGTTCTATGGTACATCAATATAAATATTTTCTATACCATATTTTCTATATTATCATGACAAAATCTACTTTTCTCTAGATTGATTCACGCACCTTAAGTATACTACATAACTTTTCTTATATAGTGCTCTTGCCTTGATTATGTAAATATCATTCTTTAAGCTTAATGCTCTTGATTTTGTGTGGCTCAACTAATTTGGATGCCTATTTTTAACAAGGTAATAAATAATGTATATGTACATGAATAATCATCTAAAATAATATCTACTATATATTGTTGAAAGTTGATTTGTCCATATACTTTGAAAGCCTTGGGACTTTAACTAACTTCATTGGATGTAGTTTTAAATTAAGTTTACAAAATAGCAATCCATTTTCCTCTTTTATCTCCCAACTCACTTTGCATCAATAATGAATTAAATACTTGGTTAGGAATAATACAAACAAATTGCTTAATAAAATAAAATGTACGGATTTATTTACAATCCTTACAAAAAAACTAATTTTGTATAAAAGGGTATCTAATTTTAATATTTTTAAATGGGGAACTCATAAATGCAATAGGCCACTCATCTTCCATCACTTTCTTTTGAATCAACACAATTATGTATGAGTGCTCAAATGTAAAAGAATAGATATAGAATGATAATATGTACTTAGGATTAATTGAAACCAGGGGCTTGAGTAATAGGCTTATTAAATTAAGAAAAAAATAATTTAGTAGTATTACTCCATTCAACTTTAGCATCTTTTTAGCATATCATTTAGTGGTCAAATTATTTTAGTAAAATCAACAACAAACTTTTTAGAAAAACATGATCTTATCAAAGAAAGAAAGACATAATTTCCTTTTTGCTTCTAGACATAGATGAATTTCAGATGATTTTCATTGTTTTAGGATCAATAGAAATACCCCTTTGTAATTTGAAATGACCAATCAAATTTCACTTACTACACTCATTTCCCTTAGCACACCCAAAGATGCATATTTTACGATTCAAAGAAAACCATACTCTTTGTATTATTGAAATATAGTTCTTAACATTTGTTGCAAGATCACCTACATTATTTAAAAATATTGGTAAATTATCCATATAACTAATCATACACTTAATCTTACCACACCCTAAAAAGTAGTATTCATGACTCTTAAAAATTTCTGCTTGATTAATCAAGCCAAAAGACATCCTCTTATGAGAAAATGTTCCTCATTTTGTTTTGAAGGTTGTATTCATCCCATTTTGATACTTAATAAGAACCTAGTTGTAGCCCGAGTGTCCATCAAGAAAGGACATCATTTTTGATCCATCAAATATTTACAAAATCTTATTTAAAGAAGATAATAGATGCTTATACTTTGTCTTATTTAAAATTTTCAAATCAACAACCATGTTGAGATCTTTACATAACGATAACTTAGAGGCATCCAAAGAGATCAACAACAAATTGACAGTAAAGCTGCTAGCAATTACAAAAAAAAAAAACAACACACAAGAAGAAAGGCTAGTATCACACCTCAAGAGTGGGAAGACAACTCACCCGTTGACACTTGTAAAATTTTCAATTTTACACAATCATTAGGAGAAGTAAATCATAAGTTTCTTGTGAAGAATAGTTACTGTGAGCTTGTGTGTATAGGAATGGTAGCTGTTCAGTCAAGAGGATGGTGAAAATTATCACAAAATGATCTCAAGGAAGCAACATCAGTAACCCTGACAGTAAAAAACCTGTTATCTTTGATTTATTTGCATAAAGTGATGTAACAAAGCATATCGACATAAGTTTGGACGATAAGATGTAAGATATGAACTATCGACATAGTAATACCGATGAATGGTCGACATAGTGGGAGACTGTCGACATAATCAGAGAATGCTAAAGAGACACCCGATTGTTTATCGACATTGATTATACCGATAAGGTAAATAAGTTGCAAAAGAAGGATGGATATATCGTTATAAGTTGTAGTGATAAAGGACGATTCATTGGTATTAGATATCCCGATGCAACTATCGACATAGGTTTTCAAAGCAGAAAAGAAGCAAAAGAGATATACCGGTCTCCAATGGAGTAAGCAGTGAGACATATGGCGATGAAATAATCGGGTAGAGAAATGAAAGGTAGACAAAGAAACTACAAGGATTGGATATCATAAGAAGCCATTCGACCTCAGTAATAATTCAACTCATGTCCTAGAACAGATAAGTCCCACAAAGGAAACTCAGCTAAAGGAAGAAACACAACAATCAGATAGTGATGATTTAGACACCACTGATCTTGTTCCCTATGAACGTTTACCTCAAGAAATATTAGATCTTAAATATGAAGAGAAACCTAAGGAGAATATCAATGTAGTAGATATAAAAGAACCTACCACTAAACAAGAAGAAGGTAAACCCTTCACAGTAGCTGAACATTTGGGATACAATAGTGATTTTGAGACAGACTCCCATGAATATGAATTCCGCTCAGAATTTGAAGGAAATCTTGCTTGGGGGATTTGTCCTGACTTTACACATGTTCTCAAATTTCCCAGATATCTAGATGAAGAATCAGAGGCTGAATCAAATGACTATGAATGGGGAGTTATTCCAGAAGAAGATAAACTTATCAGTGAGAAACACATTGATGTCATTCACCAATATTCACCTAAATCCAACGTAAGTCTAGAGTGAAATGACGAACTTAACGAGTCTGATCCACCTATGGCTGAAGTGGAATCCAATAATGACATTGAGACTATTCGCGAATTGAACATTCTGAGAAGTAATACGACCTTTGAATTCTAGATGAAAATCAAAATTTGGCAAGAAAAGCCAACATTTGAATGATTAGAACCAAGTGAATTGATTGTAGAATTGGTTGTACACGTCTGGGAACACGTTCTACATCATTTAGAGGTCCTGGAGACCAAGTTTGACTAGGTTTGACCATGAGTTGACCATGGTTGACCAAGTTGAAATTTTGATAGTTTGATGTGAGATAATCAGTTAAGTTGAATGTTGGATTTCTATGATGATTGAAGGTCAATTATGCAAGTAGTCGGCCGTCCTGGGTCCAAAAAATTTAAATCATGATTTTGACAATATTAATGATCTCAGATTTTGATTTTGATCTTGAAAATGGTTTTAGAACGTCGAAATTAGCTAGGGGTGCCTGCTTGGTGATCTGTTAAGACCTTCGTGCGATACTGAGTCCTTATGATATGTTTAGCATAGTTTTGGAGAATTATCAAGCATCGAGCCGAATTGAAATCGTGAGATAAATACAACCATGCAAAGTGCAAAATGAAATGCAGACCTAGGACCTAGGACTTAGTCACTGATCATGTGTCGGTCTTTTTCATCACTGAATATTTATTAGGTAACCGGATATTCGATATAATGTCCACTGGCTAGACAACCATGGACATATGAATATTGACTTTTAGTCAGAAATATCGGATTTAGATATAAGCACCAAGGCATAAACGCCAGGATGACCTGAATATCATGTCCATTTTGATATTGCAATTTGTATAAGCATCAAAACATAAACGTTGTGATGACCTGAATACGCCTTGCAGATAAACACACCAAGCAGAGGAGAGATCATTCTCATTCTTATGTGAATTTACCCACAGTGACCCTTTATCATTCACATCCTTGGGTATCAGCATGTTTCACATTAGAGAAGAAGAAATCACTCAAAAAGACAAAGTTAGATCAAACTTCCTTGAATTTTCTGGGTATCAATGGTCGAGGTAGACGTGGCCATCCAATCATGATGGAGGCACTTATAGTGGACACTAATTCAATCCAGAATTTCCAAAGTTATTAGATTTTTTACTCAAAGTAGAAAACAAAGAAAAGATTATGCCCCCAGTCATCACTCTCTAAATCTTGTAAAGGTCATCATTGAAGAGCTCGAAAAGACACAATATGCAAAAATCTCAATGTGAATCAGTAAGCATACAAAGAAGATTAAAGCACACAACAAAGATTGTTTTCGTTCGTGTTGATGTTTGTTTGTGTTGTTGTAGATGCAAAATCCTTTCTGGTGAGGAGATAGACATACTGACTTGGATGTAGCTTCAAAGGAATTTGACTGGATATGACTCGTTTGAGGTATTGAGGGCTGTAGGATATGACATTGATTGCCCCCAAGTTTGAACATTGATAGGATACCGACACTTTTGTTGGATTGATACTTAGACCGACTTTATTGAAGGCATGAGATATGTACAAACAAAAGCATGACTGAAAGTTGGGAAAGACCAAGATTGCATTGATAGATGGAGTGATTTGAACAAGTGGCACCTGTTTGTCGGGTTTTCACCATCTTGGCAAAGATTCTATTTTTGCTACCAAGGCGCCCGTTTCCAAGTTTTCACCAAGGCACTTTTTCTTTTTCTCATTTTTTTGTATTTTTTATTTTTTCAATTTTTTTGTATTATTTCATTTTTTTATAAATTTTTTTTGTGATACATCAAGGCACCTATTGCTAGGTTTTCACCGAGATGTTCATTTTCAGGACTTTTTTTAATTTTTATGATTTTTTCAGGGCATTTTTGAATACTGAATGCCTCAGGCATAGAATTTCTTCATATGGAGAATGTTGATTGGTTCTGGGAGCTGTTCTCCTTCAGTCATTGAGAGTTGATACTCTAGAGCCAAAAGTAGCAGTGATAACAAAGGGACCCAATCAGTTGGGTTCAAACTTCCCCTTGCATTCTCTATGTGATTGATTTTTAGGATTTTCTCTCAAGACTAGATCACCAACCTGAAATTCTATGTGTCTGACTTTCTTGTTGTAACCTCTAGACATTCTTTTCTGATATACTCTAAGATGATCATACACTGCTTGTTTGTGCTCATCTAGTAGTTCAAGTTCTTGCAACTTAGACACTCTGTAGTCATCATCAGTTACTAGATCCTACATTCTGATTCTTAGTGATGGGATTTCAACCTCAATAGGTAGTACCGCTTCAAACCCATAAACTAAAGTGAATGGTGTAGCCCCAGTGGGCGTTCTAATACTTGTTCTGTAGGTCCAAAGAGCTAGATTGATCATGAGATGCCAGTCTCTTCTTATCTTATTAACTGTTCGATGCAATATTTTCAATAGATTCTTGTTTGATGCCTCTACTTGTCCATTCCCTTTAGGATAGTAAATAGATGACCAATGTTGTTTGATTTTGAATTTGGAGCATAAGGAATCTAGGTCCTTGTTCTTGAATTGGCCACCATTATTTGTGACTATAGAATGTGGAATACCATACCGACATATGATGTAGTTCAGAATGAACATAGAGATTTTCTTGTCGGTTGCTTGTGTTAAAGGCACTGCTTCTACCCATTTTCTAAAGTAATCTATAGCTGTAATGATATGGGTATGTCCATTAGAAAAATGTGGATAAATAGCTCCTATGAGATCAAATGCCCATTGTTGAAAAGGCCATTGTGTAGTAAAGGGAATAAGATCTCTCCCTGGTACATGGATCAAGTTTCCATGTACTTGACACTTTTTACAGTTCTTAGCATACTTGATAGCCTCTTTTTCTATTTCAGGTCAATAGTACCCAGCCCTAATAAGTTTTCAAGCTAGTGTTAAATCATTGGAATGTGATCCACATATATCGTTGTGAAATTCCTCTAATGCACGTTGAGACTCTTCACGCTCTAAACACCTAAGAAGTGTACCATCTAGACTCAGTTTGTACAGATCATTACCAATGATGACATACTGGGATACATTTTGGATAAGGTATCATTTCTCATGGTGGTTGAAGGAATCAGGGATGATTTGGTTGTGAAGGTAGGAGAAAAGGTTTTTGTATCTGGAAGAATCATGACCCAAACTAGTGCAGATCATGCGGGTTTCAGGGGAATCATATGCCAAAAATGATAGTGCTTCCACCAGGAACTTGTAACGTAGCTCATGTGCGGGCTGCTATAGTAGAGATGATAGTGTTTCCATAGCATCAAAAACCATGTTCTCCATTCTAGGAATCTATTCAAATGTGATAGATATGAAATATTTCTTTAAGTCATCTACCATGCATTTGTATGGAACAAGTTTCTCATCTTTTGTTTGGTACACATCATTGACTTGGTGTATGACTAACTGTGAGTCTCCATGAATGTGTAATGCTATCACTCACCACTCAGTTGCTATCTTCATACCATTAAGTAGGGCTTCATATTCAACAATATTGTTTGTGCAAGGAAAGTTTATTTTGAATGCTTTAGGTATTGAGTAACCTTGTGGTGTGATGAACAATATGCCTGCTCCAGATCCATTCTGTGTGTAAGATCCATCAAAGAAAAGACACCAAGTCCTAGAAGATATGTTTACGATTGATGAATCAGGAAATTCCATTTGTAATGGTGTATCATCAAACATGGGTGCATCAACTAACTGATCTGCAATGACTTGTCCTTTGATAGCTTTCCATTCAACATATTCTATGTCAAACTCACTCAATAACATCACCCATTTAGCTAATCTACCTGTGAGGGTAGCTTTGCTTAGTAGGTAATTTAGTGGATCAATCTTAGCTACTAGTTGTGTTGTATGAGCTAACATGTAGTGTCTCAACTTTTGTGATGCAAAAATGACAGCTAGACAAGCTTTCTCAATCATTGAATAGTTCTTCTCATATGCTACCAATGTTCTGCTGATGTAGTAGATAGCTCTTTCTTTCTTGTTATCATCATGTTGTGCTAGTAATGCCCCCAGTGATTTATCTATGGCGGAGACATACATAATCAATGGCTTCCCTTGAATAGGAGGCATCAAAATAGGAGGATTTGATAGATACTGCTTGATATGATTGAAGTTCTTTTCACATTCCTCGCTCCATGAGAAGGTCACACCTTTATGTAATTTCTTTGTGAAAGGTTGTGATATATCTGCTAACTGAGATATGAAATGTCTGATTGATTGCACCCTTCCTTGTAAGGTTCTCATTTGACTGATATTTTTAGGAGGTTGCATCTCCATGATAGCTTTGACTTTAGCAGGATCTACTTCAATGCCCTTCTTTGAAACAATGTAGCCTAGGAGCTTTCTAGAAGTGACACCAAAAACACACTTCTTAGGGTTCAGTTTGAGACTAAACTTCTCCATTCTATCTAGTATTTTTCTCAAGTCATTCAAATGTTTTGATCTTATCATAGACTTAGCTAGGGTGTCATCGACATAGTCTTCCATAGTTCGATGCATAATGTCATGAAAGATAGATGTCATAGCTCGTTGATATGTAGCTCCAACATTTTAAAGACCAAATGACATGACATTCCAACAAAAAGTACGCCATGCACATGTAAAAGCTTTTTTCTCTTGATCTTTTGGAGCAATTTTGATCTGGTTGTATCCAAAGAAACCATCCATTAAAGAATACATCTCAAAGTCCGCAGTCATGTCCACTATCATATCGATGTTTGGTAATGGAAAATCATCCTTAGGGAATTCTTTGTTTACATCTCTAAAATCTGTGCATACTCTTATAGATTTATCTGGTTTTGAAATAGGAACAATGTTGGAGATCCACTCGGCATAATCTATAACTCGGATAAATTTGGCTTTTAGTAACTTCTCTAGCTCAGCTTTTACTAGGAGTACAACATGTGGATGCATCTTTTGCAATTTTTGTTTAACAGGTTTGAATCCTGGATCTATAGAAATATGATGCATTATCAATTTTGGATCTAATCCTGGCATATCTGAATACTTCCATGAAAAGTTGATCTTCTTCTCTATTAAGAAAGTTGTGAATGCTTGTTTTTCTTCCTCTGATAGGGATTGTGCTATATGAATCAGTTGTGGTTCCTCTATTGTACCCAAGTTGATAGATTGAGTTGGCTCTATCAGTACTGGAGATCTATCCTATAAATGACTCAGAAGGACATCAAATATCTCATCCTTAGGCACCTTAGAGAGGTTTTCACCTTCGGAAAGGTCTTTTATTTTTACTATTTTAGGTTCTGAGACCGCCACAAAGTGGTTTTCATCCTCAGAACTCTTTTTCTTTTTGCTTTTGTTTTTTTGACTGAGATATTTGATATTCGACTTTGTCATGCTAATGCTAGGTTCACTGATGGAAGTCATCATAGGTTCCACTGCATTGAGGTAGTAGGCAAGAGTGTAGTCAGTTCAAAAGGTATGGATATCTTGGCTTGGATCGGTAGATGTTTGGTCAATAAGCTCTGGATGTTGGATAGTCAATGTAGGGGAGGATTGGGAAATGGTGTTCATGCATATGGTGTTGTCATCATTGGTCCTAACCTGAATCTCAAATTCAAAGGTGATATTACTTCTCAGAATGTTCAATTCGCGAATAGTCTCAATGTCATTATTGGATTCCACTTCAGCCATAGGTGGATCAGACTCGTTAAGTTTGTCATTTCACTCTAGACTTACATTGAATTTAGGTGAATATTGGTGAATGACATCAATGTGTTTCTTAGTGATAAGTTTATCTTCTTCTCAAATAACTCCCCATTCATAGTCATTTGATTCATCCTCTGATTCTTAATCTAGATCTCTGGGAAATCTGAGAACATGTGTAAAGTCAGGACGAATCCCCCAAGTAGGATTTCCTTCAGATTTTGAGCGGAATTCATATTCATGGGAGTCTATCTCAGAATCACTATTGTATCCCAAATGTTCAGCTACTGTGAGGGGTTTACCTTCTTGTTTAGTAGTAGGTTCTTGTGTATCTACTACATTGATATTCTCCTTAGGTTTCTCTTCATCTTGAAGAAGATCTAATATTTCTTGAGGTAAACGTTCATAGGGAACAAGATCAGTGGTGATTGAATCATCACTGTCTAATTGTTGTGTTTCTTCCTTTAGCTGAGCTTCCTTTGTGGGACTTATCTGTTCTAGGACATGAGCTGAATTATTACTGAGGTGGAATGGCTTCTTGTGATATCCAATCCCTGTAGTTTCTTTGTTTGTTCTCCCACAATGTTCAATAGGTTGTATGATTCCCTTGCCTCTTGTTCCTAGAGGTCCTTTTCCTGTGCATCCCATTTTAGACATGATTTTATGACTTGGTCCATATGAATTTGAAGGAATCTTGTTTGACTTGGAGTCACATTTTTGAACTGATTGAGATTCATCTTTGTATAGCCATGCAAGCACAACTTCTTCCTCTTCAAACTCTTGTTTGGACATTTGCTCTGCGACAAAACTTCCTTTAAAAATAGCTTGAGGTTCTTTAGATTCTTGTTTTGTCTGTCTTAAAGGCTACCCATAAGATTTTGGGGACAATAGGAGAGATGTGAGAGATAAGAATGGTTCCATAGTATATTCTCCCATGCCTGTGTCCTTGATTTTGAATTCTTTGGAAATGTCTTCCATCTTGGATGTTGATGCAATATCTGTTTACTTGGTGAAAGATTCTCTATTATGTGGAACAAGTTTGTCAGCACTTTCTTTCAAGGCATTGCAAGATGTAGATATGTCAGCTGGAATTGTCACCTCTACTCCATCAGAAGGAAACTTCACTCATTGATGGTATGTTGATGGAATAGCTTGCATTTCACGTATCCAAGGTCTCCCTAGAAGAATGTTGTAAGCGAATGGGAGATCTAGAACGTGACAGGTGATGTCTTTGATAACTGGTCCTGTTCTGATAGGTAGGACAATTGTTCCCTTGGAAGATCTTTCTTGCTCATCATATGATTTTATGGTTATCTTCTTTTTAGGATCAATAGCATCTTCTGATAATCCCAGTTGTGTGATCAATTTGTAAGAACATATATTTAAACTAGTGCCTCCATCTATCAATACACGTTTGACATGACAGTTTTGGATTAAGACTTCAATGTGCAAGGGCTAGTTATGTGGATGACTCAGTGAATTGTCATCTTCCTCTGAGAAGGAGATATACTGGGGTGATGTCAAATGACCAACCATAGTTTGGAATCTGTGTACATCAAGATTGTCAGGAACATTGGAACCGAGCAGAGCTTTATCCAAAATAGCCCTATGAGCAGGAGATATCTGAAGCAACTCAAACATGGATATTTTTGCATTGGTATGATAGAGTTGTTGGACAATACTATATGATGTAGGCCTCGTCTCTTTAGGAGTTGATTTTGAGGTAGCCCTCTATTTGGAAGCAGATGAAAGATTGAAAGGCACATTAGGGGCATTTGATGAACTCAAGTTTTGTCCTTGAAGATGCGCTTGAGCTTGTGATCGAGTTACTGCATTAGATGATTGATTATCTCTATCCTTTCTTACAATTGTGATGACATTGCAACATTCAGATAGGCATGGTTCCACCATATTTATGACAATATTGTTTCTAGAGTAGGCATAATTGACTTTAGCACCCATGTTAAGCTGAGAAGATGAATCTCCTTGACTATGTTTTGGAAATGGTTCCGTGAATGCCATATGATCATTGTTGGTTTTGTGACTGTCAATTACAATTTCTCCATTATCAAATTTGTCTTGTATGAGATGCTTCAAGTGTATGTAGTTATTGGTTTTATGACCCTTGTTTTGATGGAAGTCATAAAAATCGGTCTCTTTCCACCACTTTGGTTTAGGTTCAGGATAAAATGGTTTTATCTCAGGAAATGAGATGATTTTGTTTGCCAATAGAGTTTTCATGACAAATTCTAAGGACTCACATAAAGGAGTGAACTCGCGTTTTGGTGTTGTAACGCATGGTTTATAGTCTTTCAACTTTTGAGATGGTTCAGATGCCTTTTTCTCAGAAGCTTTTATTCCTTGAGTACCCATGGGGAGATTGAATGTTGGTGCCTTTGATGGGACACTGATGTGATCAACAACGCCATCTATTACAACATTCTTGTTCTTGTTCCAGAATTTACCTTTGTCTTTGTTGTTGGAACTAGAACCAGATTCGTACTTGTCCTTATGAAGTGATATGTCCCCTTTTTTAACAAGCACATTCTCAATTTTGATGGCATTCTCCACCATTTTATCAAAGGATGTATGATTTTGTATTTGCAAGGGATAATTGAGTTCCGGAATCAAGTTGTTGATGAAGATTTTGAGTTTTTTAGTTACTGGAATAGGTCGAGCATAAAGTGAAAATTTCTTCCTCCATTGTTTGAGGAAAGTCAGGAAGGGTTCTCCTGAGTTTTGCTTTAGATTGCAGATATCGATCATGGTGATCGGATGTTGAATATTGTAGGTGTATTCTTGATAAAATAGTTTGATCAACTCCTCAAAATTTTTGATTGTTGGAGGCATTTTAGAGAACCAATGAATAGCTGACCCTCCCAGAGATTGAGGGAAAAGATGCATTAGGTAAGTTGGTTCATGCATAAACTCCATAGATTGAGTACATAATTCTCTGACATGATCTTGAGGGTTAGAGTTTCCATCACACTAATCATATTTTGGTCTATCCATTCTTTTTGGGAATGGTGGCATGTACAAGTTTTTATCAAATGGAAAGGGGCATAGAGCCTCCATAGAAAATTCTTTAGGTTCTTTCTCTTTTTGCATCTTGTTCAACTTGAATTGCATAGCATGCATTTGTTTCATCATGGCTGTGATAGGAGTTTATTCCTCTTGAGTGACGATATCTTCAACATTAAAGTTTGGAGGAAGTTTGGCTCCTTGTCGAGGTAGGTCCAAGAAGTAGGCTTCTTTTTCTTCTTGCAAGAAATGTTTCATCAGTTTTCAAAAGTGTTCATCACTTCTGTATCATTCAATTTCAGATGGAGTCAGTTCAGGATCTTCGTGATTAGATTGATGGCCTTGAGATCCTTGGTTTCCTCCTGCTTGAGACATTGTGTTGTTATGAGGACTACCAGGAACCAATTGATGTGGAGTGGATTGAGCACCTCTGTGAAAAGATACAGGAGGGGTAACGTAACCACCTTTCAAGTAAAGATTGCCAAGAGCATCTTTTGCAAATTAAGTTGTGTCGTAAGGTTGATGAAATGTCTGAGCAATCATAGAAGATGCTGCTAAAGAGAATCTCCTTGTTTTCTTTGTGAGAAAGCTCTAGTTTCCACCATTAACCTTGGGTGAAGCAAAAGAGAAAGATTAAGACAACTGAAGAATGACTTGTTTCAAGAATATCAAATGACGCAACCTTGTCAAGATTGGATTGGTTGAAGATTGATTTGGACATAAATGAAGGATACTATGCCCTAGATGTATGGGTAGATGACCAAAAGATGGCGGACATGAGCTCACAACACTTAGCCATTTTGTTGAAGACTGAATTGAAGATGATGTTGACAAGATTTTGACACAAGATCAAACAGGATTCAAATTGATAGATTAGAAGGCTGGATAAAACTCAAGAGACCACTTTGGGCAAATAGATTGGATTTTTCTAATTCTCTGCTCTATTCTTGACACAATGAATTTTTTGACAGAATCTGAAGGTTGGCTATAAAAACTAGATTTTTGACAAATTTGGAAGATTTCTGACAACTTTGCAAGATTTTGATACGAGTTTCTCTAGGCTTGTACGCATTTGGGTGAGCTCTGGCATGATAGTTGACAAGGCTCGTATGACAGTTGACAAGGATCGTACGACAGTTAAAACTAGGATATAATTTTTCTTTATTTTTATGACAACACTCATATGATAATATACAGTCTCCTGTATGACAATCTGGGGGTTCTGGCATGACAATCAGGAAAAAGCATACGACTTTTGAGGATTCAGGATGAATTTTGACTCCAGAAAGGATTTTTGCTTTAGATTTGTAGTTTTTCTTTTTTTAGTTTTTAGGGTTTTCAGTATCAGATTGTTTGCAAAAATTTCTGTCTAGGTTTGAAAATCTGTGTAATAGTTCATCAAGCATGTAGAACAACAAGCAAGGAAATTCAAGCACGTCTGAAAACAATGAGCAAGGGACAAAGCAATCTTGCACATAAACAATCAAGTGACTTATTGTTCTAATCCCTGAGAGTGCTATTTGTGTATATCTCAATTTTTTTTTCCAATCACCCCCATAGACCTAGAAAATAAAAATTTGGCAGCACTAGGGTTTTTAGTAATGGTCTGACTCTGCAACTTTTGTAATCTCACAAGGGAGAAATCCAATCTAGGTGCACTGGGGTTTTGACATAGTCCAAAAATTTAATCAATCAAGAGCTGCTGAGGAGATCTGACAGCCCAACAAGAGACTACACCTATGGATATTTCTTCTACAAAGACATTTATATAGCAGTTGTTGCTACCACGAAGAAAATGGCTATTAACTCTTGAGGTCCCATCCACGTGGCTAACCCAATAAAGGGAATGTCCACTATGGTTAACCCTCTCTAAAGGTGACACAAAATAGACCATATGGGGACTTGGTCCAGATTCAAGGATCTGAGTTTCTGATACTACCCAAAAAGGGAGTAGAGCATAATCCTTTAGCCTTTTCACTTTTACCCAAACACAGTAGATAGATTCTTTGACATGCTAAGATTGAAATCACCCCACCAAGGTTTGTGATGTCAACAACAATGTCTATCGAGCTCTCTAAGTGGGACCAAGAGAGAATGTACCGATCAAAGTTGAGGACCAAACCAAGTAGAACGTGAGATAATAATAGTATCCTCCCTACCTACAAGGGGATCTATCTTCAAGAAGGACTTCACATGCAAAGCTAGCGAATGAAGCCCACTCTCTCAAGAACTCCACAAATAGTGTTCATAGGGCCTAATTACTATGTGTAACAGATATGCAGAAAGAAAATCTATGTTCTTTTTAGAGCCCAAAAACTAAAGTGTGATTTATGAAAGTAGAGAAGACACTCAAGCTAGACATGTGAGAGATTTGTTTTATGTCCCAAATCAAAATATTATCAGATTGTAGCAGAATACCTGAATTCCCACGCAACACACTTAGTAGATTTTACCTGATTTGAAATTTTGTTGCACTTTCCCATGAGCAAATGCAACAAGTATCAATAAAAAATAGATCTCAATTGTTAGGGTTAGCTGTCAGTCCAAATCCAAAATCCAAATCTGAAATACAAACTGAAAATCTGATATGACAATTGAATCTCTGTTACCAAAACTCGTATGACAGTGGGTTACCTCCCGTACAATAGTCTGGGCATGATATGACAATGGGTCTGTGCACACATGACATAGTAGTCCTGAAATGAAAATATATGACAGCAGGCACGATTCTTAAAAACAACAACTGTCGTACAACAGTCAGGGGGTTCTCACGCAACACTCTGGCAAAACTCGTACGAAAAATGTACGGACATAAAGTAAAAAATCACATTTTTGATAGAGAATGATAGAAAATTGATAGAAATTATTAGAAGATGAAATGGAAATCTGTTTTAGGGCCCCACAGTGGGCGCCAAAAATGTGTGTGTGAAAATTGTACCTAGCTGCAGACACAACACTTCAGTAAAACATTAGAGGTTAGCAAATCAAGAAATCTACAAATAAGAATAGTATAGCTAACCAGGTGATTTACTACCTTCTAGTAGGTGCGAGTATGGTATTCTCATATTCAGACTTAGATCAGTGACAATGCAACACCTAAACGAAGGATTTAAATGATTGAAAGCAATGAGATATGAAATGCAGATAAATCTATTTTTTTTGATTTTGTATGCAGTGAGATGAAAAACTTGATATGAAACTAATCTAGAATGAATTGGAATGATATGAAAATTAATCTAACAATGATATGAATGAATGAATGCTATGAACCCTAAAAAATAATAACAAAAAAAATCTCACAATCGCCTTGTTTGCAAAAGCTTGATTCTTCAGATGCAAATTCGCTAGAGTAAGGATGCAAATTCGAGGGATCCTTTTGTGAGGAGCTAAGCCTTGATTTTATAGAAATCCAGGGCTTGAGGATGCATTGAGAAAAGCCATAAATCACTCTTGATAAACTCAGGTAGATTTTTGAGTTAACAAGAAATTAGGAAGAGATCAACTCATAAAATCATGCAAAAGCACTTTTTAACTCAAAATAGAGTTTAGTTCACTTTTTCAACTCATCATCAGATGTTGAGTTTAGAAAGTTAACAAATTGAAATTGAAAATTGATTTAAAGTTGACTGCCTTTCTGATTGTGCATGATTTAATATGAATTAATTTAAAAATAAAGTGATTTATTCTCAACTTAACCGATTTTGAATTTTAAAATAACCGATTTATGGGTTAATCAATTATTAAATCAAACTTTTATTCTAAACTATATCATTAAATATTGACAACTTTGATTTAATCAATTAAATAAGAATTCAACTGATTATTTGTAGGATTTTTGATTTATTGTCAAAATTAAATAATATAAATTAGGAATAAATATAATTAAATCTAATTAAATAATTAAGTGGCATAATTAAATTAATTAATTAAATATTTAGAATATTCAATTAATCAAATTTTAGGATAAATATGATTTATCGCCAAATAATATTCAATCAAATATAATTAGGATAATTAGGAATATTAAAAGAATATTCCCCGATGCAGAATTAAGATAATCAATTAGAGTTTTGATAAATTGATATGCAGATGTACCTTAGGTTAGAGCTTTTGATGTCGATTTCATTCGATTTGATGATGTAGGAGGTTAATGAACCTATAGCCTATTTTTGGGGTATTACAGGAGTAACATTTGAAAAGTAACACCGATAACCGATGGGTTATCGAGATTACTTATAGTGGTAGATGTAATACCCCAAAAATGGGCTATAAGTTCATTAATCTCCTACATCATCAAATCGAATGAAATCGACATCAAAGTCCTAACCTAAGGCACATCTAAACATCATTGAATCTTAATTGATTATCTTATATTCTGCGTCGGGGAATATTCCTAGCAATATTCTTAATCATCATAATTATCTTTAATTTTATAATTATTTGGCAATAAATCACATTTATCCTAAAGTTTGATTAATTGAATATTTTCATATTTAATTAATTAGATTTAATATTTGCCACTTAATTATTTAATTAAATTTAATTCTATCTATTATTAATTGTATTATTTAATTTTGACAATAAATCTAATATCATATGAATAATTGATTAAATTCTTATTTAATTAATTAAAGCATGTTGTCATTATTTAATAATATAATTTTTAATAAAAGTTTGATAAAATAGTTAATTAACCCATAAATTAATTATTTTATTTTAAAAATCAGTTAAGTTGAGCATAAATCACTTTATTATTAAATTAATTCATAATTAAAACATGCACAATCATGAAAGGAGACAATTGTCAATTATCAATTAAAGCTAAACTCTATTTTGAGTTAAAGCTTAGCTTTTGCATGTTTTTGTGACTTAATTATCTGTTATTATCAGATAACTCAAAAATCAAGCTGAGTTATTTGAGTGATTTATGGCTTTTTCTCATGCACCTCCAAAGCCCTGGATTTCTATAAAATCAAGGCCTCAACTCTTCACAAATCATCTCATATTTTGCACAATGACGCTAGAGAATTGGAGGCCGAGGAATCAACTTGCGAATTCAAAGCGTTGTGAGATCAATTTCAATTGCATAGTTTTTATATCTTAGCATAGAATTTCATAGTTTTCATATCATTGTTAGAATCTTCATTGTTAGATCATTTAGCATCCATAGCATATCAGTTTATCATTCTTATTGCATAGAAAATCCAAAAAATATAGATTAATTGCATTCAATTTCATATCCATCTTTTGCATTCAAATCCTTCATTTAGGTGTCGTCTAGGTCACTGATCTCGATTACAATCTGAGAACATTAATCTCGCACCTACTAGAAGGCAGTAAATCGCTTGGTTAGATAGTTTTCAATTTTGCATGATTTTGATTATCACTAGCCTCTAATGTTTTACTGAGTGTTGTGTCTACAGATCAGGTACAATTTTCACACACACATTTCTGGCACCCACCATGGGGCCCTGAAACGGGTTTCCAATTCAATTCTATCAATTTCTGTCTTTTTCTTCTCGGGATTTGTGCAAAATTGTGATTTTTAATTTTTTGTCCATACATCTGTCGTACGATTTTCTAACAAATGTCGTATGAGAGCATACCCACTGTCGTATGATACTGGACCCACTGTCGTACGATAGTCTATCAGATCAAGACTCATTTCATTACATACCCACTATCGTTTGGGAGCTCAACTATCGTATGGTAGCATACCCAGTGTCGTATGAGTTTCTGGACTGTCGTTTGGGAGCATACCCACTATTGTACGAGTTTTCGTACCAATTTTTGACTGTCGTTTCATTTTTCACAGTAGAGTATCAGATTTGATTTTTATATTTCGGCTAACTGCTAATTTTGACAATTGAAATTCTCTATTTTTGATTGCTCTCTGCTGGTTTTGATTGGGAAAAGCGTAAGAATTGCTAAAAATTAGGTAAAATCTACTAAGCGCGTTGCGAGGATCACGAGGTATTCTCCTTGTTCTGAAAACATTTCGATTTGGACTTAAAATAAATCTCTCACGTGTCAAGATTGTGTGCATCTTTTCATGCTTTTGATATATTTCTACACACTTGCATAATTTGATACTAGGTTGTGACCCCTTAAGGATTCATTAAGAAGTCTTAGAATACTTGTGATTGATCTTGATTTCTATCTTGGGTTATTGGACTCGCTAATCCACCGGCCCCTCATTTCTGCCCCGTGGTTGCAATCTCAATGCCATAAAGGGGAGGGGTCAACAGGACAGAAGCGTTAAATGTTCCACTTGGCAACCCTTTTGTGCTTTTATGAACTCACTTGTTTTCTAAGTTGGGGACTCATTTTTAGCTTGTGTGAGGTGTTAAGTGTTCCACCTTGTGGACTCATCTCATATTTGCTTTAAGAGTTAAGTGTTCCTCTTTCTGCTTTTTGGGTACTTTTGGTAGATTTGCTTTCGGGAATATATCTGTGCTCACATAGTAATTAGGCCCTATGAACACTATTCATGATTCTTGAGAGATTGGATTCCCAACGAAATCCTTCTTGACGATAGAATCCTTGTAGGTAGGGAGGATACTTAGTGCGTTTCACATTCAACTTGGTTAGTGAGTCTTCTCTTATTGATCGACACATTCTCTCTCCGGAGAGGTTGATAGATCACGTGGGGTTGATATCATGAGCTTTGGTGAATCAAAATTGGTTAGTACATCTTCTCTTATTGATTGATACATTCTCTCCCCGGAGAGGTTGATAGATCACGTGGAGTTGATATCATAGACCTTGGTGGAACAAAACTTTGTCTTAGTGTGTCGGATTAATCTGCTTGCTTTGTTTGGGTTAAAAGTGAAGAGGTGTCAAAACCTTGAATCTGGAACCAAGTCCCCTTGTGGTATAAATCTGTGAGTCACCTTTAGAGAGGGTTAACCGTAGCGGATAATCTCTTCACAGGGCAAACTGCGTTGACGGAACCTCAAGCGGTCATAGTCATTTTCACCATGGTAGTGATAGCCGCTATATAAATGTCCTTGTGGAAGAAATCTCCACGGGTATTGTTCATTGTTGGGTTGTCAGATCTCCCTAGCAGCTCTTGAAGATTAAGTTCTCGGACTGTGTCAAAACCCTGGTACGCCGGGATTGGAGTTCACCCCTTTGAATCATAAAAGTTGCAAAGTCAAACCATTACTAATAACCCTAGAGAGGCCAATTGTTTTCATTCTCAGGTATATGTGTGTTATTGCAAAACTTTTCAGAACATACACAATTAGTACTCTCAGGGATTAGCACAATTTGGTCACTTGATTGTTCATGCGCAAGGTTGCTTTTGCCCTTGTTCATTATTTTCAGACGTGCTTGGAATCACTTGCTTGCTGTTCTGCATGTTTGTTTATCTACTTGGCTATTAAAAATGATCAAATCTGGTATAACCTTCAAAATCTGGATAGTACAATTTGCAAACAATCCAAAACTGAAGACCTTAAATTTTGCAAAAATTGACGTAAAATCTTTTCTGGAGTCAAAAGTCATTTCAGGAAGTCAAAAGTCGTACGAGTTTTGTCAAATGTCATTTCAGTATTGCCCATCTGTCATCTGATTGAGAACCCAGTGTCGTACGAGTTTTCATGCCAGCAAATCCAAGGAAGTCAAAATCCTGTTAGCAACTGTCATACGAGTTTTACAACTATCGTTTCATTGCTACCCAACTGTCATACGAGTTTTACAACTGTCGTTTCATTACTACCCAACTATCGTATGAGTTTAGCAACTATCATTTCATAGACTACCCAGTGTCGTACGAGTCTGCAGAGTGTCATTTGGAAAAATTTGAGAGAGTTTTCAGGAATTGTCAAATTGCAAGATATCCAATGTTTCCAGCCTAGTTCCAGAATCTGTCAAAAATATCATTGTGTTAGGAACAGAGCAGTAGCTATTGAGCATTCTACCATTTTCTGAGTTTGATCTTTTGAATCCGATCTAGTCTTCTGTTTGATCAATTTGAGTCCTTTTTATCTCGTGTCAAAACCTTGTCATAACTATCAATCTTCAATCAATCTTCAAAAATAGACTAAGCGTTGAGAACTCATGTCCGCTATCTTTTGGGCGATCTATCCCATACATCTAGGGCACAGTTTCCTTCACCCACATATCATCAAATCTTCAAAACTATCATAATCTTGACAAGGCTACATCATCCGATTTTCTCGAATCAAATTGTTCTTCAGTTGTCTTCGTCCTTTTCTTCTGTTTCATTCAAAGTTAATGGTGGAGACCAGAGCTTCTTCACACAAGAAATCAGAAGAAACATCTCGAGACTTACTTTTAACCAATACCCCGGGTCCAACTCTTGAACAACTCATCAAGTCAAGTATCTACGAAGACAACGATCTCGGTAACTTTCAATTGAAAACTAGTTACATACCTCCTTTATCAACTCACAAAGGTAATCAACAAACTCCTCCTCAATCTATTCCAGGGAGCCCAAAAACTCCTATCATGTCTCAAGCAGGGACAAACCATGGTTCTCTAGGAGGAGGATCCCAAGGACACCATTCTCAACATTTTTCCCCAAGAGAACCCCTTCTGATGATGATTCAAATAGCTCTAAGCTTATCCCCTATGAAAAATTGCCTAAAGAGATCAAAGATCTTCTTGATGATAAAGATGATCCTATCAGAAGAATTAATGTAGTAGAAACACAAGAACCTACTGTAGCGCAAGAGATGGTTGCACCACAAGAACCAACTAATCTCGAAGGTAATCAAACTGATCAAGAAGAAGGGGATAGTTATTCTGACACTGATTCCCATGAATATGAATTCAAGTCAGAGACTGAGGGTAATCCTTCTTGGGGTATTCATCCTGATTTCACACATTTTCTAAGATTTCCTAGAGATCCTGAATCAGAAGCTGAGTCAAATGACTATGAATGGGGTGCCATTCCAGAAGAAGATGAGCTTATAACAGAGAAATATATTGATGTTATTCACCAATATGTATCTCAACCCAACGTAGGTCTAGAGCGAAACCATGAACTTAACATATCTGATCCACCTATGGCTGAAGAGGACTCCCATGATGATGTTGAGCCTAATCATGAATTGAACATTTTGAGCTGTAATATCACCTTTGAACTTGAGTGTCGGGTTAGGACCAATGATGACATATCCATGACTATGAACACCATATCCCAAGCCTTTCCCGCTTTGACTATCCAACGCCCTGATCTTATCGACCAAACTTCCACAAACCCAAGCCATGGTGTTTACACCTTCCTGAATGACTATGCCCTTGCCTGCTACCTCAATGCAGTTGAGCCTATGAGTACTTCCATCAGTGAACCGAGCATCAACATGATCGAGTCAGACATCAAATATCTTAGTCAGAAAAATAAGAGTAAAAAGAAAAAGAAAAAGAGTTCTGAGGGTGAAAACCACTTTGTGGCAGTCTCAGAACCGACAAAAGTAAAAAGAAAAGACATATCTGAAGGTGAAAACCTCTCTGAGGTGCCTAAGGATGAGATATTTGATGTCCTTCTGAGTCATTTATAGGATAGATCTCCAGTTCTGATTGAGCCAACCCAATCCATCAATTTGGGTACAACAGAGGAACCACAATTGGTACATGTAGCACAATCTCTATCAGAAGAAGAGAAACAAAAATTCACTACATTCTTATCAGACAAAAAGATCAACTTTGCATGGAAATATTTCGATATGCCAGGATTGGATCCCAATCTCATTATGCACCATCTATCCATTGCTCCTAGAGTAAAACCAATCAAACAAAAATTGAGAAAGATGCATCCTCATGTTGCACTCTTAGTCAAAGCAGAACTAGAAAAACTCCTAAAAGCTGGATTCATCCGTGTCATAGACTATGCTGAGTGGATCTCTAACATTGTACCTATTTCAAAACCAGATGGTTCAATCAGAGTGTGCACGGACTTTAGAGATGTGAACAGAGCATGCCCTAAGGATGATTTTCCACTGCCTAACATTGATATGATAGTGGACATGACTGCGGGCTATGAAATGTATTCCTTAATGGATATCTTTTCTGGGTACAACCAAATCAAAATTGCTCCAGAAGATCAAGAGAAAACAGCTTTCACATGTGCGTGGGGAACCTTCTGTTGGAATGTTATGCCATTCGGACTCAAAAATGCTGGAGCTACATATCAAAGAGCAATGACATCTAGTTTTCATGATATGATGCATAAAACAATGGAGGATTATGTGGATGATACCTTGGCAAAATCCATGATTAGAACTGAACATCTAATAGACCTGAGCATGATCCTAGACAGAATGGAATAGTTTAGTCTTTGACTAAATCCTAAGAAGTGTGCTTTTGGTGTCACTTCTGGAAAGCTCTTAGGATACATAGTTTCAAAGAAGGGCATTGAAGTTGATTCAGCTAAAGTCAAGGCTATAATAGAGATGCAACCTCCCACAAATATCAGTCAAATGAGGACGTTGCAAGGCAGAGTACAGTCCATCAGAAGATTCATATCACAGTTAGCTGACATATCACAACCTTTTACAAAAACATTACATAAAGGCGTGACCTTTGCATGGAATGAAGAATGCGAGAACAACTTTAACCATATCAAGAAGTATCTATCAAATCCACCTATCTTGATGCCTCCTATTCATGGGAAGCCATTGATCTTGTATGTCTCTACAATAGCCACATCACTGGGGGCATTGCTAGCACAACATGATGAAGACAAGAAAGAAAGAGCCATCTACTATATCAGTAGAACTTTAGTGGCCTATGAGCAAAACTACTCAATGATAGAGAAGGCATGTCTAGCTGTGATCTGTTCATTGATGTTCATTTTTTGGTTTATTTTCTTTTTTATTGCTTTTATTTTCTTCTTTTTTATCTTTTGATTTGTTCCCCTTTTTAGATATCCCTTCATGTTTTCTTCTTTTGGTTGGTTCATTCCTTTTGGTTTTTTGCAATTCTATCCTGTTGACTTGGTAGGATGGGTCTTTGTTGTTTAGCCTTGTTCATGTTTTTTACTTTTTATTTTTATATTTTTGTACCTCTCTTTTCTCTCTCCTCCCCCCTTCTCCCTCTCCCTTCTTTTTATGGTCTTCTAGATTTGCAATCATCCATCTTTTTTTTTTTCTTCTTGCTCTCTAACATCCTGATGATGGATCATGTAGTATGATCCGAAACGTTGACGGTCAAAAAATCTACACAATCTAATCTAGAAAAATGATACAACACTTCATTTGTCTCCCATGAACTGAAAAGCATAAAGAAAAATTAGAATGAATTAGTGGTAGAATTCAATAAGATATTTAACAAAGTATTGAATAGGTTCCCAAGAGAAATCATTCCTGTCGATGCCTTCCTCATTGATTTCTACATGGATACTTTTGATAATAAGACTAATTATGAAATCAGAACAAAAAGACCTACAATGTTTCAACAAGACTTTAAATTAGAAATCATTATTAAAAATGATAGGAAAGCTGCTAGGAGGATAGCAAAGAGGGAAGATCCAAAATTATTTAACCCTAAAGCTCCTAGGCATAACAAAGAAGAGGATACAATGGACCAATTGATGAACATGATAAAATATCTTGCATTAAATAAAGGAAGGGATAATTTTCATCAGAAAAGAAATGAACACCCTTTCTTGAAGAATGATAGATATACGCTGCAAGACATGCCATACAATACAACATGGAAAGATGGAAAACTAGTGAGCACTAAGGCAAATGGTAACACCCTAGACCCACTCAATAAAGCTAATCACTTTGTGGACAATGAGCCATGGTGTGATGTCTGTGTTGAAAAGTTTACTATACTAATGTATATGACTATGATTTAGTGTTGTCATTATGGAAACAAAGTCATATGGAGTTTTGGAGTCAGCACATAACTTAGAAGATTAGGAAAATGGCTAAGTATGGAAGACTAGACAGTTAGTGAAGCACCAAATGAATAGAGCATCAGCGCACATGCATATGATCGAGTTTTGGTATGTGCCCTAGAAGATAAGATTTTGGTTATGTTAGTAAGCTATGGTTAAGAGCACATGATCAGATGAGTTAGTATGATGAAGATACAATGATTTGAAGTGACACAAATAGTGAGCGGCAGAGCAGAACAAAGTATGCAGCTGATTGTTAGTATTTTGGTTAGCGGTTATAATATTGTTTTGTAAAGGCTATGCAACTATTTTATTTGTGTTGTAAACATGTTAATATCATTTTACATAAACACGCTTGAGCCAATTCATTTGGAAATGTTGTATGTAATTAGTTATAGGCCGAGTTAGTGAATTAGTTTTGTATGCGCATATAAATAAGACATGCACCCTTGTATTTGTGCATGGTATGAGAAATAGAGTTGATAGAAGCAAAGCATAAGTATGTGAAGAGTAGTGAGAATGTTTTAGAGCTTTACAAGAGGCTAAAGCATCAGTGCACATAAGGAACTTATCAGACAAGCAGTGTCACAACAAAAGTTCACCTTGCAGATATAGTGTGTATATGACATCCAGAAGGTTGTAGCCTTCACTATTTGAGCAGTGAGCTCTAGGAAAGTGTATCCTCACCCCTAACAGGGTTAATTGTAAAAGACTCCTAATAGGGTCTGACCCTTGACAAGGTCATTGTACTTAAGCTTTGTAATGACAGCTCCTAATAGGGCTAAGGAACATTAATAGGTTCATAATACACAAGTACAATTATTAGTGGGTATTAATTCCCACCGGGGTTTTTCCTTTGGCCAAGGTTTCCCCATAAACATATCTAGTGTTGTGTTATGTGTTGATTACTTTACATGCTTTAATATTCAGTTCAACAATTAAGGTATTGAGTTAAGTTTCAAGTATCAGAAATTAATTATATAGAACATTGATTCACCCCCCCTCTCAGTGTTCCCATTCCTAACATTTGGTATCAGAGCTTTGGTCCTTTGAAGACAAGTTTAACCACTTGAGGAGATCATGGCTTCAAAAGAAGTGAAACATCTGAAGAAAAATCTTGAAGTACCTCTTGAAGACCGTGACAGATCTGAGAAAGAAATTGAAGAACTAAAATTAAAGGTTAGTGGTTCTCAAGTATTCATGAATAAATTGAGAAAAGATTTGAAGGATTGTTCAAAAATGATTTAGGGAAAATGGTGAAAAAGCTGAATGAGGAAAACATATATTTGAAGGATCAGATTGAAGAGTTGGATGAAAAGCTACTTAACAATCAAGAAGTCCATGAAGAACATGTCAAAGAAAACAAGCAGTTGGATGAAGAACTGAGGCAAGAAAACATGAAAATCTTGGAGTTAGAGAACATAAAGAAGCAGGTGGAATCTGAATTGATTGAAGCAAAGAATCATATTGAAAAATTTCACACAAGAAAGGATCTAATAGAGTCATAGTTGTATGCCCAGAAGATTAAAGGAGATACCTCTAGTATTGGATTTAGTGAAGAACAAAATCAAATCAATGATATGCAAGGAAGAATGAAAGGACCAATAGAATCTACAGAAGCCAAGAAGACTGAAGATTATACTGAAGCTAAAGTAGAACCATCTAAAGATGAGTGCAAGCTAGTAAACAAAAATTGTTATGCTTGTAACAAGCATGGTCACATAGCAAGAGATTGTAAAGAGGAAAGACCTTTCAATGGTTACTGTTATTCATGCAATAAGTTTGGTCATAGAGATATGAATTATAGATCAAATCAAAGAAATCAAACTCAGCAAAATTAGAGAAGTCATCCACAATAGAATGTTAGAAGTCCTTAGAACATTACATGTCAGATATGCAATTATAATGGTCATATAGCTAGACAGTGCAGTATGGTAACTCACATCAATGCACCAAGGAATATAAGGCCTCTAGTTATTTGTCACTCTTGTAACAAGGCTAGATGTATCTCAAAGTTTTTCAAATACAAAGCACAAAGAAAATTAAGCCCTAATAAGTTTCAAGGATCAATTCTGGATGAATCAGGAGAAGTCAAGTTTGTGAAAGCTACAGAAGATGTGAGCTTGATTTGGACAGAAGTAAAGAAGGAAAAAGTTGATGAGTATGTATTGGATGCATCTGCAATGGATGCACCCTCTACATATGGATGAATGACCCTCATGGTCATAGGGGGAGCTAGATTAGCTCTAGACCACTGTGCGGTTGGTATACTCACCCTAAGAGTATGTGCCTTTGGTTATGACTATTTGAAGACTAGTTGATGCTATATGTGAGAGTGCACTTCCTGATTGATAGTAGAAATGGAGATTGAAATTATCTATTTCATTCCATGTTTACACGGAAAGCATTAGTGGAAGAAAGTTGTTTTAAAGTCACCACATATCCTTTATTCACATATTTGCATTCAAGTTCAAGCCTTTGGAGAGCATAGGAGATCAAAGCAGTTTGTGTTGGGTAATTACAGTTGGTTTATCAACAAAGAAGGTTGAAAGTTCATTGCAAAGCCATAGTTCAGACGTGATGGTTCAGAAACCCTTGTAAACCCATTTGAAGTGATTAATCAAGTAATTTATGGCTACTCCAATTGTTTTTGATGTTGCTAAAAGGAAGAGATACATTTTTAAGAAACACCCTTTCAAGTCAGTCCTAGATGACCTAGAAGGAGAATTCTCTAGGACTCTGATGGGAGTTATGCATGTAGAGGAGATATGCACATACATCTATTGCAAGAAGGATCCAGTAGGTCTAGATAGAATAAGATCGCATTTAGAGACAATGATGAATCCTGAACAGACATTCTTGGAAGAGTTTGCGCACTTGGAAAATAACCCTATTATTGAGTTTGCAATAGCATATGAATACTATGAATCCAAATGGATTAAGATCCTATTAAGTAGAACTCATGATCAACTATTATGGATAGGAGAAGTCCCCATTAGAATAAATATTGATCTCATTCATGAGATGACAAGAATACCTAAGACTGACGCCATCCTTCCCACTGGTAAGGATGTTAGAAAATTGGTTGAGCAAGCCTATAAATCCTGGAGTGATAAGTGTGAGATGACCATTGAACCAATTGAGGGAAAAGATATCAAACTAATGTATATGATACTGGGTTACAAGTTTCAACATGCAAACATGGTAAATAGTGTGTCCACAACCACTATTTTGACAACTATCAGATTAGTGAAGGAAGATGGAGACTTCAACTTGTGTGAGATCTTGTGCACACAATTGATGGATAATATTAGGGCTATCAAACATGATAAGAGTAAGATATTTAGGTTTGGGTCACTCATCATCTATATGTAATTTCATATAGTTGGGAAAGTCTCTGATCTTTACCTTGACAAAAGTCTACCCACAATGCAGAAACATCTTTCAAGGCATCATCAGAGAGTATCTTGAGGGACTTCATGGACTTAGAAATAAAGACATTCAGAATCAAAATGCAGAGAAAGTTTAGGATACCTAAGAGTATAGTAGAGAAGTACAAGGATACCATATGTTTTATGGTGGAGACTGATATAACATGTATGGAAGCTGTAGAGCCTAGGACTAAGTGGATCCATCCACTTGGTGATGAAGTGGAAGAACATATTCTAGAAGCATATGTACAAGTCCTACTGTCAGCACCCAAGCATCCTAATGAGCCAAGATGGGGTACCTATGAGGAGAAGACAAGACAAGTAGATGCAGTCTTGAATAGTGCTGTGACCAAGAGAAAAGCATCTAAAATCACCTTTGAGATACTAAAGATTCATGGTGTCACTCAAGATGACCTAGATAAGCCAAGGGAAGCCAAGATTGCAATGCAACTTGAGAGTGCACCCTCTTCTAAAGTAAAAATAGAGAAGACTAATGACCCTAAGAAGAAGAAAGTAAAAATTGATAAAATAGATGATCCCAAGGAAAAGAAGAACAAGACTATTGATAGCACTTCAACGCCTACTCCTACTATTGATCTGGAGTCCACACCACCTCCTGAGTATAGTAGGATGCTGAAGAGGAAGAAGCAGATCGACGCAAGCCATCCATCATCTAGAACAATAAGAAGTCAAAGGAAGAACACTCAAGCACCTCCTGAGGTGGGATTCAGAACAAATCTACAAGTGTTGAGATCAAGGATTGTAGATAAAGGAATAATTGATCAGATATCTAAGTTCTATGATAAATATAGTGAGATTGATAAATCTGAGATCCATGGTATGATCATAAAACATATGATAAAGTTTAAGAAGATAATCTTGGAACTTAAGACAGTCATTCTTGACAGTGTATGGAATATTTTAGACTCTTTGAAGAGACATGCTATAGAGAAAGACTTCATAATATGGGAGAAGATAATGGATGAAAGCCTCCCTGTATGCTCAATTGAAGAGAAAATACTATTGTTGGATTTGGTGAAGCTGCACCTTAGAACAAAGCTAAGAGCTTTGCAGATCATGAACAAAGACTATGAATTGGTTGCTAAAGAAATAGAAAAGGCATTTGAGAAGGTACTCCTAGATAGACACATGTATCCTCCCACTACGCCTGCAACCCAAGATTCATCTAAGGAATAAAAATCATTTGAGGTCCCTAATGCACCTATAAAAGGTCCAAAGGATTCAATGCCCACAGTGACAATGCCTACTATAACAATGGAGTATGCGCCCATGGCTAGAACAAAAGATGATATAATTATAATTGACAATGTGGAAATATCAATGGCGGCCACAGATAAGGACTTGGAAAAGTTTGAGGAAGCCTTTGTAATTAAAAAAGAGGTTGAAATTATATGTGGTGATAATTCACCTATGCAGCAAGAAGAAGTTCAGATTGAGGATCTAACAGGACAAAGAAAAAGAAGAGGAGAAAGAGGATGGAGAGAAGAAAGATAAACTTGCAGATGAGCCCTCTATTGAAATTTGAGTGATTGTAAAGACTGAGGTAATGGACATTAGTCAAAGTTCACTCCTTACCCCTAAGCCCTCAATATCATTGTTGTCAAGTCTAACCCCTAACACAACAAGTCTAGATTCATGGGGAGAAGAAGACTTGATTAAGATCAGTGTGCTAGCAATGGAAAAGGAAAAGGAGAAACAAGTTATGAGGAATCCATTGTTTGTTTAATTAGTCAACATCCTAAATAGCTTACTACTTGAGGACAAGAAAGTGTCCAGTGTACACTCAGTGGATGATGTCAGTACTATCCTGACATGCTTCAAAAAAAATTTCACAAGTCTTGAGGAATCATCATCCAAAGTTGTAGAGGAGAAATATCTTAAGAAGAGATTGAGTGAATTGATAGGTAACTTTGCACTTGACCTTAGTTCTTTAAAGGTTGGTCAAGCTTTTCTGTAAGAATTAGAAGCTAAAGGAAGAAGGATAATAACTGACTGTATGGATAAGGACAAACTAACTAGAGATCTCTCTAAGAAGATTCAGGAAGCTGAATCAATGATGGAAATAGTACAAAAATAAGTGGAAGATCCCTTGTCAGATGTAAACATGTGCAATAATGTCTATCAAGGTTAGTTATACAAAATTGAGAAGGTATAGAAAGAAATGGCCAAGATAAGGGCTAGGCAAGCATAGTTAAGACATGCACTTGTGCCCTCATTGGATGAGCTAAATCAGAATATCAAGGAGATTGATGCCACTATGGTGACATATGATCAAGGTTCGAGTTCAGATTTGGAGAAGATGGAGAATTTGACTTATGCTTTTTGGGCTGATCTCCAAACACTAAATACATTGAAGGCATTTTGGCAGCAAGAGATCCAAAACTTGAAGATTGCATATCCAAATGTACTCACCTTGTAAGTACTTGTAGATTCATTTTTGAGCACATCTGTCACTAATGTGAAAGGGGGAGTAGAGTATATAGTAGAAGGGAGAATATGGAGCAATGTATATGATGTAAAGGGGAGTAAAGCATATAGTATAAGAGAGATATAAGATAGAGTATATGTTAGAAGTTTTTGTGTAAGATACAGTTTACTAACTTTTCCATATTCATTTGTTTCCATTAATGAAAAAGGGGGAGATTGTTGGAAAGTTGACTATACTGATGTATATGACTATGAATTATGTTGGAAACTGCAATTGAAGCAATTGTTGTATTGTCATTGATGTAAAATCTTAACTGGTAAGTGTGAGGCCTCACCCTAGGCCCGTCATAGCTTTTCCATTATCATTATGGTAGACCTAGTAATTGTCTTAATGTTTTGATTAGTTTAGTAGATTATACCCTTTGGACAAGGATTTGATTATAGTTGATGATAATACATTACATTTTTATGGTGCTTTCTATACTCACAATGTTGACTTTATGATACATTATGACTAGCATTATGATGATTGATTTAGATGAAATACTGAGATGTGTAATTAGAGAATTTATGTCGATATGAGTTGTTAGGAAAATGAAAATCAAGAAATGAATTAGGTTGAGATGTGTATTTCATTTAGGGTTAAATGTTAGGTGATGAATTATTGATGACTATTTTATGATATAAATATGAATTCTAATTTATGGTTATTTTGAGTTATGAATGTTGTGTTGAAGTGATGGAATTTATATGCTTACATAAGTAACTAGGAAATGAAGATTTGATTCAATTATGATACGATGAGATTTCTATTGTGACTTGAAAGTTAATTACTTAGGTGAAGTTTACGAGTGTCATGATGACATTTAATTGCAATTGAATTATATATTGAATGATTATGCTATAAGCTTAATTTAGTGATGAATCAAATATTTCATGATGAGTTGTATGTATGTTATAGATGAATAATTATGCCCTGTGAATTATGATATTTCAGATGAATTATCTTGATCATTAATGTTATGAATTTAGATGTATATATTTCCTTGGACTACTGATGTTGGACTTTAGTGTGCAGGGAATTAGACCATGGTAAATTCGGGGAACCAAAGCATAGACTTATGTGAAAATTGGTTTGAGCCAAGGTTGCTTCTAATGAGAGGCAAAAACCTCATTGTATCATATTTTATTTGTGAAAGTAATGTGTATGAATGTATTTAATTAATATGTTAAATTTTTAATGTAATTTATGTTGAGTATGTCCAAGTGGATATGCCACATGGCTTGTGATGTGTCATTTTTGTTTGTGAAACTTGACACTTGTGTGTGTAATTGTGGCCATGACATGTCCACTTGGGGATTGGATGCCCATCAACCTAGGATAGTAATTTGAGGATCCCAATGAGAATCCCTTGGTTAGGGAGCTTGAGGTGGAGTCATTTCATAAATTTCGAATTTGATCTTTACATGAGTTTTTGGGGGGCTTAAAAGATGCCTAGGGGTGTGTTTAGGCCATTTTTAGTAAGACCACTTGATATACCTATGGGTAAGGGGCATTTTTAACCATAGGACAACCCATAGTTGACCAAAAGACCCCTCCAAAAGTTAAATTTTCAAAATGGCCTAAAATCCACTTTTGAAGGAAGGTCTTGGTTAGAGCTCCATCCAATTAAGATGAAAGTCTTTGGTCCACCTTTTTGGCCAACCTTTTTAAGAGTCCATATTTGGAAACCATGTAAGAAATTTGAGAAGACCATCCAATGAGAATGAGATCCTATCCTTAGGAGATTGTGTGGAGGCCTTTTTAGAGGGGACTCTTCTTTTGGAAGAGTTTGACACCCACTCTCTAATTTAGAGACATAGCCAATTTGGAGAAATCAAACTTAGGAAAAAGATGAGGCTCTTCAACAAATTACTTCCATAAGCTTGGATCGAGGTTGGTGGTATTCCTCATTTTACTTGTTGATGCTTCACGTGAAAAGTGTTCTCATGTGTATTTTCATTTTTGTATGTTAGTAGTTTGATATTGTGTTCTTCATATGCTTATGCAATGAGGATCTTGTTATTTTGTGTAGTAGATGAATATGAAAATCTTGTGCTTGATGTTGTGCAAGTCTTTTGTTTTGTAAATGTGAAGATTTGTTGTTCTTGCGATTCCTTGTTTTGTATTATTGTTAAGGGAGTTTTTGCAAAGCCACACTCACCCTTGGGAGGGAAGAGTAGCCTTGGGGGTGAAGGGAATTTTGGGACAACCATGGGTGTAGAGTCTCTCCTTGGTATGGAGAAGGAAGAAACATGGATGTATGGGCTCCATGTAGCCATTTATTTTTATATTTTGGGGGTCATAAGGGATTGTATGGCTTGAAGCTTTGGGGGTCATAAGGAGTTTTATTGGGTTGGGATTTTGTGGCAAGATGTGTGATGAGAAAGCCAAGAGTAGGCTTGTCTTTTATTTTATGAAATGTGCTTTCTCCCCTTGGGATTTAGTTCCACCTTCACCCCAATTTTTGATTCATTTGGAGACTCTTTGTTTTAGCCTTGGATGAGAGTTTAAATGTGATTATTGTGTTATTGAGATTTTGGTTTGCTTGAATGTAATCCTTGTCTATGTGATGGTTCTTCAAGCTCGGGGGTGGCTTCTTAGAAGCCTAGGATGGTAGGTGAGCATTCCAGGGTCTATACTTTTTTCATTTGCAGGTATTGATGATCATGTTGCAAGAAGAAAAAGCCTTGGAGTGTTCCTATTTTGGTGTTTTTGTGAGAGCCAAAAGTGTTGTGTTGTTGAACTTTTGGAATAAGAAGCATTATAAGTTGAATTGTATTTGGAAATTTGATATATATGTATCAAGAAGTATGTGAAAATGTCTTTTGTATATTTGTAATAATGTTAGTTGATTTAGTTACTTGAAAGAATGACTGTAATAGGTGGTAATGCAATGAGAGAGAGTTGCTATTTTTTGTAAAATGTATTATGTTGTTACTTTGATAGTATTTCAAGGCATGCATTTGCAATAATGTATTTAGTTTCCTTGAGTCAAGAAAGAAAGGTCTTAAATTCTCTTTAGATTAGTTTCATGAAGATGTGTATTTTTCTCAAGGATAAAACTGTATGTATTCATGGAAAAAAAAGAGAGAATGAATTATAAAGAAAAGAGTTTTCTGGAAATTTCATTTTAGTTTCATTGGATTGAATCAATTTAAATGAAAATGTTAATAATCATGGAAGGAATTTAATTTAAAACTCTATCTCTCTCTCTATCATGCAAGCTTTCTTGTTATTTTGTTAATAGTTGCTACATTGAGAAACAATATACTTTAAGAATATTGACAAAAAAGTTATGTAAATTGTTAAACTTTGATCATTTAGTCATTCCTATGCAAATTGGAGTTTTAGAATTTATTTAGTAAATAGACCTCAACTACATCACCTTTAGTAAAAAGAGGCAAACAAATCATAAACTAAGTGTAGAGAAAGAAAAATAAAATAAAAGAGAGAGGAAAGATGACTAACAAGTGAAAAATACAAAGGAAAAAAAGAAGAAAAAAGAGACCAACAGGTCTCTGCAAAATGTATGGGAAAAAAACTCCCATACATATTCTAGATACCACAGTCAATAAAATAATAATAATAAAGAAAAAAACACATGCTTCAAGTAAAAAGCCTAGCTAATAAATCTTATTTCTTTTACCACCTTTTAAGCCTAGAATAGGGGGTGGGACCCACCCGGGTCCCCACCCCAAAAGCTTCATAAGCCTTTCTTTTATAAAAAAACAAAAAGAAACACTTTATGCCAAAACAGCTAAAAAAATTTACACTATGAAAAAAAAGAAAAAAATTAAAATAAAACAAAAGAAAGAGGTTTTTTTTTATAAAAATAATAAAATTAAAAAAGAAATGTTTTAAGTGGGGGGTGGGGTGGTGGACCCCACGCCACTCACTCCCCCATGACTTGCGTGAGGGGGCCTGCAGCTGTAGGCAGCGGCCCTGTCGAGGCAGGGTACGTACCGCCTATGACAATGCAACCCTTGCTTAGGTAGGGTACACACTGGTCACTGCTAAGGCAGTATGTGCGGGTCCCGCCCAGTCCCCTTGGGGGACTTTAAAAGTTTTGTTTAAAAGATTTTTTTTAAATTTGTTTTTTTACTTTCGTTAATAAATATGTTATTAATAAATATATTAAAAATTAATATATTTATTAAATAGTATTTTTTTAAATTTATTTTTATTAATAAATATATTATTAATAAATATAATATTAATTCATATATTATATTTATTAATTAATATATTTATTGGTCAATATCATTTGTATTAATTAATATATTTATTAAGTATTATTTCATATTAATTATTAGTCAATAATTCACATTCATTAATTAATTATTTTATTTTATTAAAAGTTTATTTATTTTTTTAAAAATTATTTTCTTATATGGAGTACGTTAGCTAATTTTGTAACGAGGAAATTATTTTTAAAAAAAATAGTTTAGAAGTTAACTTAAACTAATTTTGTACCATTGGAATTTATCTAATATATCTAGTGTGTTAGGTTTATTCTTTTAATGGCTTTAATTGATGCATTTAGTTTGATTTATTAAATCTAGTAAGATTATTTTTTTGGTTGGGCTAGTTGCAAAAATAATTTAGCTAATTTCATTTTGTCTTAAAATTTGATATATTTAATTCAGTATTGCTAAATACCATAATAATCACTTACTTAATTATAGTAAATTTAATATGTTAATCTTTGAGTTAATTCTAGGATAGATCTAAGGGTTAAAGGCATGAATTTGGAAACTATTAGTAGTTGATATTCTGGCAACTAGTAAATTAACAATTCAGTAGACTAAGACTAAGTTTTAATATTAGATAACCTTAGAAGTATGTCGAGCATGTCATCATGTTTAGGGGTGAGTGCAATTTGATTATTTATCGCCATGTTTCCCCGCTATTGAAAGTATGCCAACATGCTCTTAATTTTAAACGTACATCTTAGTCATCTGTTAATCTAAGACTTAAAATTATAACCTCTTAAAAAAAAGTTGGTGTGTTTTGCGTGAAAAATTATGGGCATGACACTTGGTATCAGAGCCTAGGTTTCAACATTGCAACCTAAACCCGTTACGTTTCTTATCTAACTTTACCCTTGGGATCCATTAAATTATTATAATTCCAATTCAGTTTAGGATGGATCACTTTTTGGGTTAATTTGGTTCCATAATTCAACTTAATTATTTTCCTATAAGAGATAGAATAGGAAGATGAAAATATCTTAATAACTTAAGATAATGGGTCAATGTAAATTGAAAACATGTTTTTTCATAAGAGTTAATGAGCGTACCTAGATAAACAAATTAAGAGGGTTATGGACAGATTATGTTCAGCGTTGATGGAAACATGAATTAAAATTATTTTGACCACATTATTAAGTAAGATTAAGATGTGGTTATTCACTCAACACGTATCAAGGAAAGCATTAGTTGTGGTAGGATTCACATAATGCTTGAACAGAAAATAAATCAGAGGTTATATAAATGCTCAACATTGGAGCCACCTACCCTTATCTTGTTCATAATTTAAAACCTGTTTATTTATGAAGGAAATGTTGTTATGGTAGTGCTAGCAACTTAAACTACTTGTGAGGAAACATTTAGAAACTTCTTTATTGAGAATCTAGGCTGCATAAATTTTTTGGTATGTTCTTTTCCACTTAAATAAGAAATATTTTATCAAGCACATGTTAATAACAAAAGAGTACCCTAGGAGTAAAAATGTAAAGAGTAACTTGGCCAAAAATAGTGCAACACATGACGACCCCACCTTGGAAATATGAAAGTGAAGACTAATATAGATAAGTAATGGAAGATTCAATTACCTAGAAATTCCTTCAGTTTTCATGAATAAAACTTAAGGGGAGTGCTTGGCCAAACAATAGTATCAGAAACCTAGAGCAATTGACTACCTATTTTAGGATTGGACACCCCAAATGATTCCTAAACGCATTATTTGGTCTCATTTAATTATCGACTAGGGACGTAAACTTGGAATGGTATTTGCAAAGTATATGCTTCAAACCTCCTCTTTCTAAGTCTATCTAAGGAATTCAAATGCTTATGTTTTAGGAAAACTATACTAAAAATGGTAAGCAAATGTATTCTAATCAAAGCAAAAGATCACAGTTAGGAACTACTCCAACTGATTGTGCTGCAGGAATAGGCTACTAATTCTGATATCAGTAGCTGCAGGAACAACAGAGTTCTAATACATATAAATGAACAGGAAAATGAACTCTACACTAACAAAACAATTCACTCATCAAGTGGGCCCCCTTGAATGAGTGAATGATAAGTACAATCAAGATGAAAGATGCAAACTTGAAATGAACATTCTATTCATCCATAAAATGATTACACTTGCTTTGAACAGTATGCAATAGTTCTATTAAAAACTAGTTTGTTTGACTAAATCCAAAAGAGTCACAACAGTCAATTATTTAAAAGGAAGATACAACTATCTCCTACATCTACGATCACTTCATAAATGAGGATTGGTTACAACTCATAAAGTTTCACAATAGAAACATTATTGACCATGAACAATCCCAGAATATAGCACACACTAAATCTACATGTTGCATGCAACATAAAGTATTGACTTTCTTGCGAAGATTCTGCAATCTACGGTTGGCTTTGATGACTCCCACGCCAGTATGCTAGTCCTTGAATATCCACGGTCAACTCCTGCAAAACAATCAATGCACACATATCCAACCATATACATATATATCCACATCATCAATATTAGGAAAAGGTGTAAGTCTTAATTATCACTCTTACAAACCCTATGGCTATAGGAGGTAACTACCCAAAACATAGCTTAGGAGAGAAAACATCCATTAACATGTATAGCTATTATATTCACCATTCCTGTCCATGAATTTAAGCAGATATTATGTCTTTAGAAGTTTCCACATTTCCATCTTATGTTCACACACACATATATAACATATACATAGAAACCATAAGTTCATATGCTTAAAACCATAAATTCATGTCTATGTGCAATCAACTTGTTCTAGAAAGAGGATAAAAAGTAGTGAGAAAGATGGCTATTTTAGAAGCCCATCATTCCCCCCAACTGAACTATTGTTGGTCCCAAGCAATCATGAAGTTCTGAATCCTGGCACAGACCCTCAAATCACTAGTTGTTCTCTGCCCAGACTCATCATGAACACAATCAAAGTATCCATGAGTCTCTTTGAGTCTTTCCCAACACTGGACTTCAAAGGCCATGTCATAATCTGCTGCACTATCATTCATTGCCAATAATGGCTGTAGGAAGAGTGGAGGTTGAAACCTTAATGGAAACCAATGGTTAAGGAGTGTCCTTTCCAACATAATGTACCATGGAACTCTTCTTGTGGCAAGGGTTAGATTCTGTGGTGAGTGAGGTTCCATTTTCTTTAGATCATGTGACATCCTTATCTACCTCTACCTGGAGGTATTAATTTCTATGACAATATCTCATGAAGAATGCTAGTCCTAGTTTGTAAAAGCTTGTTCTCACACTGGATAGATCTTATTGGCTCCACTAGTGTTTGCTGTGATAGAAAGCCAGTCAAAATATGTCTGCCTAGAGTGCTAAACTTCAAGCCTCATCATCAAAGGAGCTGACATTTCTTTGTCTCTTTATGAAACAGCCTGGTGTTCTCTACTCATCTCATTCTACATCCATGACATAACTTCTCTTAACTGTACATCCCCTACATAGAGGAGTAAATTCCACTCTGTGTCATCAGGTACTACTAGGTTATGTAAGTACAATTCACACAATAGGTTTTTCAGAGTCATTGGGGAAGACTGAAAGGCATAGTAAAATTCATGGGGAGTTGATATGGAAGGATTGAGGCCTTCTACAATCCTTGTTAATTTGAAATTAACAAGTTTCTCTTAAAGGAATATTGCATACACCGGTGATGGTGATCTACATTCCATCAGCTCTGGAATTAACCCTGTAATCTGATCAATCCTCCATTTCAATACCTCAATCTCATTTGATTTCTGCTCCAATAGAGAATTCTGCTCATTAATGACTCATTTCAATTTTTCCTTTTCTAAATTCCATTGTGTCTTTTCCCATAACAATTGCTGGTATAAATTTATCCTTGCAGCAAGGGGTGTAGACAAATCTGGTGGGGGTAAAGGTTCTTGATTGAGTAAGTCCACCCATCTAGATGGAAAGTGAGGATTTTTAATTGTTTTCTTTGGTGCAGAGGACTTCCCCTTCCATAAAACAATTGTCTTTATTACATTGGTTTCCTCACTAACATTAGCTACCACTTTAGCCAGCGTTTCTAACTTATCCTGACTGCTCTATTGGGATACTTCAATAATTTCAGTTCCAAAGTTAGGAATTTCTTCTAAATTCATACTAGTGTCCTACTTAGTAGAATTATCTTCAAATTCCTCTGTGCTCTCAGAGTCCTTATCACTATCAATCAATATGTAGTTAACTCCAACTCTAGGATTAACCTCTATTTCTGGACTCTACTCTCTTAATATAGTGTCACTGGCTACAGGTTGATGAAACAATTCCTCAGAAGAGGAATTTTACAAAGACTCATTTTCTACAGATTTAGAAGACTCAATGTTAATAATAGGAACAGAAGCTTCAACATCTTTCTCAGAAATCCTTCTACTTCTTCTCATAGGGGGTATGGATGAGCTCGGAGGACTCTTCCATTTCTTTCTCTTAGTGACTACCTCCTCTGCCACTGCTTCAGGAGGGTTCTCAGAATTCTCTTCAGGAGGGTTCTTAGAATTCTCTTCCCTAGGGGAATGTAGGGTTTCTTCCACATTATCAGTATTATCACTAGGTTGAGGTTCTAATATTTCCTCTTCTGGCTCCGTTGTTTTACCCTTACCCTTCCTAGATGCAGATCTAGTCCTTACAAATGATGAAGATTCAGGAATATTGGGAGCTTTTGTAGTTTTGTTTTTCTTCCTCTGAGAAGTAGAGGCTCCAACATTAAAAATTCTTTTTCTAGGTGACCTAGAAATGGAAGGAGAGGCTTTAGGATCATTCTCAATTCTTTGAACAATTTTACGAACCCCAGAAGATGTTTTCTCTCTCCAACCAACACCATGACCTCTAGGGCCGACTACACTAGGTTCAACCTCATTCATTTGCAAAAATTCCTCCCATGTCCCAACCTTTTGTCTATTCAACTCCCTTTCTACAATTAATTTTATTAAGCAATGATGTGAAATAGACTGGTTGCTTCCTGATTGGACTAATAAAGCTTGTTTTTTCACAATGTTAAATAGGAGGCTGGGAAGATTTACCAGTTTGTTATCACACTGAAGATGACTGAGAATTTTGAAATGCAAAGCATGCAAGTACTTGTAGCATCCCTCACAGGTAAAGTACTAAATAAAAAATGCAGTTGGCTGGATGAACTCCAGAGGCAAAGATAATCACCAAGTTCCTTGCTTCCTATCGACATCTAACTAAGGATCACCGTGCAAAGTGAACTATGCTCTCACTGAATGTAGGTCAAAATATTTCACCCATTGTTCACCTTCTTGAGGTTAACCAGTCATTTAGCTAATACATCTTCTGTGAACTCAATCTTCAAGCCTTTGACTTCTACAAACCCATCCTTCAATGTAGACAAAAATTGTAGAGCAAATTCCTCATCAAACCCTTTAAGGCTTAAACAATAATCCAACCATCCTCTCCTTCTAAACATTTCACAAGTGGACGCATCGTTTAAAAAAACCCTATGGTCCACTGGTTCATGACTTTGGAGGTCACCTCCCATTACTACTCTCAAACAAATTTTGAATTTGCAGAACTACAATTCTTGCAGAGTTCGACAATGGCAAGTCACAGACCTCAATGTATTATGGAACAAAATGTTGCAGAAGAAAAGACGACGTACAAACTGCAACTTGATTCATAAAATTAAAATTTTTTGCATGAAATCTAATGATATGAGTTTTGCATAACATCTCATAAAAGCTTGTGCGTGCCAAGGCTGCCACCCTGAACATGTCACAACATATCATTAGAAATCAAGATCATATTTTAATATCTTTAATTCACTTTAAATGTGATGATGCAATCACAAAAGGACAGATCATCAAGTCATGTCGCAGACATAATTCAAAGACATGATCTTTAATTTTACATGCTAATTTGAGATTTCAAAAATAGAATAATGAGATTTTGAAAATAGAATAATTCCCCCCCCCCCCCCCCCCAAATAAGTAATGGCATGGGTCCCACCAAGCCAGGTTAAGCAAGAGTGAAAAATTAAAATGACACAAAATCCTAAAAATTAATGAATAAAAATAATATATGTACAAGTATATGTGATACAAACCTAGAAGCGCTGCAAGAAGAGTTGTTCAAAAAACTACACCTGCATATGAAGTGATGGGATGGGATGGATGGGTGGAAAAAGAGAGAAGGTGAGATGAAAAATTATTATGGAGAAAGTATTCCATGAAATGTGAAATATTTATTATGGTGGTCTTGAATGGAATCAAGAATCGATAGAATCCTGGGTGGAAGCCCCAGATTCTTCGGCTACAGGATCGCTTGCTTCAATTGTGCTCTGGAACTACTTCAGGAACTCATCATGGCTAATAGGTTTGTGGTAAAGTTTTAGATGATGCCCATTGACAAGTAACTTAAATTGAATAGGATCAATGGTTGAAAGTTGAACTGCTCCATTGTCAAATACTCATATGATCTCATAAGGCCTAAGCCATTTGGTATGAAATTTCCTGGGTGTGTGCTGGTATCTAGAATCATATAATAGTGCCCAATCTCCAATAGAAAATTTCTTATCATGAATGAACTTATCATGCCATTTTTTTCTTTGCTACTATATCAACTCTGTATTGTGGAGGACAGACTTCCTATATTCATCCAATCCATTTAATTGCAGTAACCTATCATGCTGTGCTTTGGTGATATCTATGTCTAGATCTAAAGTGGTGCGAAGTGTTTTATGTTGGAACTCAATCAACATAGAGGCGGATTTTCCATATACCAACTCAAAAGGAGTAAACCTTGTGGTGGTTTTCCATGTGGTGCGGTAAGCCCATATAGCTTCAAGAAGGTAGGTAGCCCAATCCTTTATATGCACAACTACTATTTTTGTGAGAATGGATTTGATCTCCCGGTTTGTGATTTTCGCCTAGCCATTGGCCTGACGATGGTAGGGTGAATATTTTCCATGACGCACCATGTACTCCTACATCAACTTTGTGATAAGGTTAGAAGTGAATTGTGCCCCTTGATTTGTGATAATTTCCCTTGATACTCCAAATTTGGTGAATATGCATTCATAAAGAAACTCAACAACTTTGTGATCTCTAGCATGTCTCATAACTTTGGCTTCAACCCATTTTGTTGCATAATCAGTACATACTAAGATGTAAGACTTCCCATGAGAAGAGGGCTCAATAGGTCCAACGAAGTCAATAACCCACTTATCAAAGGGTGTGACAACTTGATGCAGGAGCATCCTGGGTGTAAGAGCAATCTTGCATCACCCAAAAATATTTCTATATTTGTATTCAATAAGGGCTATCTTGTGCAGAGCCGCCATTTATGGAAACTTGCTATTTTTAGTAAGTTGGTCTTACGATCTCAAAATGTTCTAATTTTACATGTGGAGGTTCATCTCAGTCATATCAGCCTGCCAGCAAAGTTTCATGGCTAGATCAGGTCTAGTTTTGAAGATATTGAAGATTTTTGGTATTGGCAGCAGGGTACAGAAACTTCGAACTCAGTTTTGAAGGCTTTAGAGGCCTCGGATGAGGTTGAAAATTTGGGTGATGGGTGCTTTGTGCAAGTTAAGCCTGTAGAGCGCTTCGTGGCATTTTTGAAATGGTGTTATAATAGTCAATCAGGTCAACTGGTGATGACTTGTGGTCTCCGGAAGTCGGGCCACCTGAAATGGTATAAAATAATTTTTCTTCAAAATTTCTGTTTGGGTTTCAAAACTCATTTTGAGCCGACTTTGATGTAATAAATTGTAAAATAAAATAATTCTAAGTTTGGTCGGCCCTAAGGGCTAAATTTTTGAAACCTTCTCGGGCGGTGGAAATTGCCTATATAAAGAAGGCCCATAGTGTTGTCTAGGGCAGTTCTGGGTAGTAGATCTGGGTTTGATTCGAGGCTTTTTCCTACAGAATATTGTAAGGGAATGCCCATGTGGCTTTGCATATTATAATTTTGAAAGTTTGTAATTCCACATTTGTGGAGATAATAAGAAGCCAATTTTATATTCTTGCATATTATTGTTGTTGTTTCTCTATTTCTGTTATGTGTTTGTGGTATTAAGGGGAGCACCCTTCATCAAGTGGTATCAGAGTCGGAGTTCCTGAGTGTGTAAATAGATCACTGACTGTGAGGCAGTTTGCACTAGGACTGTGGTTAGGGTTTCAGTGCGCATCATGAAAATGCCTCCACGAAGAGAACGTGGTGGAAGAGCTGGTGCTGTGACACCTGAGGTTAGAGAGCTGCAGAGACAAGTGCGAGCATTGCAAGAAGAGATTCATAGAGGAATGAATCTTAATGTCAGAGACGAAAGCGAGGATGAAGCTGAAGAAAAATATCAAGAAGGAGAAGCTGAAATTGTGAACCAGGAGGAAGAAAGACTTTTTCAGGCCATTTTCAAGATTGGGAAAAGACCTAAGATTGAGGTTCCTACATTTTCTGAAATCTTAACCCAGAGGAATTGATCGACTGGATCAATGAATGTGAGGAATATTTTGAGTATGAAGATGTTGAGGATCTTGATGGGGTCAAATTTGCAAAGGCTAGACTGAAAGGTCATGCGAAGATCTGGTGGCAAGAAATTCAATTGGAGTGATATAGAAGAGGGAAAGATAAAATCACGAGATGGGATCAAATGGTGGATAAATTGAAGCGATAGTTCATTCCTGTTGATTATGAGCTTGACCTACTAAAGAAAATGCAAAGTTTGAAGCAAGCAGGAAGATCTGTTCAGGAGTATATAGAGGAGTTCTATCGACTCCTCATTAGAACAGGCCATGCAGAAGCTGAAAAAGAGAAAGTTGCCCGATACCTTAATGGGTTACGGCCAAGCATTCAAGAGGAGTTGAATCTAGTTTGAATGAACAGTATTGAGGAGGCATACTAGTTTGCCCTAAAAGTTGAGGAAAAGCTGAACAAGAAGTTTGAGAGTAGACAAAATGGAAGAGGTCGTGGTGGAAGATCTGGTGGATGGTCATATGGTGGCCGAAATGAAGATCTGAAAAAGAAGGATGAGGCCAGTAGTAGCCAGAATTAGAGAGGAAACAATTCCAATCATTTCCAAGATCAGAATAATAGAGATCAGAGAGGAAGAGGAAGAGGACAAGGTTCAGGAAGAGGAGGCTTCTGTGGAACATGTTTTCACTGTGGAGAAGAAGGTCATAGGGCATTTGAATGTCCTCAATGCCAAGGTAGAGTAGATAGGAGAAATGAAGGCCAGGCCAGAGTTGCACATGTAGATGAAGATGCTAGTTCATCAAATTATGAAGATGCTAAAAGAGGAGAAATGCTAATTAACAGAAGAGTCCTGCTGAGTGGTGAGAATGAACCTGAACAAAGGAGGAGCCTATTTTGCACTAGATGCAAGTGTGAGGGTAAATAATATGATGTGATTATCGATAGTGGAAGCACTAACAATTTGGTGTTAGAAGAGATGGTGACAAAGTTGAAGCTCAAGAGATAGAAACACCCACATCCATATCGGATTGCCTAGGTGTAGGATGACCACAAGGTCATGGTCAGTGAACAGTGCTTGGTAAAGTTCAAGATCGGTGGGTACCAAGATGAGGTACTATGTGATATCATCTCTATGGATGCATGTCATATGTTGTTGGGTAGACCATGGCAGTTTGACAGATGTGCTGTACATGATGGTCGTGTGAATACCTATTCCCTAACAAAAGATGGAGAGTGACATAAGCTAAAGCCATTGAAGGAGACTGAAGAAAAGGTATGTGGTAATGCAAGAATAACATTTGTTGATGGAAGAAAATTCTTAGATGGTATGAGGCATGAGCATGTGTGTTTTTATTTAATTCCAAAAGCTAATAAAGAAGAAGTAGAGGATGTACTTGTAGAGGTTGCAGATTTGTTGAATGAGTTTCAGGATATTGTATCTGATAATGTACCTAATGGATTACCACCCGTAAGGAAGATTAGTCATCAGATGGATTTGATTCCAAGAGCTAGTTTGCCAAACAAGGCAGCACATAGAATGACACCAGCAGAAAGTGAAGAGTTGAATAGACAAGTACACGAGTTATTGCAAAAGGGGTTGATTTGAGAGAGTCTGAGTCCCTGTGCTGTACCAGTGGTATTAGCACCAAAGAAGAATGGAGAGTGGAGGATGTTTATAGATTCTAGAGCAATAAACAAGATCATAATCAAGTATAGGTTTCCATTGCCACGAATGGATGATATTATGGACTGTTTGAGTGGAGCTGTGTATTTCTCAAAGATAGATCTGAAGAGTGGATATCACCAGATTCAGATCAGAGAAGGAGATGAATGGAAGACTGTCTTCAAGACAAAGGAAGGACTGTATGAGTGGTTAGTCATTCCTTTTGGGCTAACCAATGCACCGAGCACTTTCATGCTGCTCATGAACGAGGTTCTGAAAGAATTTCTAGAAAAGTTTGTGATTGTTTATTTAGATGATATTTTGATCTTTAGCAAGACATTGGAGTAACATATAATGCATATTCGTATGGTGTTTGAGAAGCTAAGAGATGAGAAATTGTTGATTAATTTGAAGAAGTGCAGTTTTGTGAAGAAAGAGTTAGTGTATTTGGGATTTGTAGTTTCAGCGGAAGGTCTAAAAATAGACCCTGAGAAGGTACATGCTATCCTTGAATGGCCTACTCCAATGAGTGCTACTAAGGTAAGATCTTTTCATGGTTTGGCTAGCTTTTACAGAAAGTTTATCAAAAATTTTAGCAGTATTTGTGGACCCTTGACTGAAACAATGAGAGGGGATAGAAAAGAGTTTAAGTGGACTAATGGGGCAGAAAAGAGTTTTCAATTGTTGAAACAAAAAGTTACAGAACAACCTATTTTAGCACTTCCAGATTTTAATAAGGTGTTTCAAGTAGATTGTGATGCTAGTGGTACTGCAATAGGAGCTGTTATGAGCCAAGAAGGTAAACTTGTTGCTTATTTCAGTGAGAAGTTAAATGATGCCAAGAGAAAATATTCTGTTTATGATCAGGAATTTTATGCTATAGTTCAGGCATTAAAGAAGTGGAGACATTATCTGCTTCCTAAAGAGTTTGTCTTGTATACTGATCATCAAGCTTTGCAATATTTGAATAGTCAAGGAAAGTTGAATCAGAGGCATTTGAAATGGGTTGAGTTTTTGTAGAGTTATACATTTATTTTGAAACACAGAAGTGAAAAGTCTAACAGGGTTGCAGATGCTCTTACCAAAAGACAACTATTGCTAACAGAGATGCAGATTGAGGTGGTTAGGTTCAAGGAACTTAAGAATTTGTATTCAGAAGATCCTGATTTTGGTGGAGCTTGAAAAACTTGTAAAGAGCTTGTTACTCTAGATAGGATGAAATGATTGGATTTCATCATCCAGGATGATATGCTATTCAGAGGGAGTCAGTTGTGCATTCCAAGAAGTTCTATGGGGGAGAAGCTCATCAAAGAGAAGCATAGTGGAGGATTGGCTGGACATTTTGGTTGTGATAAAACCCTTGCTTTGGTTGGTTAGAATTATTATTGGCCACAATTGCAGCAAGATGTGAAGAAGTTTGTACAGAGTTGCAGAGTATGTCAGATGGCAAAAGGAGTGAAGCAGAATATAGGGTTATATCAGCCATTACCTATACCAGAGAAGCCTTGGGAGGATATCAGTATGGAATTTGTTCTTGGTTTACCGAGGACATAGCGGAGACATGATTCAATTTTTGTAGTAGTTGAAAGATTTTCAAAGATGACACATTTCATTCCCTTCAAAAAAACTAATGATGCTGTTCATGTAGCAGAATTGTTTTTTAGAGAAGTGGTGAGACTACATGGTTTGCCAAAGACCATAGTTTCAGATAGAGACACTAAGTTTGTTGGATATTTCTAGCGTACATTGTGGAAGAAGTTGAAGATAGATTTGAAGTTCAATTCATCACATCATCCACAGACTGATGGACAGACAGAGGTGGTGAATAGAAGTTTGGAAAATCTGCTGAGATGTTTGGTTGGAGATAAGCCAACATGATGGGATTTGATTTTACCACAGGCAGAATTTGCATACAATAATTCTGTCAATAGGAGCACTGATAAATCACCATTCCAGATTGTATATGGAAGTAGTCCAAGAAATGCATCTGAATTGAGAAAGATAGATAAAAGAGAAATACGTAGTGCTGAAGCTGAGGATTTTGCAGAACATTTGAAGAACATCCATGAGGAGGTGAGGAAGCATATTACCAAGATGAATGCATAGTATAAAGCTAAGGTAGATGAGAAAAGGAGGCATAAGGAATTTTAGGTTGGAGATGAAGTCATGGTTCATTTGTAGAATGAGTGATTTCTGGTTGGTACATATAACAAGTTGAAAATGAAGAAGTTTGGGCCATGTAAGATACTGAAGAAGCATGATTCAGGAAATGCATATGAGGTAGAATTGCCTACTGAGCTGAATATTTTACCAATGTTTAACATTTCAAATTTGACAGAGTATCATGAAGGAGGCGTTGAAGATGAGGTAGCAGCAGCACAGTGGAGTATTCCAGCAACCGGTTTAGATATCAAAGAAATTGAAGACATACTGGACAGTTGTGTTGGTAGAAGCACAAGGAACAGGACATATGAAGAGTATTTGGTCAAATGGAAAGGATGACCTATTGAAGATTCATCATGGCTAACAAAGGAGGAGGTTAACCATCTTGGTTTTCCTCTACACACCTGAGTCGTGACAGGGTCACTTCTCAAATTACCCTAGGTGTCTGATGCAGGAGCATCCTGGGTGTAAGAGCAATCTTACATCACCCAAAAATATTTTTGTTTTTGTATTCAATAAGGGCTATCTTGTGCAGAGCCGCCATTTATGGAAACTTGCTATTTTTAGTAAGTTGGTCTTACGATCTCAGAATGTTTTAATTTTACATGTGGAGGTTCATCTTAGTCATATTAGCCTGCCAGCAAAGTTTCATGGCTAGATCAGGTCTAGTTTTGAAGATATTGAAGATTTTCGGTATTGGCAGCAGGATACAGAAACTTCAAACTTAGTTTTGAAAGCTTTAGAGGCCCCGGATGAGGTTGAAAATTTGGGTGATGGGCACTTTGCATGAGCCAAGCCTGTACAACACTTTGTGGCATTTCTGAAATGGGGTTATAATAGTTAATCGGGTCAACTGGTGATGACTTATGGTCTTTGGAAGTCGGGCCACCTGAAATGGTAGAAAATAATTTTTTTTCAAAATTTTTGTTTGGGTTTCAAAACTCATTTTGAGCCGACTTTGATGTAATAAATTGTAAAATAAAATAATTCTAAGTTTGGTCGGCTCTAAGGGCTAAATTTTTGAAACCTTCTCGGGTGGTGGAAATTGCCTATATAAAGAAGGCCCGTAGTGTTGTCTAGGGTAGTTTTGGGTAGTAGATCTGGGTATTGATTCGAGGCTTTGTCCTATAGAATATTGTAAGGGAATGCCCATGTGGCTTTGCATATTGTAATTTTAAAAGTTTGTAATTTCACATTTGTGGAGATAATAAGAAGCCAATTTTCTGTTCTTGCATATTATTGTTGTTGTTTCTCTATTTCTGTTATGTGTTTGTGGTATTAAGGGGAGCACCCTTCATCACAACTACCTATGGCTATAGGGGCATTTCATCAGTCTTTATAGGATGTACCATATGCTAGCACCTATCACAGTGTCGAGTATGTTTTGCTACGTCCTTATGCAAAGAAGGCCAGTAATATCCAGTTGTCAAGATTTTATAGGCTATCCTCTTTGTGGAAAAGTGTCCTCCGCATGGCTCATCATGGCATGCCCTAAGGATGTCATAAGTTTCATCCTCTCAAATGCATTACCTTGTGACATGGTCTGGTCCTATATAAAACATGAAGCCTGATATCCAAGAGAAGTTAAAACTCTTTTCAACTAACAGATGACCCTATTTAGGAGAAAAGTGAGGTGGCATTCTCCCTGTAGCAAGGTATTTGGCTAAGTTTGCATACCATGGATTAAAAGAATCAATAGAAAACAAGTTCTCATCAGGGAAACTATCATCAATTGCTGCAGGATCATTTGGCACTTGCAGTTGTGACAAGAAATTGGCCACTACATTAGCCTTTCCTGGTTTGTCTATGATCTTTACATCAAATTCCTACATGAGGAGTAACCAACATGCTAGTCTACCACTAATGGTAGGTTTATTCATTAAGTACTTGATAGTTGAATGATTAGTATAAATAAATACTTCATAGCTTGTGATGTAGTGCCTAAATTTATTTAGTGCATAAACAATTGCTAACAACTCTTTTTCAGTTTTAGTATAATTTAATTCTTCTCCTTGTAAATTTGTACTATTATAGTAAATTGCATGTTCAATAATACCTTCCTTTTGTCCCAAAACTGCACCAATAGCAAAGTCAGATGCATCTGTGTGTATATAGAATGGAAGCTTCCAATTAGGTCCTCTGAGAATAGGTGTTGTTGTTAGAACATCTTTCAACTTTTGGAATGATGCTTCACATTCATTTGTCCATGAAAATTCAGCTTCTTTCTTCAACAAATTATATAATGGTGCTGCAAGTTGGCTAAAGTCTTTTATGAACCTTCTGTAGTAACCAAAATGGCCAAGGAAACATCTAACATCCTTCTGCTTAACTGGTGTGGGGAGTGTGTTTATAACTGCAATTTTTGTAGGGTCAACCTGAATTCCAAAAGATGAAAGGTAGTGTCCTAGGAGTACTCCTTCCTCCATCATCATGTAGCACTTCTCACTATTAAGAGAGAGATTATAATCTTGACATCTCTTAAGAACCTTTTCCAAGTTTGTGTGTGCTTCTTCAAATGTGGTGCCATGAGTTGTAAAGTTGTCCATATAGATTTCAACACAATCAACAGCTATGTCAGAGAAAATACCCAGCACTACTCTTTGGAAAGTAGCAGGAGCATTACATAATCCAAATGAAAAGACTGAATAAGCAAAGGTTCCCCAAGGGTAGGTAAATGTTGTCTTGTCCTGGTCTTCTAGTGATATTTGTATCTAATTATACCCACTGAAGCCATCTAGAAATGAAAAGTACTTTTTACCCGCAAGATTATCAAGTACTTGGTCAATGAAAGGTAGTGGAAAGTGATCCTTCTTAGTGGCTTTATTAAGTTCTCTGTAGTCAACACAAACTCTCCACTTTCCTCCTTTATTTGGAACAATTACAAGAGGAGAAACCCACTAATTGTCAAAAATAGGATAAATGAAACCTGCACTAAGAAGCTTTTGCAACTTGGTCTTAACTATATCTCTTAAAGCAGGGTTAATTCTTTTTTGAGCTTGTCTCACTGGCTTGTATTCTGGGCTTATATATATTTTGTGAGTATAGAGTTTGGGATCTAGCCCTTTCATGTTAGTGTAATCCCATGCAAAAGATTGCTGACTATCCTGTAAAATCTTGAGAAGACTAGACATCTGAGATTCAGTGAGGTTTTTTATTAACATTCAGCTCCTTTCCTGAAACAATTTTGACTCTCTTAAGTATTTCTAACATCTGAATTTCTTCTATGGATGGAGACTTTATCTCATGGGGTAGCAAGGTGTGAAGATAATTAGGTGCTATAGGAAGCTGAGATGTGGGTTGCTTGGGTAGTATTGTTTGAAGGGAACAATTTGGATCATCACAAGATGACTCCTCAGAACCATATTGATTGGTAAGGATTGCTGCTAGTATATCATCTTCTTCTTGTGATACCATGAATGGAATTTTTTCAATGACCATGAGTTTTTGCATAGTGTTTAATTCAAGGGCATCATCTCCTAAGTCTGGCCAGACAGTTTGATCAAGTTCACTTTGGGGTTTTGCTGGAGAATACAGAGTTAACTTCTTGGTATTGATTCCATTTGATATGGTCATCTTCCCTGAATGACATGCAATGCAAGAATCAGCCATGGCTAACCAAGGCCATCCTAGGATTAATAGATATCCTCCTAGGGTGGCTTTGGGTGACAAGACTATAAAATCAGAAGGGTAATCTAAGGAATCCAAAGTAACAACAATATCCTCAACCATACCATCAGGCTTAACTATGGAATTGTCAGCTAACTGCAATATTGTTGGCGTGTCCCGCAAACCAATGATACTAAGTTTAAGAAAAACTTCCCTAGTCATAACATTAATTGATGCTCCCAAGTCAATGAGAACATTCTAAATTTGGGTACCATTAATGTAGATGGTTACCACTGGACTTCCTAGATTTGAATACTTAGGCATGACAACTTTTCTTAGCATGAGATCAGAGAGCTGGCCTAAGACATGGATAGTATTAGGGTCTTTCTTTTTCCTTCTAGGTTGTTTGATACATGCTTCTTTAATTTCTTTGGTATAGATTGGAATTTCTTTAAGGGCATCCAACAAGGAAATCTGTACTGTCATTTGCTTGAGTTGATCAATCAAATCAGTGACTACAGGATTTTATTTTGCAGGAATGACCTAAGACAATATTTGTGGATAAGGAGGATTCTTAGGCACTGGTGCAATTTGAGCAATAGGTGGAACATCAATAGGTTGGTTCATGGGTATGTCTTCAGTATCAACAACTTCGGTGATTATTAGCTCCTTGGGTGTAGGCAATGTAGTTCTTGATCTAAGATGGATATCATTTACGTGCAAGGAATAAGCTTGTTGCTTATTATTAGGATTTGGAGTGGGCTAAGCAGGAAGTTGAGTTGGCTTTTGAGGGTTTCTATTTTCTATAGGAGGCGATAGCATGATAGCCTACTGCTGAGGTGGGGGCATTATTTCTTGTTGCTGATTAGGCTAATTAGGTCCCCACTAAGGTTGTGGTTGCTAGCTACCATGAGGTGGACATTGGCTATTCTGCTGCGGCTGTTGATAGGAGTTATACTGTTGTTGGTATGGGTTAAATGGTGGTTGCTACAGATAGGTTTGGTTATAGTATGGCTGTTGATTGGACTAGTTGTGATTCCAATTCTGACACCGAGGAGCAAAATTTTGGGGCTTTTGGTTTGGCCAATAGCTATTATTATTATAACCAAAATTATTCAGTGGGTCTGGAGGCATACCTTGTCTTTGAGCCCATGGACACCTTTGAGAAACATAGAAAAATTCTCCATTCTCCTCATCTATGGCTTTGAACTCGGTGTGCATTGGGTTAATGTCCATAGATGCAATCGTCTTACATTTGCAGTTTCTCTTCTTCTCTCTACAATGAGAATAGAACTTATCAAGCACAACATCTGCCTCTTCCTTCTTCCTCCTCGCTTGCATACTATCCAGCTAAGTGGAAACATCATTAATGATGTCTTGCTTGAAGTCAGATAGCAAATTAGAAAACTCCACTTTGGATACTCTTGAACCACCATTGGACTTATATGGTAGGTCTCTAAGTCCCCTACCCTTCTTCAAAGTGGCCCTCGAATAATTTTGACATATATTATTTATGTCAACCCAACCTTTTTGTGTGATATCTCCTCCTTCCATTAGGTCTAGAGCCTCAATACTTCCATCATTCACACCTTTTAGGAAGAGGTGTTTATGAGATGCCTCATTTAGCTAGTGTTGTGTATTACACTGCAAGTTGAACATGAATCTGGATACATAATCCTCTAGGGTTTCATCCTCCTTCTGAGACATTTTAAAAATTTCATCATTTTTCAAATCTTGACTTCTACAGTACTCTTTGTACTTCAAAAGAAACATCATGCGCATGGCATTCCAATCTGCTACAACATTAGCACCTAACCCCATGAACCATCTCAAAGAAGCTTCTTTTAGAGTTGATGGAAACAACTTTAGCTTGTGGGCATCAGTGGTATAGTCATAAATCCAGCAAAGAATATCAAATTCAAAGAGGAAGGTCTCAGGGTCCTCTGTAAGGAGGCCATAAAATTTGGGAAGTGCAGCAGTAGGTATATTCTTCAAATTTTGGTTACCTTGCTGTTAAGGTATAGGAAAAGGAGCCTGAGTAGCCATTCTGGGAGGACCTGGTGGTGGTTGCTGATATATAATAAGAACAATCAGGTTATCTTGGTATTCAGGTTTAGCAAATAGGTCATTCAAATGCAGTGATTCCTCAGATGATGAAGAGGATATGTGTTCTTGAGCATCAACAAATGGATTTTCAAAGGGTTCTTCTTCATTCTCACTTTGAGGTTCTTCAACTTGAGGATTAAATAAATCAAATGGCTCTACTTGGTAGTTATGGGGAAGAAATCTCCCAAGGTGATCTCTCCTTCTATGTATAAAAATGTTTACTTAAGTACTAGATTAAATCCAAGACTGCAACTACAAGGATAAGTTTGAATTAACACCATTGCCGGCAATGATGCCAAAAATGCTTGGCCAAACAATAGTATCATAAACCTAGAGCAATGGACTACCTATTTCAGGATTGGACACCCCAAATGATTCCTAAATGCATTATTTGGTCTCATTTAATTATTGACTAGGGACGTAAACTTGGAATGGTATTTGCAAAGTATATGCTTCAGACCTCCTCTTTCTAAGTCTATCTAAGGAATTCAAATGCTTATGCTTTAGGAAAACTATACTAAAACTAGTAAGAAAATGTATTCTAATCAAAGTAGGAAATCACAGTTAGGAACTACTCCAATTGATTGTGCTGCAGGAATAGGCTACTAATTCTGATATTAGTAGCTACATGAACAACATAGTTCTAATACATATAAATGAATAGGAAAATGAACTCTACACTAACAAAACAATTCACTCATCAAGTGGGCCCCCTTAAATGAGTGAATGAGAAGTACAATCAAGATGAAAGATGCAAACTTGAACTGAACATTTTATTCATCCATAAAATGATTACACTTGATTGAAATAGTATGCAATAGTTCTATTAAAAACTAGTTTTTTCAACTAGCTCCAAAAGAGTCACAATAGTTGATTATTTAAAAGGAAGCTACAACTATCTCCTAAATCTACAATCACCTCATAAATGAGGATTAGTTACAACTCATAAAGTTTCACAACAAAAACATTATTGACCATGAACAATCCCAGAATATAGTACACACTAAATCTACGCATTGCATGCAACATAAAGTATTGACTTGCTTGCGAAGATTCTACAATCTACGGTTGGCTTTGATGACTCCTGCACCAGTATGCTGGTCCTTGAATATCCATGGTCAACTCCTGCAAAATAATCAATGCGCACATATCCAACCATATACATATATATCCACATCATCAATATTAGGAAAAGGTGTAATTCTTAATTATCACTCTTGCAAACCCTATGGCTACAAGAGGTAACTACCCAAAACATAGCTTAGGAGAGAAAACATCCATTAACATGTATAGCTATTATATTCACCATTCTTGTCCATGAATTTAAGCAGATATTATGTCTTTAGAAGTTTCCACATTTCCATCTTATGTTCAGACACACATATATAACATATACATAGAAACCATAAGTTCATATGCTTAAAAACATAAATTCATGTCTATGTGCAATCAACTTGTTCTAGAAAGAGGATAAAAAGTAGTGAGAAAGATGGCTATTTTAGAAGCCCATCAGGGAGTTCTTAAGAATTTAGTATCAAGTTTACCAATCAATCTAATTACGTAGTGATTATAATATGATAGTAAAAATGAAGAAAATGTTAGAGTAGTCATATTATAGCTAATAATTTATTTAGTTAATTATTAGTCTATTATTCTCTACACTTAAGTTAGACTTAGGCATCTTATTATTCTTTAGGGTTTTCACATTTAGGGTTTCGGTATCCTTTTATAAGGATTCCCTCTTTGTTCTTTTCAGCAATTCAATGCATTGTTCATAATAGATATTGTTCTTTTGAATGTGCATATGATGTCTCTGGCTTTTTGGCCTCCATGATTTTCTTGCTTTCTGTTCTTTGCTTCTTCCATGTGACAGGGTTATGCATGCAGGTGTTCTTGGGAGATTAGTTTTTCACCTAATCTAACAGAAAATACATGTGTCAATAGAGTTACTTGGTAATTGAATGTGGAGACCCTTATTGGGATTCACTTCCAAGATGATACAAGGGTCAAGGTAGAAAGGTAACCTAAAATTATTTTGTGTCCTAATTTATTGCAAGACAATTACAAATTAGCAGCAGGTAGATGACAACTATGAATCAATGACCTCCTTGTTAGTGTTTTTGTAAAAAATTATATGAATTGTAATGAAACTTTAGACAATCAATGACAATTCTTAGGAGACTAAAATGGAGCCGACAAAGATAACATACATTTAATCTAGCATAAATAACTTGACTATCCTATGCTATTGTAATTATTAGTGCATTAGTAAAATGAAACCTTGTTAATGTGTTTATTAATAGAATAATATAATTTAGGGATTTTACTTTTGGGTAGTCCCTTGTGCAGTGCAGAGTTAGCTCAAGGTAAATCACCTGCTATAAAGTAGAATTTTCTTTTGGGGCATACTACAGGAATGATGAATGAGAATATAAAACCTTTGGATAGACGTGCCAAATCAAGCCCAATAAGATGGAGAGATTGACCTAAAAAAACATAAGACATGATTGTGAAAGTGATTCATTAAATCCTTATGGATAGTCATCAAACTCTTAAAGTATAACATACTATATGTCTTTACACCATGTACAAACTGGTAGGCAGCCCTCCTCATGAGTCAATGTAATATGCTTGGGAATGTTGTGTAAGGTGGATATTAAGTGGTAATATTAAAAGTAGTATAAAAACTTGATGTAACATATGTATAGTATATAAATTAACTAACTGAATGCCTTTTGTGATGAGTGAAGTTATATGTGAAGTACCCTGAGTGAGTGACTAGTTTAATTAGCTAGGAATGAAGTGGTGGACATCAAGTGCCAACTCACCAAATAGAGCCACTTGAGAATTTTCTTGAGGGTTGTGATGCTAAAAGTATTCATATGAATTAATTATATTAGTTGAGGTTCTCATGGAGTTGTTGTGCTGGTGATCGTATCTCTAGTCATTCTTATTTTCATAAAATTATTAGCCTTATAGATGTTGTAATAGAGTTTTTTTATGCCTTATTGGCCTAAGTGAGTGGTCTATTTAAATGTTGTGTGAGTATGATGATGTATTTCATGTTGTTGAGAGTGAGGCATAAGTGAACCACATTGCAGTGGGAACTTCTCTCTAGGAGAGGAGGATGTTGTGATGTGAATACCATGATTATATGATTGGACGTAGTGAAAGAATTTATAGAGTAAGTAAGACTATTATTAGTAAATATGCAGTTGTCTCCTGAGTTTTTGTGTGTCTACCTCTATTCCCAAATAAATGTTTTCTTGGAAAACCCTTAATGCTTTATACTTGTCAGGACATAATTAGTATATTTTAAATTTTGTCATAATAAATGTATGTTGAAATTTCCCCGTCTCCCTCTTAGTGACCTCAAAAGGTCACATAGTTCATGTAATGATTGTGGAGAATATGGATTGCTAAATTTATTTTTCTTTTATTTTACTTTGTTAGACAAGTTGATTTTGTGATTGCCAACAATGTAAAAGTAATGAATTTATGTGTTGGGCTACTTAGCCAAAAATTATTTTAATGTCCTTATTTTCCTCAAGGACTTGTCTTTACGTATTTTGAGATAAAGTTTTACCAATGTGGCCACTTTTTGAATCTCACTTTGATGAAACGTTCTTTTCAATTTTAAAATTTTGGATTTTATGATTATTTGATGAGGCTCTTATGGTTGCAATTGTTGGCAAGTCCTTTCATGGTAGGTTGTACGAGGGAGAAGATTTATTGGGGAAATCCATCATATTTTATTAATATAAATAGGGAGAAACTGTAAAGAAGTTTCCCATCAAACTATGTTCACCCTTGTCATTAGCGCTATCTATGACCATGCTAGTAGCCTTGGTAAGAGTATTTTTTATGGATTGTGATATGTATAGTCCTTGTAAGATTAATTTATGATCCTCTTTCATAGATATTATGATATTATCAACAAATATAATATAAAGTTGGTACAAACTAAGGATTTGTAGAGTGACAGATACCTTTAGCATAATTTTGGACCTATACTCCAGATATTGAAATTCATAGGGACCAACATCTAGAGTGATGTTAGCATACATGTGGGATATGTTGTAAGGAAGATATCCCTTTTTTTAGAGCTTTTCCTTGTGACCTCATATCCAACATTGGTGTGTTGAATGGAATTACCTTATGTGATCTTGTTGCTAGAAGAAGTTATGGTAACTATGTAAAATAATATTAGATTGTTATGTTTGGATAATCAGTTCAATCATACAATGTTGATACTTTTAAATGTTAGAATTGATTAAAATAAGGTAAAACATATCCTTAACATGTATCAACATTTGAATTCCTCATCGCATGAGATCAATGATTCAAAATTTATCCAATGCGCTAAGCTAGATGTCAACCTTGGAACTTTAACCCTAAGTGGCGTAACTTCCAGGAGGAAGTTCATGCCTAAGGGGGGAGGATGTGAGGCCTCACCCTAGACCTATCATAGCTTTTCCATTATCATTATGGTAGACCTAGTAATTGGCTTAATGTTTTGATTAGTTTAGTAGATTCTACCCTTTTGACAAGGATTTGATTATAGTTGAAGAGAATACATTACATTTTTATGGTGCTTTCTATCCTCACAAGGTTGAATTTATGATACATTATGACTGGCATTATGATGATTGATTTAGATGAAATAATGAGATATGCAATTAGGGAATTTATGTCGATATGAGTTGTTAGGAAAATGAAAATCAAGAAATGAATTAGGTTGAGATGTGTATTTCATTTAGGGTTAAATGTTAGGTGATGAATTATTGATGACTATTTTATGATATAAATATGAATTCTAATTTATGGTTATTTTGAGTTATGAATGTTGTGATGAAGTGATGGATTTTATATGCTTATGTAAGTAACTAGGAAATGAAGATTCAATTCGATTATGATACGATGAGATTTCTATTATGAATTGAAATTTAATTACTTAGGTGAAGTTTATGAGTGTCATGATGACATTTAATTGCAATTGAATTATATATGCAATGATTATGCTACAAGCTTAATTTAGTGATGAATTGAATATTTCATGATGAGTTGTATGTATGTTATAGATGAATGATTATGCCCTGCGAATTATGATATTTCAGATGAATTATCTTGATCGTTAATGTTATGAATTTACATGTATATATTTCCTTGGATTACTGATGTTTGACTTTAGTGTGCAGAGAATTAGACCATGGTAAATTAGGGGAACCGAAGCATAGACTTATGTGAAAATCAGTTTGAGCCAAGGTTGCTTCTAATGAGAGGCAAAAACCTCGTTGTATCATATTTTATTTGTGAAAGTAATGTGCATGAGTGTATTTAATTTATATGTTAAATTGTTCATGTAATTTATGTTGAGTATGTCCAAGTGGATATGCCACATGGCTTGTGATGTGTCATTTTTGTTTGTGTCACTTGACACTTGTCCACTTGAGGATTGGATGCCCATCAACCTAGGATAGTACCTTGAGGATCCCCATGAGAATCCCTTGGTTAGGGAGCTTGAGGTGGAGTCATTTCATAAATTTCGAATTTGATCTTTACATGAGTTTTTGGGGGGCTTAAAAGTTGCCTAAGGGTGTGTTTAGGCCATTTTTAGTAAGCCCACTTGATATACCTATGGATAAGGGGAATTTTTAACCATAGGACAACCCATAGTTGACCAAAGACCCCTCCAAAAGTTGGATTTTCAAAAATCCACTTTTGAAGGAAGGTCTTGGTTAGAGCTCCATCCAATTAAGATGAAAGTCTTTGGTCCACCTTTTTGGCTAACTTTTTTAGGAGTCCATATTTGGAAACCATGTAAGAAACTTGGGAAGACCATCCAATGAGAATTAGATCTTGTCCCTAGGAGATTGTGTGGAGGCCTTTTTAGAGGGGACTCTTCTTTTGGAAGAGTTTGACACCCACTCTCTATCTTAGAGACATAGCCAATTTGGAGAAAGGAGACTTAGGAAAAAGATGAGGATCTTTAACAAATTACTTCCATAAGCTTGGATCTAGGTTGGTGGTATTCCTCATTTTACTTGTTTATGCTTCAAGTGGAAAGAGTTCTCATGTGTATTTTCATTTTTGTATGTTAGTAGTTTGATATTGTGTTCTTCATATGCTTATTCAATAAGGATCTTGTTATTTTGTGTAGTAGATGAATATGAAAATCTTGTGCTTGATGTTGTGCAAGTCTTTTGTTTTGTAAATGTGAAGATTTGTTGTTCTTGTGATTCCTTGTTTTGTATTGTTGTTAAGGAAGTTTTCTCAAGGCCACACTCACCCTTGGGAGGGAAGAGTAGCCTTGGGGGTGAACGGAATTTTGGGACAACCATGGGTGTAGAGTCTCTCCTTGGTATGGAGAAGGAAGAAACATGGATGTATGGGCTCCATGTAGCCATTTTTTTTTTGTATTTTGGGGGTCATAAGGGATTGTATGGCTTGAAGCCTTGGGGGTCAAAAAGAGTTTTGTTGGGCTAGGATTTTGTGGCAAGATGTGTGATGAGAAAGCCAAGAGTAGGCTTGTCTTTTATTTTATGAAATGTGCTTTCTCCCCTTGGGATTTAGTTCCACCTTCACCCCAATTTTTGATTCATTTGGAGACTCTTTGTTTTAGCCTTGGATGGGAGTTTAAATGTGATTCTTGTGTTATTGAGATTTTGGTTTGCTTGAATGTAATCCTTGTCTATGTGATGGTTCCCCATTCTCGGGGGTGGCTTCTTAGAAGCTTAGGATGGGAGGTGAGCATCCCATGGTCTATACTATTTTCATTTGTAGGTATTGATGATCATGATGCAAGAAGAGAAAGCTTTGGAGTGTTCCTATTTTGGTGTTTTTGTGAGAGCCAAAAGTGTTGTGTTGTTGAACTTTTGGAATAGGAAGCATTCCATGTTGAATTGTATTTGGAAATTTGATATATATGTATCAAGAAGTATGTAAAAATGTCTTTTGTATATTTGTAATAATGTTAGTTGATTTAGGTACTTGAAAGAATGACTGTAATAGGTGGTAATGCAATGAGAGAGAGTTGCTATTTTTTGTAAAATGTATTATGTTGTTACTTTGATAGTATTTCAAGGCATGCATTTGCAATAATGTATTTAGTTTCCTTGAGTCAAGAAAGAAAGGTCTTAAATTCTCTTTATATTAGTTTTAATGAAGATGTTGTGTATTTTTCTCAAGGATAAAATTGTATGTATTCATGGAAGAAAAAGAGAATGAATTATAAAGAGAAGAGTTTTTTGAAAATTTTATTTTAGTTTCATTGGATTGAATCCATTTGAATGAAAATGTTGATAATCATGGAAGGAATTTAATTTAAAACTCTCTCTCTCTCTCTCTCTCTCATGCAAGCTTTCTTGTTATTTTGTTAATAGTAGCTACGTTGAGAAACAATATACTTTAAGAATATTGACAAGAAATTTATTTAAATTATTAACCTTTGATCATTTAGTCATTCCTATGCAAATTAGAGTTTTAGAATTTATTCAATAAATAGATCTGAACTACATCACCTTAGTAAAAGGAGGCAAACAAATCATAAACTAAGTGTAGAGAAAGAAAAATAAAATAAAAGAGAGAGGAAAGATGACTAACAAGTGAAAAACTCAAAGGAAAAGAAGAAAAAAAAAGAGACCTACAGGTCTCTGGAAAATGTATGGGAAAGAAACTCCCATACATTTTCTAGATACCACAGTTAATAAAATAATCAAAATAAAAAAACACATGCCTTAAGTAAAAAGCCTAGCTAATAAATCCTATTTCTTTTACCACCTTTTAAGCCTAGAATAGGGGGTGGACCCACCTGGGTCACCACCCCAAAAGCTTCATAAGCCTTTCTTTTATAAAAAAAAAACAAAAAGAAACACTTTATGCCAAAACAACTAAAAAAATTTACACTATGAAAAAAAAGAAAAAAATTAAAATAAAATAAAAGAAAGAGGTTTTTTTTTAAAACATAAAAAATTAAAAAATAAATGTTTTAAGTGGGGGTGGGGCGGTGGACCCCATGCCACCCACTCCCCCACGACTTGCATGAGGGGGCCTGCAGTGGCAAGCAGCGGCCCTACCGGGGTAGGGTACACACTACCTATGGTAGTGCGGCCCCTGCTTAGGCAAGGTACACATTGCTCACTACTGAGGCAGTATGTGCGGGTCTCGCCCAGTCCCCTTGGGGGACTTTAAAAGTTTTGTTTAAAAGATTTTTTTTTAAATTTGTTTTTTTACTTTTGTTAATAAATATATTATTAATTAATATATTTATTAAATAGTATTTTTTTTAATTTATTTTTATTAATAAATATAATATTAATTCATATATTATATTTATTAATTAATATATTTATTGGTCAATATAATTTGTATTAATTAATATATTTATTAAATATTATTTCATATTAATTATTAGTCAATGATTCACATTCATTAATTAATTATCTTATTTTATTAAAAGTTTATTTATTTTTTTGAAAATTATTTTCTTATATGGAGTATGTTAGCTAATTTTGTAATGAGGAAATTATTTGAAAAAAAATTAGTTTAGAAGTTAACTTAAATTAATTTTGTACCATTGGAATTTATCTAATATATCTAGTGTGTTAGGTTTATTCTTTTAATGGCTTTAATTAATGCATTTAGTTTGATTTATTAAATCTAGTAAGATTATTTTTTTGGTTGGGCTAGTTGCAAAAATAATTTAGCTAATTTCATTTTGGCTTAAAATTAGATATATTTAATTCAGCATTGCTAAATACTATAATAATCACTTACTTAATTATAGTAAATTTAATATGTTAATCTTTGAGTTAATTCTAGGATAGATCTAAGGGTTAAAGGCATGAATTTGGAAACCATTAGTAGTTGATATTCTGGCAACTAGTAAATTAACAATTCAGTAGACTAAGACTAAGTTTTAAAATTAGATAACCCTAGAAGTATGTCGGGCATGTCATCATGTTTAGGGGTGAGTGCAATTTGATTATTCATCACCATGTTTCCCCGCTATCGAAAGTATGCTAACACGCTCTCAATTTTAAACATACATCTTAGTCATCTGTTAATCTAAGACTTAAACTTATAACCTCTTAAAAAAAATGTTGGTGTGTTTTGCGTGCAAAATTATGGGCATTATAGTAAGATAGTTGCTATCTAAGAAAGTACTATATCTATTGATTAATGAGAAGGATTAGGGAAAGGGTGATAACAATAGAACCTAGAGAAAGGTTGAGTTATTTGATACTTCAATGAGTACTTGATTATGTGGCACAATGATAAGATAATGTATTGTTTATCTAAGTAAGAAGCAAGACTGAACAAGTAGGCTTAACCGAGCAAAAGTGAAGAAATCTAGTTTAAGCCATGTGATGTTAGTGTCGACTGAGAGCCAGTATATGCTGAGTAAATTCAATGTTGATCGAACATTAGTCTATTGCTGAGTGACAACATTAGCCAAGGGAGACAATTTGAAGAGATGACCGAGCTACACAGTGATGACCGAGGAGTTGAACATAGTATTGACTGATTGTCTGTAATTTACATTTGAGGAAGAATTCAGATTCCTAGATGACTTAGTTGAATTCTTGGACTATGTAAATCATGTTGACTTTATTAATTGAGTGTACGGAGAATTTAATGCATGTTAAACTATTTTATTGTAGATTCAATGAGGAAATTGAAGATGTTTCTAGAAGGATGTATGAAGGACTTAAATGTTGGAAGGATTTGATGAATCTAACCTAAACCTAAGATCTACAGAGGAGATTAAGAGGCAAAAGATGGATCTACCTATCGAAGAGGTATAAAGGAAAACCTAAGTATGAGGTTAAACAAGTAAGCTGATGTTATTGATTGATAAGTCTAAGAAGAAAGGATGAAGGTGAAGGAGTTGATCAGAGTTGTGATTTCTTGAAGGGATTTCTGAGTAGATCAATGATGGAGATGGAAATGGTACTCAGTCAGTAAGCCAGCATATATGTGCAAATTGGATCTATTATTTGCAAAGTGAGTTGTATGTTTTTCAGATAAGATACTACTGCTACTATCTAACCATTATATCAGTCTAAATCCTTTAATCAAGGTTGACCTAATAGTCATTGTTTAAATCCTTTAATCAAAGTTTCATTCTGATGGAATGTACTTAAGTCCTCTAACAAGGCTCACTCCTAACAGGGTGGTTGAAATCCTTTAACATGGTCACACCTAGCAGTGTGTTTGTATACCTTTAACATGGTTGACTTTTCATAGAGCTCACTTCAAAAGAGTGAAAATATCAGTAACATGTTACAAAGTGGTTTTTCCCAAATTGGGTTTCCACTATAAATCCTGATGTCATACTTGTGTGAATGTTTTGGTGTGAAAATTTCTATGTTTTACAAGTCAAATACTATTGGATAGTGGACTACATTGTTATATGTTTCTGGCATACATTATTTAATGACTGAGTAATGTTGGTGATTAGATTTGAGATTGTTGAAGTGTTTAAAAGTTTAATTGATACATTTGGACCTGATAACAAATGATTCACCCCCCCTCTCTATTGTTCTAAACCATATTAAAAATTGGTATCAGAGCTATTGGTGCTTACAAAGAATAAGTTTAAAGGTACTTGAAGCAAATGATCAAGATGTATAAAAAGGAGGTACCAAAGTTGAATAAGGAGAACTTCCCTGCATGGTAGAGTTTGATGAAACTGCATCTAGCTGGTATTGGTGACTCAGTGAAATATTATGTTGAACATGACTATGTTGCACCTTTGACTGCTGAGGAGATGAGAGCTAAACATGAGCACAACCAATCAATGTTGGAGATTGTATCTGCTTTAAGCTATCCTGAATTTGAAGGCATTAAAGATTGCAAAAATTCAAAGAAAAGGTGGCACACTCTTGCAAATATCTATGGTGGTGATACAAATGTACTAAGGGCAAAAGCTAAAAGCCTGAGAGGTAAGTTTGATGAAATGAAAATGAAAGAAGGTGAAAATATTTCTCAATATTGTGGTAGAATCGAGGAGGTAGTAAATTCCATTAGAGTAGCTAATGGAACTATTGATGATGAGACTATTATTGGAAAGGTATTGAGAACTTTTCTTCCTATATATGCCATCAGAATTTTAGCAATTCAAGAATCTAGATGTAACCCTAGTAATGTTCTAACTCTGGAAAGTCTTGTTGGTAATATTACTGCTTTTGAGATTTCTAACTATGATAACTACACTATTGCAAATGTTGAATATCCATTCAAGTCACAAATGATTTTGCATAAGTCTAAGAGGGAAAAAGAAAAATGTATAAGTGATAGTGACACTTCTGATGAGGAACTAGAGGATCTTGAAGCTCTTATCCAGCCAAAAGATTGAAAAGAGGAAAAGGGAAATATAAAGGTAAACTTCCTATCATATGTTTTTCATGTAACAAAGTTGGCCATATATCTGCAAGATGTCCTGACAAGAATGAGAAGGATGAGGAAAGAGAAAGCAAGTACAAGGATAAGAGAGAAAACAAAGGTTACTGAAGCTACAAGGACTACAAGGACAAAGGTAAGAAATCCTGTTATATTGCAGAAGAAGAAATTGGCACTAATAATGATGATTTTGAAATTGAAGTAGTCTATGTTGCTATGAAAGATGATTCTAATGAAGATGAGAAAACTGCACTTGTTTCTTATGTGAGGAAAGGTGATAAATGGATTATTGATAGTGGTTACTCACATCACATGACTAGTGACAAAAGTAAATTGAAACCCTAGATCATTACAAAGGTAGAAGTGTTGAGTTTGGTAATGATGCACCATGTCCTATAAAGGGTAAAGGATTAATTAAGCTAACTGATAAGATCACTTGTAAAAATGCTTATTGGGTTGAAGGTCTTAACTATAATTTGCTAAGTGTTGCACAACTTAATAACACTAGCTACCGAGTGGAGTTTCATCACATAAAGGCTAAAATATTTGATGCCACTTGTGAACTAATTGGAAGTGGAGAACATACTAGAGGTAATTTGTTCTATCTAGATCTATCTGAAGGGACATGCTTGATTGCATAATTTGATGATGTATGGTTATGGCATAAGAGGCTATGTCATGTTAACTTTGACAATCTAGTAAATATTAGTAAAAAGAAGAAAGTTAGAGGTTTGCCAAGATTGAATAAAATTGATAATGTGACGTGTAAACAATGTCAGTTGGGTAAAATGACAAAGTCTAGTTTCAAGAGCAAGACTTTTACTTCTGAAAATGCTTTAGATCTGGTTCATACTGACCTTTTTGGACCTATGAGTGTACAAAGCTATTGTGGTGCTAAATAATTTATTCTGTTTGTTGATGATTTCACTAGGATGATGACTGTAATCTTTTTAAAAGAAAAATCTAATGCATTTCAACTATTTAAGTGGTATTTGGCTAAGGTTGAAAAAGAAATAGGTAGAAACCTGAAATGTATGAGATCTGACTGAGGTGGAGATTTTATATCAAATGAGTTCAATCTATTATGCAATGATAGAGGAATCAAGAGACAGATGTCTGCACCTAGAACACCTCCATAGAATGGTATAGTTAAGAGAAGAAACAAATATATCATGGATTGGGAAAGGACACTAATGATTGAGAAAAATATTGCACAAAAGTACTGGAAAAAATCTATAAATACAACTATTTATACCTTAAACTGAGTATAAATAAAAATAGGTACAAATGTTACACCTTATGAATTATGGCATGGTTATGCACCTAATGTAAAATACTTTAGAATATTTGGGAGCAAATGCTACATATTAAAAGATAATAGGAATGGAAAGTTTGATGCAAAAAGTGATGATGGCATATTCCTAGGATATTCCACAAAGAGTAAAGCTTACAAGTCTTTGAACACTAACACTAACAAAATTGTGGAAAGTGTAAATGTGAAAGTTGACGAATATGCAAAGAAAAATGAACAGGAAAGAAAAAGAGAACCTAAAGATTATAGATCTTTTGTCTATATATAAGAAGGAGAGGCGAGTAACACACTTGCACCTGATGCAGAGTCACGAGTAAGCAATACCGAGCATCAAGAAGATACTGCTGAGAATCAAGAGGATGCTGCTGAGCATTAGGAGGATGCTGCTGAACATCAGGAAGAGGTTGCCGAGAAATCAGAAGTTGAATATGAAAATCTTATTGATGAACATGAGGAGCAAGGAGAAAAGAAATCTAAACCTACATTGGCACAGTATGTAAGAAGACATCACAAGCCTGAGAAAATCATTGGAGATAAAAAAAAATAGAGTTCTGACCAGAAGTAAGTTGAAAGATCCTACATGTTTATTGTGTGAGTTTGAGCCTAAGAAAACAAGGGAGGCATTAGAAAATGAAGACTGGATTCAAGCTATGAATGAGGAAGTAGACCAAATAGAAAAGAATGGTACCTGGACTCTGGTGCCTAGACCAGAAAACAAAAATGTCATTGGAATGAAATGTGTATTCAGAAACAAGCTTAATGAACATGGACAAATCAAAAGGAACAAGGCAAGGCTAGTATGCAAGGGTTATGCACAACAAGAAGGAATAGACTATGGGGAGACATTTTCCCCTTTAGCAAGATTAGAAGGAGTGAGAACTCTACTTACATATGCTGCTTACAAAGATTTCAAGGTATACCAAATGGATGTCAAGTCTGCATTTTTGAATGGTATATTAGAAGAAGAAGTGTACATTGAGAAACCTGAAGGATTTGTTGATCCAAACAAGAAAAATATGGTTTTCAAGATGAACAAAGCACTATATGGATTGAAGCAAGCCCCCAGAGCATGGTATGAGAGGCTGCACAATTACTTGATACAGATTAGATTTTCAAGGAAAAATGACAACAACAATGTGTACATGAAAGATGAAGAAGGTAAAGGGATTTTGTTAGCTAAAATCTTTGTAGATGATATCATATTTGGAGGACAAGATGCCCTATGTAATAAATTTTCAAATGAGATGTAAACTGAGTTTGAGATGTCTATGTTTGGTGAGATAAAATTCTTTGTTGGTTTACAAGTCTATCAGATGGAAAAAAGTATTTTTATCACATAGTCTAAATATGTCAAAGAGATACTGAAAACCTTTGGTATGGAGGATTCAAGGCTAGTAAGTACTCCCATGGCTACTGGACAGAAATTGTCTAAAAATGATGATACTACTGAAGTGAACCAAACCCTATATAGATCCATGATTAGAAAGCTACAATATGCTGTTCACAATAGACTAGATATAGCTCTAGCAGTTGGGATTGTGGCAAGATTCTCTAAAAATTCTAAGGAAATTCATATGATGGCTATGAAGAGAATATTGAGATATCTGAAAGGGACAAAAGACTATGGACCGTATTACAAGAAGCATGAGAAATTTGAACTAAGAGTCTACATTGATGCAGATTGGGCAGGAAATGTTGATGGTAGAAAAAGTACTAGTGGTGGAGCTTTCTTTCTTGGATAGAGATTAGTTTCTTAGACAAGCAAGGCATTTCCCAATCTACAGCTGAAGCCGAGTATGTAGCAGCTGTAGTGAACTATTCAAATCTAGTATGGATTAAGAAATTGTTGAAAGGAATGAAAGAGGAGATCATGGAACTAGTTGTCATATACTGTGACAACACAAGTGCTATCAACATATTAAAGAATCCCGTGATGTACACAAAGACCAAACATATTGCTATCAAGTATCATTACTTGAGGGAATTGGTACAAGATAAAGAGGTGAGAATGGAATATGTGAATACAAAGGAACAACTAGTAGACATATTCAAAAAAGATTTACCTAAGGATGCTCATGAATATCTTAGAGGTAAATTAGGGGTGCTTCCCCTAACTAAGGCTACCTAGTCAAGCTAGGAGCACTGCATCAAATGTGCTGCATAGAGTGTTTGACAAATTGATGTAGAAAAAGGTAACACTTTAAGAGTAGCCTAAAGTTGTGAAAAGTACAACAAAGCTAATAATCAATCATAAGCAAGATGACAGAGGGGGAAATATTATTACTGAACTGACAATATGACATCTACATCTGAAAGATGCAAGTTCTAGATACTGCTTTGGCATTACTCTCAAAGAGGGAGAGATTCAGATGAAAAAACATAAAAGAGGAAGTAATTCAGAGAATCAGAGGAAAAGAGAGACATAAAAGATTCAGAGGGAGTAACTGTGTGGATGGTCAAGCAAGCTAGGCTAAGTGATTCATAATTAGAATGAAGATAATGATATTAAAAATGTTTCTGATGCAATGAAAAAGTTTGGATTGGTTGGTGAATCATGTTTTATTCATATGGTGTTTCCATCAATGCCAAAGAGGGAGATTGTTGGAAACTACAATTAAAGAAATTGTTGTATTGTCATTGATGTCGAACCTTAACTAGTAAGACAATTGCTATCTAAGAAAGTACTATATCTATTAATTGATGAGAAGGATTAGGGAAAGGGTGATAAAAATAGAACCTAGAGAAAGGTTGAGTTATTTGATACTTTAATGAGTACTTGATTATGTGGCACAATGATAAGATAATGTATTGTTTATCTAAGTAAGAAGAAAGATTGAACAAGTAGGATTAAATAAGAAAAAGTGAATAAATCAAGTTTAATCTGAGTGATGTTAGTGTCGACCGAGAGCCAGTATATGTCAAGTAAATTTAGTGTTGACCGAACATCAGTTTATTGTCGAGTGACAGCATTAGCCGAGGGGGGCAGTTTGAAGAGATGACCGAGCTACGCAGTGATGACCAAGGAGTTGAACATAGTATTGACCGAGCGCCATTAATTTAAATTTGAGGAAAAATTCAGATTCCTAGCTGACTTAGTTGATTTCTTGGATTATGGAAATCATGTTGACTTTATTTATTGAGTGTATGGAGAATTTAATGCATGATAAACTATTTTATTGTGGATTCAATGAGGAGATTGAAGATGTTTCTAGAAGGATGTATGAAGGACTTAAATGTTGGAAGGATTCCATGAATCCGACCTAAACCTAAGATCTACAAAGGAGATTAAGAGGAAAAAGATGGATCTACCTATTGAAGAGGTATAAAGGAAAACCTAAGTATGAGGTTAAACAAGTATGCTAATGTTATTGATTGATAAGTCTAAGCAAAAAGGCTGAAGGTGAAGGAGTTGATCAGATTTGTGATTGCTTGAAGGGATTTTTGAGAAGATCAGTGATGGAGATGGAAATGGTACTCAATTAGTAAGCCAACATATATGTGTGAATTGGATCTATTATTTGCAAAGTGAGTTGTATGTTTTTTAGATCAGATACTACTGCTACTTTCTAACCATTGTATCAATCTAAATCCTTTAATCAAGGTTGACCTAATAGTCATTGTTTAAATCCTTTAATCAAGGTTGTATTATGATGGAATGTACTTAAGTCCACTAACAAGGCTCACTCCTAACAGGGTGGTTGAAATCCTTTAACAGGGTCACACCTAGCAGTGTGTTTGTAAACCTTTAACATGGTTGGCTTTTCACAGAGCTCACTTCAGAAGAGTGAAAATATCAGTAACATGTTACAAAGTGTTTTTTCCCAAATTGGGTTTCCACTATAAATTATGGTGTCATACTTGTGTGAATGTTTTGGTGTGAACATTTCTATGTTTTTCAAGTTAAATACTGTTGGATAGTGGACTGCATTGTTATATGTTTGTGGCATACATTCTTTAATGATGGAGTAATGTTGGTGATTAGATCTAAGATTGTTGAAGTATTTAAAAGTTTAATTGATACATCTGGACTTGAGAAAAACTGATTCACCCCCCCTCTTTGTTGTTCTAAATCATATTAATAGATTTAGTGTTGTCATTATGGCAAAAAAGTCATATAGAGTTTTGGAGTCAGCACATAACTTAGAAGATTAGGAAAATGGCTAAGTATGGAAGACTGGATAGTTAGTGAAGCACCAGATGAAGAGAGCATCAACACATGTGCATATGATTGAGTTTTGGTATGTGCCTTGGAAGATAAGCTTTTGGTTATGTTAGTAAGCTATGGTTAAGAGTGCATGATCAGAAGAGTTAGTATGATGAAGATACAACGAGTTGAAGTGAAACAGACAGTGAGCGGTAGAGAAGAACAGAGTATGTAGTTGACTGTTAGTATTTTGGTTAGTGGTTATAATATTGTTTTGTAAAGGATATGTGCCTATTGTATTTGTGTTTTAAACATGTTAATATCATTATACATAAACACGCTTGAGCCAATTCATTTGGAAGCGTTGTATGTAATTAGTTATAGGCTGACTTAGTGAATTAGTTTTGTATGCGCATATAAATAAGACATGCACCCTTATATTTGTGCATGGTATAAGAAATAGAGTTGATAGCAGTAGAGCATAAGTATGTGAAGAGAAGTGAGAATTTTGTAGAGCTTTACAAGAGGCTAAAGCATTAACGCACATAAGGAACTGATCAGACAAGCATTGTCATAGCAACAGTTTACCTTGTAGATATAGTGTGTATCTGATATCTAGAAGGTTGTAGCCTTCACCACTTGAGCAGTGAGCTCTAGGACAGTGTGTCCTCACCCCTAAAAGGGTTAATTGTAAAAGACTCCAAACAGGGTTTGACACTTGAAAAGGTTATTGTACTTAAGCTTTGCAATGATAGCTCCTAATAGGGCTAAGGAACATTAACAGGTTCATAATACACAAGTAAAATTATTAGTGGGTATTAATTCCCACCTGGGTTTTTCCTTTGGCCAAGGTTTCCCTATAAACATATCTGGTGTTATGTGTTATGTGTTGATTACTTTAACATGCTTTAATATTCAGTTCATCAATTAAGGTATCGAGTTAAGTTTCAAGTATCAAAAAGTAATTATATAGAACACCGATTCACCCCCCCTCTCAGTGTTCCCATTCCTAATAGTCTATAAATCATGGCATGCTTTAGGGCAGTGCCTGATTGCTCAAAATATTTTGCAGGAGAAAATTCAGATTGAAGATGATCAACCCATGTGTAAAACTGTATCAGTTGTTTCTTGTTGGAGAGATGATTCATCAGAAGAAGAGTATGTTATGAGAAATATAGACATCAGGAAGAAATTCAACTAGGAAGTGTTCTCAGATGATGAAGAGTTTCCAAGAATCAAAATGTTGATAGAGGAGGAGAAAAGAGCATACACTATTGTAGCAATGGAGCAAGTAAAGAGAAATTATCATCTCAGGACCATGATAATTAATAATGATCAAGGAAAACCTATTGGTATTTTTGCAAAGATTGGTACAAAAATAGAAAAAGGAAAAGAGGACACACAAAAGAAGAAAGCTAAAAAAATAACACCTGTAAGATTGGCCATACTCAATGAAAAGCAACACACTGGTAAGAAAGTTCTTGACTGCAACTCTTTCATGGCTTAAACTCTATCATAGGTAAAAATTTCTGTCCCTCTAATGGAAATTATGAAATTCCTTGATTAGCAATGAGACTATTAAAATAATATCTGAAGTAGGCAATCCCAAGGAAGAAGAGAAATAAATACAAAAAAATCCTAAAATTATTTTAGGAACAGTTGTCAATAAAGACCCTTCTCAGATTGATCCATTTTATTTGACATTGTTGATAAATAATAAATTAGTAAAAAATTGTGTGATTGATCCTAGGGTAGCTGTGAACATAATGCCATGTGATGTCATGAGATAATTGAGAATGGATGTTGATACTCCTTATGGAAAGTGTTATGATATGGATAATAGATTAGTTCATGTTGTTTGGGATTATGAAAGATGTAGAGTTTAAATTTCCTGCTTGTCTAGAAAAATCTTATAAAAGTGATATTACTGTAGCCGATGTTCCTGCTAATTATGATATGTTACTATCTAGGAAATGGTATAGCTTGGTAGGTGGAAATGTGCAATTAGATTTGTCTTATGCCTCTATCCAAGTGAATAGCAGGGATGTCAAGATTGATAGGGAACCAAGAGATCCATACAACATTGATACAATGTATCCTGGTCAATTGACATGTTTTTTCCACACTGACATGGATAACTTCAAGGTAAGTATATCCAAAGATGCCATGCAAAATACTGATATTATTGAAAATTTTGCAAATAAACATAAAGATGATGTATGGAAAGTGAATTTTGATGGTTCTTGCTCAAGAGATGGAAATGGTGTTGGAGTAATCTTTATTTCTCCTAGTGGAAAAACTTTCAAGTATTCTTTCTTGTTATCTTTTGAATGTACAAATAATATTGCTGAATATGAAGCTCTTCTTCTTGGTCTCAAAATAAAAAATAAACATGGTATAAAGTGTCTAAGTGTATATGGTGATTCTAAGTTAATTGTTTCCCAAATTAGAAATAAATTTACTACTAAAAAAGATAGATTAAGGAGATATAAAAATGAGGTTTTCGATTCAATTGAGTGTTTTTATTCTTTTAATATAAATTGGATAAATAGGTCAAAAAATATACTTGCATATTTCATGGCTAACCTTGCAGTTAAGCACAAATGATATCCCACATGAAGACATTACTCAAGTGGAAATCAAGACTAGACCAATAGTCCCAGATAATATATGCAACTAGAAAGTATTTTAAGATGACAAAGACATAAATAAGTTCCTGATATGTGAAGGAAAACATGAGAATCATTTAATTGATTGGAATTATTTTGTAGAAGATCAGGATGGGAAAGAAAGATTATTTGGGAAAGATGTCATTCAACTAAAAACTAAAAAAATTCCCAAAGGGTTAGTGGCTTTAGAAAGGGTATTTGATAGTAAAGATATTAGGGGAGACATTAAAAGCACTAATGCAGTTGTTGATGAAGTGGAAAAGGTTAATTTGGGGAATGAGCACTCTCCTAAAGAAGTATTTGTAGGAAAGCAATTAACTCCAAAAATCAAAGAGGATATTGTGGGTCTATTAAGGAAATACATACATGTATTTTCTTGGTCATATGATGACCTCAAAGTGTACAAAGATGACCTTTTCCAACATGAAATATCACTAAAACCTGATGCTAAGCCCTTTAGACAAAGACAAAGGCCTATAAATCCAACTCTAGACCCAAAAAATGAAATAAAAGTTGATTAAAATGAGGGATGCTGGCATAATAAAACTAGTAAGATATTTAACATGGGTCTCTAACTTAGTGCCTGTTAGAAAAAAGAATGGAGATATTAGATTATGTGTGGAATTTAGAAACCTAAATGTATCATCCCTCAAAGATAATTATGCTGTTCCAAACATGGAGGCATTACTACAAAAGGTCACAGGGAATGAGTTGTTATCCTTGGTGGACAGTTTCTCTGGATATAACCAAGTGAAAGTCAAGGAAGAAGAGAAATATAAGATAAATTTCACAACACCGTGGGGAACTTATGTATATGTCAGAATCCCTTTTGGATTGACAAATGTAGGGGTGATGTTTCAGAGGGCTATGGATGTGGCATTTGAGGGATTGATTGATCATATTATATTATTATACTAGGATGATCTTACAACATAATCAAAGAAATAAGAAGAGAATTGCAAACACCTGGGAAAAATATTTAGGCAGGCACTTGAGTATGGGATATCCCTAAACCCAAAAAAAATATCATTTTGGGGTGACTGAAGGAAAATTGTTGGGGCATATTTTTTGGCAAGTTGACTATACTGTTGTATATGACTAAACATAGTGTTGTCATTATGGCAAAAAATTAATATAGTGTTTTGGAGTCAATGCACATTATCAAAAGATTAGAATTTGGCTAAGTACAGAAGACTGGATAGTTAACAGAGCACCAATAGTTTAGAGCATCAACGCACGTGCATACAATAGAGTTATGGTATGCACCCTAGAAGATAAGTTGGTAAGAGTGTATTCATGCTTGGTCTAAGAGCGCATGGTTAGAAGATATAGTATGGCAAAGATATAGATAGTTGAAGTTACATAGATAGTGAATTCCAGAATAGAACAGAGTATGCAACCGACTAGTAGTATTTTGTTTAGCGATGATATTATTATTTTGTAAAAGCTATGCACCTATTATAATTAAGTTGTAGACATGTAATTATGTTTGTTTGTAAACACGCTTGAGCCAATTAACTTGGAAGCAATGGAGAAAGAAAAAGAAAAATAGGTGATGAGGAATCCTTTGTTTGTTGAATCAGTCAACATTTTGAACAACCTGTTACCTTCAAACAAGAAGTGTCTAAGGTCCATTCAGTTGATGATGTAAGCACAATTCTTTCAAACTTCAAGACTAATTTTTCTAGCTTGGAAGAATTTGCATCCCTAGTTGCAGAAGAGAAATATATGAAGAAGAGGCTAAGTGAATTGGTTAGAAAATTTTCACTTGACCTAAGTTCACTAAAGATTGGTTAAGCATCTTTGACAGAGTTTACAGCAAAGGGTAGGAAGATTATTGCTAACTGTATGAACCAGGATAAGTTAACTACTGATCTATACAAGAAGATCCAAGAGGCAAAAGAAATGATAGAAAATGTAAGGAAATAAGTGGAAGATCCCTCCACCGATGTCAACATGTATAATAATGTGTAGCAAGGATAGATAGACAAGATTGAAAAAGGTGAGAAAGAGATGTCTAAGATAAAGGCAAGGCAAACACAGCTCAGGAATACTCTTGAGCCCTCTCTGGATGTACTTAATCAGAACATCAAGGAGATCAATGCCACCATGGTGACATATGATCAAGGTCCTAGCATAGATTTTGAGAAGATGGAGAAGCTGACATATGCCTTATGCGCCCATCTCCAATTTTTCAATGCACTGATCACATTTTGGAAACAAGAGATCCATAATTTGTAGATTGCATATCCGGATGTACTTTCTTTGTAAGTAATTATAGAGATACATTTTTAGAAGCACCTTTGTCATTAATGTCAAAGGGAGTATTGTGTATAGAATATGGAGTCTTGGAGTCTTATATGTAAAAAAGATGTATAGTACAGAGTCTAAGGGAGATATAAGATAAACTATGTTAAAAAGTTTTTTGTATAAGGGTATAGTTAGTAACTTTTCCATATTCCTTTGTTGCCATCAATGAAAAAGGGGGAGATTGTTGGAAAGTTTACTATACTATTTTATATGACTAAACATAGTGTTGTCATTATGGCAACAAAGTCATATAGTGTTTTGGAGTCAACGCACATTATCAGAAGATCAAAATTTAGCTAAGTACAAAAGACTGGATAGTTAACAGAGCACTAGTAGATCAGAGCATCAGCGCACATGCATACGATAGAGTTATAGTATGTACCCTAGAAGATAAGTTGGTAAGAGTGTATTCATGCTTGGTATAAGAGTGCATGATCAAAAGATAGAGTATGGAGAAGACATAGGCAGTTGAAGTTACACAGACAGTGAATGCCAGAACAGAATAGAGTATGCAGCCGACTGGTAGTATTTTGTTTAGCGATGATATTATTGTTTCGTAAAAGCTATGAACCTATTTTAATTAAGTTGTAGACATGTAATTATGTTTGTTTGTAAACACTCTTGAGCCAATTCACTTGGAAGCGTTGTATGTAATCGGTTATAGGCCGACCTAGTTAATTGTTTTGGTAGCGCATATAAATATTAGATGCGCCATTGTAATAAAGCATGGAAGTTGAAAAAGAGATAAGATAAGAAGAGGAAAAGTGTGCAAAGAGTAGTAAGAATATATTAGAAGCTTTGCAAGAGGTCAAAGCATCACCACATCAAAGGAATTGATCTGACAAGCAGTGTCATAACACCAGTTCATCAAGCAGATATAGTGTGTATCTGACATCAGAAGGTTTTAGCCTTCACCACTTGAGCAGTGAGCTCTAGGATAGTGTGTCCCCACCCCTAATAGGGTTATTGTAAAAGAATCCTAATAGGGTCTGACCCTTGACAAGGTCATTGTAATAAAAGCATTGTAAAGAACAACTCCTAACAGGGTTACAGATCTTCTAACAAGTATCACAAGACACTAGTGCAGTTCTTAGTGGGTGTCAATTCCCACTGAAGTTTTTACCTATTTGGGTTTCCCCGTAACCATATTGGTGTTATGTGTTGTGTTTATGTATCTTGCTTATGTTGATGTTCATTTCAGTACTTAAGCATTCAAGTTAAGTTTCAAGAGTAAAGAAAAAGATTAAATATAGTGAACACTATTTTAGCCCCCCTCTTAGTGTTCCCATTCCTAACAATATTGTGTCCAGAGAATGAGTAAGAATAGATCCAGAAAGATTTTTAGTAATTGACAATAATCCAGATTCCAAAAATTTTAAAGACTATTTAGTCATTTTTTGGTCAGATCAATTTTGTGAGAAGGTTTGTCTCTAATTTTTCAGAAATTGTTAATCCTATTTCTTGAATGTTGAATTTAAGGGTGCAAGTATTTCTTTGACAAATGAGGCTATAGGAGCTTTTGTAGATATCAAAAGGTCCATAAAGGAAGCACCTATCCTGAAATAACTTGATTTTTCTAAACCTTTCCAACTTTTCTCATTTACTTCATTTGACACTATAGAAATTGTTTTACTCCAAAAGAATGATGAGAGAAATGAACATACCATATCATTTGTCAGAAAATGTTTGCAAGCCTCTGAATTGAATGATGAATTGGTTGAAAATAAAGCCTATGCATTGGTAAAAGTAGTGAAGTCATTTAGCCCATACTTGGTGGGTGCTCAGATTATTGTTTATGTCCCTATTGAAGTAGTCAAGTATATTTTTAAGTAGACAAAGACAATTGGGAAAAGATGTAGGTGGATCAATCAAGTGAAATAATTCAATATAGACGTCTAGGTAACAGAGTTGGTAAGAGGATAGGGTTTGGAAAAATTGATGGCAGCATCAAACTTGGAGGCTGCTCAAGTGAATCAGACAAGTGAAGACAATACTGAAGTAAGTATTGAAATGTGCCAATGGTATAATGACTATTTACTACTTGAGGAAAATGAGTTTTAAAGAAGGAAAATCAGATAACCAGAAAAGAACAATTAAGCTCCAAGCATCCAGGTATGTCCTAATCTAGGGTGACTTATATTGGAAAAATATGGATGGAGTATTATTATTCTATTTATGTTTTCATCAAGCAAGAAATATTCCAAATGAGATGCATAATGGTGTATGTGGGTGACATTTTTAAGCTAAGACCACTACTCATAAAATTCTTAGGGTAGGATATTTTTGGCCAAATGTATTCAAAGATTGTTATGATTATGTTAGAAAGTGCGAAGAATGTCAAAATTTCTCTAGAAAACTAAAGTATAATGGAGCACTACCCATGAGACCCATGAAATGAGAAGAACCTTTTCAAATGTGGGGAATTGATTTTATAGGGGAAATATCAGAAAAGTAAAGTAGTGGACACATATGGATACTAGTGGATACTGATTATTTTACAAAATGGGTAGAGGCTATCCCTATAAGACAATTCACCCACAGGGTTGTCCTGAAGTTTCTGATGGAAAATATCATGTCAAGATTTGGGGTACCACATAAGATCATAGTTGATAATGCCATGTATTTCAGAGAAAAAGGGATTGTAGAATTTTGCAATATGTATGACATCAATTTGTCTTATTCAACACCTTATCATCCACAAGGGAACAAACACGAAGAATCAAGCAAAAAAAACATTTTAAAGATTATCAAAAGGATGTTTAACAATAACAAGAAATATTGAGATTCCAAATTGAATTTAGCAGTATGGGCTGAAAGAGTGACATTCAATAAATCTATAGGGTATTCTCCATATGAATTGGTATGTGGAAAGATTGCTAGACTACCAATACATAATTTGTTACTTGTTTACAAATTCATCACTGAGGAAGGATCAAAAGAGTTGGATCCTATGAATGATAGGTTAACTGCACTGATTGAACTTGAAGAAACCAAGAGAATTGCACAAGAAAAAAATGCCAAAAGACAACAAAAAACCAAGTTCCTGCATGACAAAAGGATAGAGGAAATAAAATTCCAGGAAGGTGATTGGATACTGAAATGGAATTCCAAGGACCAAGACAAAGGGAAACATGGGAAATTTGAATCTTTATGGCTTGGACCTTACATTATCACTAGAAAAGGAGGTGAGGATTCATATGACTTGCAAGATGTGGATGTATATGACCAAGAGGTTCGAGTGCATGGTCAGTACTTAAAGAGTTTTTTCTTTTGACAACAAACATGAGTATTTCTTTCCCTTTGTATATTATTGTATTTTATATTTATTTTGTTGCATGCCTTTTTATTTGTGGTTTGATTCTCCATAGATACACTAAGATCTCACTATACCTGCAAATGATATATGTCCCTAGAAATAGCCACTGTTGACACTTGTAAAAATTTCAATTTTACAAAATCATTAGGAGAAGTAAATCATAAGTTTCTTGTGAAGAATAGTTACTGTGGGTCTTTATGTACATGAATTGTAGCTAATGTTCTATCAAGAGGATGGTAAAAATTGTCACAAAATGATCCCGAGGAAGCAACATCAGTAACCCTGACAGTTAAAAACTTATTATCTTTGATTTATTTGCATAAAGTGATGAAACAAAGAATATCGACATAAGTTTGGACGATAAGATGTAAGATCTAAACTATCGACATAGCAATATTGATGAATGGTCAACACAGTGGGAGACCGTCAGAATAATTAGAGAATGCTAAAGAGACACCTGATTGTTTATTGACATTGATTATACCGATAAGGTAAATAAGTTGCAAAATAAGGATGGATATATCGTTATAAGTTGTAGTGATAAAGGAGGATTCATCGGTATTAGATATCCCGATGCAACTATCGACGAAGGTTTTCAAAGTAGAAAATAAGAAAAAGAGATATACCGGTCTCTGATGGAGTAATTGGTGAGACATATGGAGATGAAATAATCGGGTAGAGAAATGAAAGGTTGGAGTAACATTTGATAAGTAACACATAACCGATGGGTTATCAGGATTACTTATAGTGATAGAATGATTAGACAAGCATCGATTGTCGATTGAAGGGGATGAAGGTTATAATGATATCTAATTTTTTATCAGTGTGGGCTATGGTGATACATTGGTCGAGGTGAATTTGGCATCGGAAGAGAACAAAAGGAGTTACAATGATGATTGATTTATTATCGGTGTGAGTCATATCGATGATATGATCGATGAATATTTTATTGATAAATGCATTGGGGTAGTGAGGTTATCGGCCAATGAAGATTTAAGACATGCCAATCCATGCTCTATTATTTGGTTATGTTGTACCGATGGTGCCAAAAGTGATGTGAAAGACAGTGTACTCTGAGCAATGGTGCTTACCCATTGGCGGACTTTTTCAAATTTTGATGCTGATATGAATTGAATGCATTTAAATTTAAGCTCTCTTTTAGTTGGAAGAAATCATTCAAAGTGTTCCTGTGATTGACATACAGAGAAATTTTTTTGCATAAGTGAAGTATATTAAGGATTACAAAGAATTATCACAAAAAGTACCATGGAAGCATCTGGGTCGACTGGAAGGAGGAAGGCTGAGAAGGGGCAAGGGTCAGAGGAGAAGAAACCGAAGATAAATGAGGAAACTCTAACAAGGAATCTAAATCAGGATTTGATATATCAAGTGCATTTGCCCAGACCACGATCTAGAAGAGCTAAATCCGCTCTACTAGGAAAAGACAAGATGGAGGAAAAATTCAGAGACGTAGGTGAGATTTGGAAAAGGGTAAGGGGATATGAAATTTTCCTGTTCCATTATCTTAGAGGAAGGGAAAAATCACCTGTGTGTCACTCGTGGGAAATGAACTTGGGTAGAATGGTAGTAGAAAATATATTCATAAATGTGAAATTGTTAGAAGTTTTGATTTACAATTATAGACCTGAAGATAGATGTACATATGATGCATATTGTAATGATTTTATAAAAAATTCTATTGACATTGTGGATGAAGTTTTTGGTTTGGATGAAAGGTTTGTGAAGAACTTATCATTTTATGAGATGGGAAATGAGTTCATAACTGCAGACACTACATATATGGAATGGAAATTGCCACTACATAGAATAAACAAAGAACCTCTAACTAAAGCTGACGGTCCACTATTTAATGTCGGCTTGTTCAAGAAATATATTGAAATGATATACTAGGCTTGTGGACAAGTTGGAGGAATTGAGGTTCCAAACCTAATGAACAGAAGGGCAATGATGCTGGCGGTAGATGTGCAGATGTATGAGCCTAGGCTATTTGACTATGCTGAGTATGTTGTTAAGAATATTCGTCAAAGTTTTATAAGATTCAAGGGTAGAGTTTATCCATTTATCAAGCATTATTCCCTGTTGATGCACATGATTCTATTTTATGGCCATTAGAAAGGTATATGGTCAGAGAATTTCAGATTAAATGTGAAGAATGAAGTAGGAAATGATCATCCTATGCAGTTATGGACCCCTATTTGGGATTGTAGGTACAATGCTTCTGATTAATTAAAATTTGAGGAATTATTTGTTCGGGCACTCTTTTCTTTGTTTAATGTTCAAATGCATCCTTCCATTTATATTGAAATTAAGAGATTTTTGAGGCCCAAAGAGTATGGGTTGGGGAATGTGGTTAACCATAACTTGGGTGATTGGTACACATATGAGAATTTCACCTATTCCAGAGTGTATGGGTTTGAAGGAGCCTCTTATAGAATGCCAAGATCAGTACCAGATAGATTAGCATATCTGGAAATTGTTAGATAGATGAGTATCTCAAGCAGTAATCATTTTGGAGGAACATCACATAAGAAGAATTTCCTTCCAAGTACATTGATCTTTGGGGATTTTACTATTGTTTCTACCAAGGCATATAAAATTATAGAAAATAAATTAAAATATGATTATCACATGTTCCCTCACAATTTTAGAGAAAACTATGACACCAGATAGTTAGAAGGAAAGATCAACGGTTGGAGCTTAATATCATAATCTAACTGAGGTTAAGAAAATTATCTGGCGACTTGGCGAATAAGGGCTTTCACATGATCTCTGAATTCAACCAGGGTTAAGGAAAATATTAAGAGACTATAAGATGTGTTCAGTCATGTGGTCACCAGAAGGTGATGAGTTAAGGTAAAGGTTCTCAAAGAATAAATCTAAACTGTTGATGCCGTCTTAATCAGGCGGTGGTCGCGTTATCTCCCAATCAAACCATGAGTTAGGAAAAGTTTCAGCGACCGTGAGAAATGATTTGTCGCCCAGTCTTCGGACCAAACCCAGGTTAAGGAAGTTATTTAGCGATTGGGAGGTAACTTCAGTCACACAATTGCCAGATGACTAAGGGTTAAGTGCTTGCCAAGGTCAAAAAATGAAAAATGATATGAACCTGTTTGCCGAATTTGATGACGTGTTCATCCCTGGTTGGTCACCAAATAAAATGAAGAAATAAAATTATTTCAGTGATTATGAGATGGACTATAGTCGCTGAGTCTCTAGAAGTAATAAATCAAAGATATTCTACCTTCAGTTGCCAGATCTCCAGATTGGTTCAGTCTCTAGGTCTCTTTACAAAGTCAAAGTCAGAATAAAGTTCATGAGATTAGGTGACTACCGTTAGATTAAGATCTAATGGTGGTCATGAAGTCACAAGAAGTTAAGATTTACTAAGAGTTCCAGCAATTAAGAGACTTCTCTTCAGTCGCCAGGTCTCCAAATGGGAAAAGTTGGGTAGTCTTGAGAAGAACTTTGAAAATTCAACAAGTTCTAGTGATTAAGAGATTCGCTGCTAGTCGCCAGGTCTCTCAATAAAAAGGAAAGGTAAAGAGACTTGGGAAAGATGTTTGTCACCAGGTCTCAGAATAAAATTGACAAGTGATAAATTTTGTAGTGACTGAGAGTAGACTATAGTTGCTGGGTCTCTAAATGAAAAATTAAAGTTTCAAAAGGTCGCAAGATTGCGAGACAAAATTATAAAAAGCCAAATCATTCAATGACTATGATTTTTGACTATGGTCGCTAGGTCTCGAGATAGAATTTAAAAAGATAAGATCATGTAGCGACTAAGGATTTTCCTTTAGTCACTAAGTTTGAGAAAGTATTAAAAGGGTGCCAGGTCTTGCAGCGACTGGGAGACTAACTGTAGTCGCTAGGTCACCAGAAATTAAATTTGATTACCTGTCACTTTCTTAGCTCACGACTAGTGAATTGAAGTTCAGAACATGCCAAGTAATGGTGGAAGTGACATGAATTACAAAGTTTGAGTCTCAAACGGGCTATTGCATTCAATTCTTCAAAATAAATACAGTTAACTATCACTCATTCTAAAATTACCAAGCATTCTGAGAGCCATTGCTAGAAAATTATGAGAATTCTTGAGTTTTCTAGCGATCAGATAGTTCATAGTTTCAAAATTCTTAGAAGGATTTTCATCAATTGATCAGAATGAGTCAACCTATGACTAGTGGAGCTTCTACCAGTAAGGGAGCTAAAGAAAATGTGAAGGAAAGCTACTCAGGAGAATTTCTCACCTTGCTGCCTGGGTCCTCACAAAATAAAAAGGCTAGTGATGAAGTTTTCACTGATGATTTAGGATTTTGTAGAGATGCGAAGACAGGTGATGTGTCTGGCATGTGTGTTTAGATATTTTTATAAGAATGATGATAGTCCAGTGCCCATTTCAAACCCTTGGACCTACGAGTTGGCTAGGTTGATAGTACCTGATGTCTTTATAGATGTAGACTTTCTCATTGGGTTGGCTGAAAAATATGACCCTTTGTCAAAGACAATAAGGAAAGGAGATGGCTCGGCTCTGGTCACATTAGAAAAAAATCCATTTACGAAGGCTTTCAAAATTCGCATTCCCATGGCCACATAGATCAATTTACAGGCCCAAGCGAATAGATACATAAGGGAGTTAGCCCTAGTATCAAGAGAAATAAAAAACCATGTCCCAAGAGACAACATAAACTATATTGCAGTAGTGGCTGGGGCTGCTACGTATTTCTACAAGGATTTGAGTTTCTATGTTGAATACATTGCATATGGTTTGAGTAGAGTGTTGGGAGTGGATGGTGGAGCAGAAAGAATTTCATCTGATATATTAATGTTGGTATTAGATTCATAGAGCCTCCATACAAGCAAAGGATATGATTACATAGGATATGTAATAAATAAGATGCATGAAGGACTTGAAGCTCTTAGGAAGAGGGAGCCTTCTCCTAGATTTATGCATTATTCACTACTAATGAATCTCATTTTATACTACAACTACAATATTATGGACTTAGAGAATCTTTCAACCTCAAATGATGTGGAGGGGTCAACCTAATCCAATTCAGTATCAAATAGGGGCATGGAGTTCTACTTCCATGAATTGTGATTTTTGTGGTTTCAAGAACTAGATTGTACAACCAATCTTGCTTAGCTTAGGACTAAATCTTTCTAGGCTGCCAGTGAAAGCTTTGCAATTGCTAAGGCCTAGTCAATTTGTTGACAAGTGGCCTAAAAATCATAACTAGGAAGATTTCTACTATGAGAAAACTTTTACCATAATCAGAGTCTATGGGTGCCCCCAACCACCTCATGTTCTACCATTCTTTGTGCCACCAAGGATTGCATTTCTAGAGATCATTTGGCAGCTTATGTTAACTGATAAGGAGCACTTGGCCCCCCATAGGAAGGGTACCTTTACCCCTAGGCATTTTAGAGTATGCAACTTGACAATTGGGAAGAATGCATTCAATAAATTAAATGATTGGTTGGGCCAATATAAGATGAATGCTTCCATGTACAAATATCTAGATACAAAGGACTTCATTGTTATTGCTAGGAAATATTATACTCCCACTATTCCTATAAGCAACAAACATGAGTAGTGTCCAGAGGAATACATCATCAGAAATAGCATAGAGGATGATGAGGTACAGAGGAAAATAGAACAATTCCAAGAATTGTTGTCTTTTGAGAAAAAGCTAAAGAAAAAGGGAATTCCTTTTGGAGGCTTCTACCCCACATTGCCATATTTACAAAGATTAGATAAAATGATAGAAAATTTCAATACATTGGTCAATTCACTTGAGGACCAGATTGATAATAAAGAGAGAGAAAAGGAGAAGCATTCTGAATCAAAGTGTGAAGAAGATAGTGATGGTGGTTATTCAATACATAGCCTTCCTTCCATAGAACAACCACCTCCTATTGAACAAAATGGAGAGGAAAATACAATTATGGATTTGACAGAGCTTCCTAGCTCTCATGATATTGGTGAGCCTCCTCTTAAGAGGCATAACTTGCAAGTTGGAGAGCCTTCACAAGAAAGAGTTCTTGAGAAGAAGAAGGATAGAGTAGGAGCTCTAATCACTGGAACTATAACCTATGATCATCAATTAAGGAATAAGATTAGGTAAGAGAAGAGAAAACAAAAAGAAGTGGTTGAAGAAGTTGAGGTTCCCTTGGCTTTCAGTCAAGATGAAAGAATGCTAGAGCAGGATGCTTTCTTGAAGGATGATGATTTTATTTAGATGAATTCAAGAATTTCTTATTATGGCACAAGCAACAATAGGTTGCATCAAATGTACAGATCATAGAGGAGGGTCAGGTACCTCATGAGGCCATCCAAGCATTGAAGGACTATGATCTTGAATCAGAGATCATCACTCCAGAGGAAGCTAGGAAACTAGTAAAGGCTAGCAACATGTTGCTTGTACTTGGGTGGGATCTGGCCTCAGCTTTCATTATAGACTAGATAAGGAGGCAAGAAGATATAAGTTTATCTTCAGAGACCCAAGTAGGGAATTTAATAAAAGGATTTGGAAATAGTTGTAAGAAACATGAATGCGCTATATGGAGCCTCTATCCCAAGGACCTGAAGCCTTCTCTGCTAAATATACAAGAGAAAATGGATGGTGAAAAAGTTGTGTGGTCAATCCACAATATAGGAGACTTAGAGATCTCACAAGTGCTTACCCACTTTGCAAGATTGAATGAAGACAAAACAAAGGAACTGTTAGATAAGTTCAAGAACTTATTTGAGGATTATTGTGCACTTGTCAAAGATAGGGAGGTACACATAATAAAGGAAAAGGAATTGGAGAAATATGTGGATGATCTGCACCAACAGATAATCAACATGCATGTGGTTAGCCCTCAACCTCCTAAACAACCCCCACAGTTAGAAAACTAGGGTACAGAAGGAAAGGAAGTTGCTGAGGAACAAGCCAGTGTGGATCAGAATAAAGTGGCATTGGATGCCTTATTGAAAATTTTACAACATAGAATTGAAGTTTTGAAGGAGAAAGAAGATGTAGTATACACTTCTTATACTAAGTTTCTTGAAATCCAAACAGAGGTAAATAATTTTGTTTCCATTTTGAATACTTATCATACAACTTGGTCAGTTAGAACATGAATTTTTGAGAGATTGGAAGTTGTGCAATCTCTTAGAACAGATATCCCAGAGATTGTGCTGCTAGTTGGTGAAGAAATACATAGGATATAGGTTACCTTGTCATTCTTCAAAGGAAAAGAAAATCAAATAGAGACAAGGATAATAATGTTTGGTCTAGAGTTCAACAAGTTTGTCCCTCCAATCAAGAGTGAGGATGGTGCAAGAAAGGGGTTAGATTAATGGAAATCATATTTTGATTCCTTGCTACCTAAGAAAGAGGCATTTGTTAATTAAAATAATGAGTTAGATATTGATAGATTCAATACTATTTTGGATGAAGCCTTAGAAGCTGAAATGGACTTCACCAAGTTTACTATAGATGTCAAGCAGGTAACTGATGCTAGGTGGGAGAGGCAAGAAAAATAGCTCCAGATAATTCAAGGATTCCAATGGCCAACAGAAGAAGAGGTATCTACATGGGACACCCTTACAAAGCCCAAAAGGAATAAGCCTACAATGGACGATATTGAAGATATAGAAGATGAATGAGCTCTAGCAATGCACCTGATCTATGAGCACATGGAGAGAAACTATCATGAAGAGAATTATGTAAGTTAGCCGGTTGGCGGTCATCATTCACATAACAACTTTAGTAGTTGCTCTAAATAATGACAGACAAAGGTACATCTCAAAGGGGAACTCACCATGAGAAAGAACAACTTTTGGTGCCATTTTCGCTCTTTTTCTGTTAGAAATTTAAGTCTTTTGTAATCTAGTGCAAGTCACTATCAGAACCATCTGAAGCTTGTTGCATCCTTTTCTCAAGGATCCCAAGATGGTTTCTCTATATATATAGCTAGTTCTAAATCACACCAAAGGGTGGTGTTGGCACCTACAAAAATTTCATGGCTTTACCAGTTTTCTTCCGATCTCTGCAATCATTTTCCTGGTTTCTGGCTAAACCCTAGGCTAAAATTCAAAAAATCTAGCCGTTGCCATGAAAAAACCCTAAGTCTACCCCAGCCCTGTTCTAATTTAGTGTTACTTTTTCAAGCCACTAAAGTCCCAAATTACCCATGTGCTAAATTGTGATAACCACTTCACGTGTTAGGTGGTTTGTCACATGTTCGCATAGGATATCTCTATGCTATGCGATCATGCAACTAAGGTTTTATGTCAGGGTCCCCTTTAATATTTCCCTAAGCCTAAGTTCCCTACAATAATTTTTCCTAAGTGTCAACCTTTTTGAAAATGTGTGGCTGTCGCATGATCTCATGAGCCTTTTTCAGGCTATGCGATCATGCGACAAGGTGCCACCTGTCTCGATGGGCCCATCCTTGGTGTCGCTTGTTGCTGAGGTGGAAGCTCTTTATTGGTCGGTAGCAATAACTTGTAACTTGTCAGTGGGGCCCAGTGTTAGAGATTTAAGACCGGATGAATGGTGTATGTTCACATGGAATATTCTCACCTCATGTGATCATGCACCTGCCATCCGATTAGATGCCGACATGCAAGCAGGTCCACTACTACATGGCACAAATGGCAGTCTCCTATTGGTTAGTGTGTTAGTGAGTTGGACATGTTGTTAGGTGGGCCCAGTATCTCAGTCGTAGATTCAAGATCGATGGTGGTTGTATAATCACATGGAATCTTTTGAGCTCATGTGATCATGTGACTACAATCTGATCTCCCAAGCATTCAGGTCGACAATTGTGGGTCCAGTGCTAGGTGTTGCAGAGATGGAGGCTTTTCATTGGTCAGCAGGTGCTTGACAGGTGTACCAGGTGGGATCGTAACTTAAAGACAAATGACGAGGTGAATGCTAGCGGTTTGTCACATGTTCACATAGGCCATTTTCATGCTATGTGACCATGTGACTAATGCTTTGTGTTGACTCTAAGTGGCAAAGTGGGTCCGGGGTGCTGACGTGCTTGATTTTGAGTGGTTGTTGACTGCTGACAGGTCTGAGAACTTTTTCAAAGGGTTTGTGGTTGTTTTAAAAGATAAATATGATCGCCCGATCTGCTGGGAAGAGATGTGATCAACGGTCACATTTTAAAGTTTGCTGATTGATCGTTGCCATGAGGAATTTGAATTTTTTAAATGGTTTCCAATGATAGAAGGACTGAAAATTGATTGTTTTAGCGATAGGATTTGATGAAGTTGTTGTGCCGACTGTTGCAGGATGATCTAGAGGGTTTGATGATTATTTTTAGATGCCCGTACCATCAAGAAATGAACACAAGTGTTACTTGAGGTGTGTTGTAGGTGTAAAAATAGACTAATAAGCATGGTGTTTGCGTGATCTTCAGTATATATCAGGAGATTTTCATTGGTGAAGATCAATTCTCAGATCTATTTGTCCAGGCTGCTTGGTTTTCTCCCCTAGAATTAATTGCTGATTGATAGTGGTTGGTTTAGTGGGTGAAACCCTAACCCTAGCTATCCAAAGCTTGTTGCATCCTGAATTCTTTGAGGATCCCAAGATAGCTAGTGGTATAAGTAGTATTTTTTTAAAATTTTGTAAGGGTTCCAAGACTTTTTTGGGTCTCCTAGCTTTCTGGTTTTCCAATCTTTTTGGTTCCTGGTTCTAGTCTTTGGCAATCCAAGGGATTCTATTCTCTGGTTCCATATTCTTGATGGTTGAATGCTGATAATACAAAATTTGTAGAGAAGATTATTGATCCTATGATTTTGAGTAAAGAGTTTACTTGTATGTATTGATACACTTTCATGAAATACAATACAATTTCTACCTTGGTTATGTTATTATCTCTTTGCTTTGTGTTTATTCTTGTATGTCTCTATTTATAAGGCATCTAGAACATACTAGTTGTAAGGTAGCTATCTAATTGTTGCATGCGTTTCTTTCAAGGAAAGAATTAAATCCTTATGTGCAATTTCAGGGAATGAATACATCTGTGGAAGATCTTGATGGTAGCAAACCTAGATTGAGAAGATAGTTTGTAAGGCACTCTATCTGAATTGTATGTGGTTTGTAAGGCATCCCATTATATTTTTTAGAAATCCCCCTATTGATTTATGTTAGAATCTTTGCCCAAAGGATTAGGCACTGATCTAATCTTTGTCATTCAAACACCTTTCAATCATCAAACACAAAATTCATCATTACCAATACCATTTCATTTCATGTTCATGTACCTAAAAAATAGGACTGTCCCTGATGTTTTACAGTCCATAGTTGCTGATTCCTTGAGGAGTGAATCAAAGGTTAGCCTTCCTTGAGTTTTACTCATAAAAAGGACTCATCACCCTTATGCCATTGTTCATGTTATCATAGTAGGAGTTTCATTAGTCACATTCTGCAATAGGTTGTTCTCAGCTATTTTTAGAATTATCTTCCATCAAAGTACATTTAATAAACTCAATAGCATGACAATGAAGACCTAATCCACTGATCCCTAGCTTACTTGCATTATAGTAACCTATTTGTAGGCAATACCCACCTGAGCCCTGTGGAGCTCAAAGAAGAAGGAGGATCTTATCCAATCCTCATCAATTAGGATTTTCTTGCAAACTTGGAGACCTATTTACTGAGAATCAAGCTAATATCCTTGCCAAGTTTGACCTAGAAGAAAAATCCCTAACAGACTGGTGACTCTGCTAGGGAGTTGTAAGAAATATTTTGCTAAGTTATAGGGTTTAGTTGAGCTAGGGCTCCTACCCTATATGAACCTACTGGTTACCATTGGTGTTTATATTTTAAAGAAAAATTCCCAAATTTTTGGTTGGTGACTCTAACAATCTTTGCAGTAGTACTGGTCAGAAAATCATTCACAAGATGAGTTACAGAGATACTAGGTCTCAGAGAAATAAGCTTCCTGAGGACAAATTAGGAGAAGGTCTTCCAAGTACTTCTAGGCCCAATCAAACAAGGAGAGGAAGAAAGAATAGGAGTATGTTTCATACTCAGAAACATAGAGAGAATGCAAGAAAAGAAGAACAAATCTAGCCTATTCAGATGAATCAAGAAGGAAATACCTCTAAATATGATGAGGTTGTTGATTTGGGTCTGAACCAATATGAAGGTGAGGTTCAAGTAGGAGATGCTGAATCTAAGACTAATCTCCCTGAATCAGAAGAAATTTTTTAGGAGGTCTATGAATTGGAGAGGAGAGTCCAGGAATAGATCCATTTGAGACAGAAAAGAGACAAGGAAAAGGAAGAAAAGATCAGACATGCTATGATTAGAGCAGAGCAATTGAGGAAATAATTATTGGACCTTGAGGCCATGAATTAGGATCATGTGATAGAACAAGAAGAAGATCAGCCTATTGTCCAACAAGTTTATGAGGTGAGAAATCCTAGGGACAAAGGTAAAAAAAAGGCTGTGGGTGTTTCAATAAATGAACCAAATCATGCAAAGAAGTCCATGGATCAAGCACCAAGATTAGATGCTGACGTAGAAGAAGAAAAAAGAAAACAAGAATTGTTGGCAAAGGAGTTAGAAAAGGCATAGCTTGAAGCCACTGCTGCTGAAATGAAGAGAAAGATTGATTTCCTTAAGCAATCTTCTGGACATGCCAATACCCTTTCCACTTCTCAAGAACAAGGAGAAAATGTGTTGAATACTGCTACAACTTCAGGTATGCCTAATATTTCTAATATTTCTAATATTCAAACATCTGCATCTTTAGGTGGTGACCCATCTCAAGTAGGTCCCATTCATGAGAGGCACAAACAATTGGTTTTTATTGGGATTCCTGGTTATCCAAATCCCATCCCTGATGAAATTAGGAAGAAGCTCCCAAAATTCACTGGAAGCAATGCAGTTACTTGTGAAGAACATTTGAAAAGTTTTATTGATGTAATAGATGACTACAATATTGAACCTGATGATGTCATCATGAAGCTTTTTGTACAGTCTTTGACTGAAGATGCTAGAGATTGGTTTAAAAATTTACCTCATGCCAACATATGTTCATGGAATTAGTTTAGGAATTCTTTCAAGGAATAGTATGGTGATAAAACCAATGAAGGATTCATGCTTAATGAGTTCAACAACATTAAGAAAAATTCAAATGAGGGTGTTGTTGAATTCAATGTTAGATTTCAGAAAGCTATGCATAAATTGTTGCAGGTTATCAGATTGGATGACAGAGTATGTCTTGTCACATACCTGAATGCTTTTGATTCAAAAATGGGATATCTATTGAGAGATAAGAACCCTAGGAATTTAGCAGAGGCTTACAAATTGGCTATTAATATAGAAAGCAATAAAAGGATATTAGGAAGTTGGGAAGGAGAGAAGATTGTCAGCCTTCAGTCTCAAACAGAAGAGAGCCAGGGAAACTTGATGCAAAGCCAAAAGATGATGATAGTTTGAAGCAAATATTGAAAGCAATAAAGGATTTAAAGCCTGGTGATGCAAGAAATAGTAGAGTGCAAGGAAATGAGAGGCCATCTTTCAATAACTTTAATAAGTTACCAAGAATGTAGAACTATCCCTATAATACTTAGTGGAAGGATGGAAAGCTAGTGCTTCCTAAAAGAAAGGATAAACCAAATGACAAGACCCCTGACCCCTTGCACCAAAATATAGTAAATATGAATGATGATGTTCCTTGGTGTGTTGTCTGCTAGTCACCTCATGATCCTTATTATTGTGCAATTGCTCAAAGTGTTTCTGTAGATGAAGATAAAGACAACAACAATCGGGAGTCTTATGATGATCAAGGATGTGATATGATTTCTTCATACATACATGATGAATTAGACTCTATAGAGGAAAATGAAGATCAAGATGTTGGGGGTTCCCAAGTCAGAAATGAGGTTTACCATTAGCAAGTGTTTTTTGATGAAGAAGATAATCACCTTGATGTAGTTCAGTGCAATACTCTAAGAAGTGATGAGTCACTAATGTTGAGAAGACCTTCTAATGAAGAAATTGCACAAATCATAGTAGACATGGTGTCTCAAGTTAAAAGTAACTATAATTTGAGAAATAGGGTGGTAGGTAGTCCAAGTGGTGGGCTTGCTAGAATTTTCATCAAGAAGACAGAAAATGATGAAAAACAAGCCCAAAATAAGCAAAAGGTTGCAAAAACTACTGAAAAAACCAAAGTGAAGAAAAATGTCACCTTCACAAAGCCAATTGTGGCTTACAAGGTAAAAGCTAAACCTCTTGTGGATACTGTTTCTCCTGTGCAAGAAAAAGAAAAAGGTCAGAGCAAGGAAAGTCCTAATCTGGTTACACTTGAAGAAGATAAAGAGGTCACTGCCATTGGGCAAGATGTAGTTGACCCCAAGTATGTTCCCATTGACATGAGAAAATTATTGTCACAAATCACTATCAAGGTCCCCCTATTAGAAATGATGAGGATAGAAGACCATAAAGTTAAGGCTTTGAGTTGGGTAAAAGGAGCCTTTTCTTCTGATACCCAAAGTTCCACCAAGGCTAATGAAATAGCTACAGTAGCAAGTGATTCAATTGAGAACCAGTGTGGGGAGATCATCTCTAAGATCTCTTAGATTTATCTGGATACTAATGCTGCAAATACTATGATAGGAAAAGTTGATCCTTTCTTTCTGTCCCTGATAGTAAATGGAAAGTTATTAAGAAATTGTATGATTGATTCAGGAGCCTCTAATACTGTTATGCCTAAAGAAATAATGAGATCCTTGGGGCTGAAAGTAGATACACCTCATAGTAGATGTCAGGCTATGGATTCAAGAGAGGTCCCTATTATTGGTACTATAAAAGCACTTCCTTATAGGTTGACAGCTTTCCCTGACAAGTTGCTAACAATGAGTGTTCTAGTGGTAGATATTCCCGCTCATTATGGGATGTTGTTGTCAAGGAAGTGGAGTGCTCAGATGGGAGGTATTATCCACTGTGACTTGTCCTTTGCAACTTTCAATATTGATGGTGACAATGTAAAAGTATCCAAAGAAGGTAGAACTCCACATATGATTGAAATAAATGATGATCATTTAAATTGTTGTGTGGATGTTGACATGGAGAATTTCAAATTAGAAGAGACTATCCCACCAGTGGAAGAGGTAGATCCACTGGTTGTAGAATTAAAGAAACAACAAGATGGATTGTGGCAGATGTAATTTGATGTAGCATGCTCAAAAGAAGGCTCAGGAGCTGGAGTCTTATTCATATCTCCATCAGGTACCACCTTTAAGTATTCATTCTCATTGAATTTTCAATGCACAAATAATACTGCTGAATATGAAGCATTGTCTTTGGGATTGAATATTTCTATCAAACATGGGATAAAATGTTTGAAGGTTTTTGGTGATTCTGAGCTTGTGGTAGCACAAGTTCAGTCCAAATATGCTGCTAAAAATGATGGATTGAAATTGTATAAGCATGTAATATGGGATCAGATTGAAATGTTTGATGCTTTCAATATATGTTGGGTAGAAAGGTCAAAAAACATTATGGAATATTTTTTAGCAAATGTTGCCTTAAAAGGGGATGATTCAACTTTGTTCAGAGTGTCAATTCTTGAAGTAAAAAGTAGGCCAGTTATTCTAGACAACATTTATAATTGGTAGGTCTTTGAGGATGATCATGACATCCTAAAATTTATTCAATGTCTTGACATATATGAGGATCAGCCTATAGAATGCAACACATTGGTTGAGGAAATTGAAGGTAAGGACATGGTCATGGGAAATGAGGTGATTCAGCTAAATTCAAATAGTATTCCTAAAGGCTTAACTGAGTTAAAAGCATTGTATAGCAGCCAAAATGACCATTTGTCAAAAATAAGTAATGCTAATGTTGAAGATCTGGAGGAAGTGAATTTGGGATCACACAATGCTCCTCAAATGGTCTATATTGGAAAAGGATTAGCCCCTCAATTGAAGGATAATTTGATAAAGTTGTTGAGGAGGTACAAGCATGTGTTTGCATGGTCTTATGATGACCTAAAAGCCTATAAAGAGGACCTTTTCCAACATGAAATCCCATTAAAGCAAGATGTCAAACCATTCAGATAGAAGCAAAGGCCAGTAACCCATTGTTGTCTCCTAAGATGCAACAGGAGCTAGTCAAGTTGAGTGATGCAGGAATAATTCAACCTATAAGGCATTCAACTTGGGTATCTAATTTAGTCCCAGTTAGAAAGAAGAATGGTGACATTAGGTTGTGTGTAGACTTTAGAAATTTGAATGTTGCATCATTGAAAGATAATTATTCACTGCCTAACATGGAGGCAATGTTACACAAAGTCACTGGATGTGAATTACTGTCTATGATGGATGGTTTTTCTGGATATAACCAGGTGTTGGTAAAGGAATCTAAAAAGTTCAAAACAACATTCACCACACCTTGGGGAACTTATGTATATGTTAGAATGCCATTTGGTCTTAGAAATGCTGGAGCAACTTTCCAAAGAGCCATGGATGTTGCTTTCAAAGAGTACATAGACTTGTTTATGGTTGTATATCAAGATGACCTAACTACTTATTCCAAGAAGGCTCGTGATCATTGTTCACACTTAGAAAAGATTTTTGTCAAATCTCTGGAGTATGGTGTGTCCCTGAATCCTAAAAAATGTAATTTTGTAGTCAAAGAGGGAAAGCTTCTAGGACACATTGTATCAAAGGAAGGAATAAGAATTGATCCAAAGAGAGTTGAAGCTATCAAGAAAGTGTCTGCACAAAAAAATCTCAAGGGTGTGTAGTCATTTTTAGGAAAGATTAATTTTGTTAGAAGATTCATTGCAAATTTTGTTGAAATTGTCAAACCCATAGTAAAGTTGTTGAAAAAGGATGTGAAGTTTCAATGGACTGTAGAGGCTCAGGCTGCATTTGAGAAAATTAAAGATGTGGTCCAACAAGCACCTGTGCTTAGGTCTCCTGATTATACCAAGCCTTTTTCATTGTTTTCTTTTGCATCATTTCACACCATTGTTGCTGTTTTATTGCAAAAGGACAATGAGGGTTTTGAACATCCAATTGCATTTTTTAGTAAATCCTTGCAAGCTGCTGAATTAAATTATGAGATGATGGAGAAGTAGGCATATGCATTGGTAAAAGTAGTCAAATCCTTCAGACCTTATCTAGTTTGTGCAAAGGTACTTGCATATGTCCCACATGCAACAGTTAAGGATGTCCTCACTTAGTCTGAAGTTACTGGAAAGAGATGCAAGTGGATTACTAGAATTCAAGAATTTAATTTGGAAATCCATATCACTAAGCTTGTGAGAGGACAAGGTCTAGAAAAATTGATGACTGAAGAAAACATGGACTTAGTCCAAGTAAATAATGAAGGAACTCCAGGTATGACAATCACAAGTATTGAATTGCAACCAAAATATGCTAATATTGTCTATTTCATAAAGAATGCTAGATGCCCAAACTATATGATAGATAATCAAAAGAGATCCTTGAAATTGAAAGCTTAGAAATATACATTAATACAAGGAGACTTGTATTGGAAAAATAGAGATGGAGTCTTGTTGTTTTGTCTTGACAGATATCAGGTAGAGAAGGTTTTAAATGAAATGCATGTTGGTGTTTGTGGAGGTCATTTTTTAGCAAGGACTACTTCTCACAAGATTTTAAGGGCTGGCTATTTCTGGCCTACATTGTTTAAAGATTCATTTTAGTTTGTTAAAAGGTGTGAAGCTTGTCAGAAGTTTGCTTCAAAATTAAAGTACTCAGGAGCACTGTCATTAAACCCAATAGTTGCTGAAGCACCATTTGCCATGTGGGGCATGGATTTCATAGGTGAGTTTGCTGAGAAGTCTAGTGGAGGACATAATTATATACTTGTTGCAACTGACTATTTCACAAAATGGATAGAGGCTATTCCTATAAAGAGGGCAACAAGTAAAGTGGTGATTGATTTCTTACTTGACAATATTTTGACCAGATTTGGTGTCCCTATGAAGTTGATCATAGATAATGCAATGTGTTTCAGATCAGATGAGTTCAAGGAGTTTTGTAGAGACAATGGAATCATGACTTCCTACTCATCTCCTTATCATCCTCAAGCAAATGGACAGGATGAGTCTAGCAACAAGAGTATCTTGACAATCCTGAAGAAAATAGTTGAAAAGAATAAGAGAGCTTGACATTCCATGTTGAGATTGGCTTTATGGGTAGACAAGATTACAATGAAAAGAGCCACTAGGAAATCTCCCTTTGAGCTTGTGTATGGTTTTCAGTCAAGGCTACCTATAAACAATCTAATTCTAGTTTATCAGTTTATTCAGGATGAAGAATTGGATGTCACAGAGCTAATGCAGAATAGAATAATGCAACTGATAGAGTTGGATGAATAGAGAAAAGAAAGTCAAAAGAATAATATCAAGTTGCAACAGAAGATGAAGTACTTATTTGAAAAAAGAGCAACTACCAAGAAATTCAAAGCTGATGATTTGGTACTTCAATGGAATGTGAGGGTAGAGGATAAAGGGAAGCATAAAAAATTTGAATCACTATGGCTTGGTCCTTTTGTGATTCATGATAGTTTTGGGAAAGATTCCTACTGGTTGAAGAGCATGGATGGTGAAGTTTTTGAATTGCTAGTGCGTGGGAAATTCTTGAAGCCCTTCTTTGGTTAAGTTTTTGATTCTCATGCATGTGTAAATACTTTGTAAATTTATGTATAGGTTGGTTTCCTTTTAGGTTGTGTGTTTCCTTCCTTGTTTTAGGTTAGAAGTGGTTTTTGGTCTACGTCTGAGAGTCTTGTGGTTCTTGTTAAAACTTGCGTTTCAACATCCTCAGATAGAGTCACTGTTGGCACCTAAAAAAATTTCATGGCTTTACCAGTTTTCTTTCGGTCTCTGAAATCATTTTCCTAGTTTCTGGCTAAACCCTAGGCTAAAATTCAAAAAATTTAGCCGTTGCCATGAAAAAACCCTAAGTCTAACCTGACCCTGTTCTAATTTAGTGTTACTCTTTTAGGCCACTAAAGTCCCAAATTACCCATGTGCTAAATTGTGATAACCACTTCATGTGTTAGGTGGTTTGTCACATCTTTGCATAGGCTATCTCTATGCTATGCAATAATGTGACTAAGGTTTTATGTCGGGGTCCCCTTTAATATTTCCCTAAGCCTAAGTTCCCCACAATAATTTTTCCTAAGTGTTAGCCTTTTTGAAAATGTGTGGCTGTCACATGATCTCATGAGCCTTTTTCAGGCTATGCGATCATGTGACAAGGTGCCACTTGTCCCAGTGGGTCCATCCTTGGTGTCGCTTGTTGATAAGGTGGTAGCTTTTTATTGGTCGGGAGTAATGACTTGTAACTTGTCAGTGGGGCCCAGTGTCAGAGATTTAAGACTAGATGACTGGCATATGTTTGCATGGAATATTGTCACCCCATGTGATCATTCACCCACCATCTGATTAGATGCTGATATGCAGGTGGGTCCACTACTACGTGGCACAAATGGCGGTCTCCTATTGGTCGATGTGTTAGTGAACTGGACATGTTGTCAAGCGGGCCTAGTATCTCTGTCGTAGATTCAAGATCGATGGTGGTCGTATAATCACATGGAATCTTTTGAGCCCATGTGATCATGAAACTACCATCTGATCTCCCAAGTGTTCAGGTCAATGGTTGTGGGTCCAGTGCTAGGTGTTGCAGAGATGGAGGCTTTTCATTGGTCGGCAGGTTTGGGTGCTTGACAGGTGTACCAAGTGGGACCATAACTTAAAGGCAAATGATGAGGTGAATGCTGACAATTTGTCACATGTTTGCATAGGCCATTTTCATGCTATGTGACCATGTGACTAACATTTTGTGTTGACTCTAAGTGGCAAAGTGGGTCTGGGGCGTTGATGTGCTTGATTTTGAGTGGTTGCTAATTGCTGACGGGTCTGAGGACTTTTTCAAAGGATTCATGGTTGTTTTAAAAGATAAATATGATCGCCCGATCTACCAAGAAGAGATGTGATCAACAGTCACATTTTAAAGTTTTTCGACTAACCATTGCCACCAGGAATTTGAATTTTTTAAATGGTTTCCAGCGACAAAAGGACTGAAAATTGATTATTTTAGCGGCAGGATTTGATGAAGTTGTTGTGCTGATTGTTGCAGGATGATCCAGAGGGTTTGATGATTATTTGAAAATGCCTGTACCATCAAGAAATGAACAGAAGTGTTGCTCGAGGTGTGTTGTAGGTGTACAAATAGACTGATAAGCATGTTGTTTGCATGATCTTCGGTATATATCAGGAGATTTTCATTGATGAAGATCAATTCTCAGATCTATTTGTCCAGGCTACTTGGTTTTCTCCCCTGGAATTAATTGCTGATTGATAGTGGTTGGTTTAGTGGGTGAAACCCTAACCCTAGCTATCTGAAGCTTGTTGCATCCTGAATTCTTTGAGGATCCCAAGATAGCTAGTGGTATAAGTAGTATTTTTTTTAAATTTTGTAAGGGTTCCAAGACTTTTTTGGGTCTCCTAGCTTTCTGGTTTTCCAATCTTTTTGGTTCCTAGTTCCAGTCTTTGGCAATCCAAGGGATTCTATTCTCTGGTTCCATATTCTTGATGGTTGAATGCTGATAATACAAAATTTGCAGAGCAGATTATTGATCCTATGATTCTGAGTAAAGAGTTTACTTGTATGTATTGATACACTTCCATGAAATACAATACAATTTCTACCTTGGTTCTGTTATTGTCTCTTTGCTTTGTGTTTATTCTTGTATGTCTCTATTTGTAAGGCATCTAGAACATACTAGTTTTAAGGCAGCTATCTAATTGTTGCATGAGTTTCTTTCAAGGAAAGAATTAAATCCTTATGTGCAATTTTAGGGAATGAATACATCTGTGGAAGATCTTGATGGTAGAAAACCTAGATTGAGAAGATAGTTTGTAAGGCACTCTATCTAAATTGTATGTGGTTTGTAAGGCATCCCATTATATTGTTTAGAAATCCCTCTATTGATTTATGTTAGACTCTTTGCCCAAAGGATTAGGCACTAATCTAATCTTTGTCATTCAAACACCTTTCAGTCATCAAACATAAAATTCATCATTACCAATACCATTTTATTTCATGTTCATGTACCTAAAAAATAGGACTGTCCCTGATGTTTTACAGTCCATAGTCACTAATTCCTTGAAGAGTGAATCAAAGGTTAGCCTTCCTTGAGTTTTACTCATAAAAAGAAGGACTCATCACCCTTATGCCATTGTTCATGTTATCATACTAGGAGTTTCATTAGTCACATTCTACAATAGGTTGTTCTTAGCTATTTTCAGAATTATCTTCCATCAAAGTACATCTAATAAACTCAATAGCATGACAATGAAGACCTAATCCAATGATCCCTAGCTTACTTGCAATATAGTAACCTATTTGTAGGCAATACCCACCTGAGTCCTGTGGAGCTCAAAGCAGAAGGAGGATCTTATCCAATCCTCATCAATTAGGCTTTTCTTGCAAACTTGGAGACCTATTTACTAAGAATCAAGGTAATATCCTTGCCAAGTTTGACCCATAAGAAAAATCCCTAACATGTGGTGAAAATACTCATTTGTAATAGGAGTTTATAGATTTAGTACTTTGATTCTCAGGAATCCTAGTTCTTTGAATGTACTGATACAAGAAGTTTATCAATAAAATATACTAAATTTCCATGTATATCTTTTTGTTGTCTTCATGTATGAATGTGATTTCTTTGTGTATTTAAATTTGAAAGGTAGTTTAGATACATCTTTCTACAAGGTAGATAGTTGGGTTGAATCTTGAGTACCTTTCAAGGGAGGGGTAAATATTGAGTGAGGTCTTAGAGATTTCATTATTTGTGTATGAATTTGATGATATGATATATGGATAAATAGATAATCTGTAAGGCATTTTATCTGGGGTTTGGGTGTATTTGATTTGAGAGGGTTTTTCTGTAGATGTTTGTTTATTGACTCTGATGCCCTAGGATTTGGCACTAGTCATTACTCACTTTGTATTGTTTTCACCATCAACCAATTTAAACAATGATTTACTTTAAAGTTGTGAGAGAGTTATATGATTAGATCTGTATGAAGTATACAGGTAATTATTATGATATTTGAAGAATTTAATCTTAAAAGGTAATACCCACTTGTAGCTTAAAGCTCAAAGAGAAGAAGGATTGTAAATGCTTAATACCTTAGTGTTTACTATTATTGATGCATCTGTTGGAACTACTAGAGTTATGAATTAGAGATTTTCTGATTAAGTTTTGATCATTTGCAATTTTGAACACTAACAAAATTGGTGACTCTGCTGGGGAATCTAAAATATTTTTGCAATAAATTTACTAACAATTTTGTTGACTTTTTATTGTTGTATTTGAAGACCAATTATCAAATTATTCCCATAAATTTGTGGGTGGCAGCTCTAAACCTCTGTGTTCACCAGTTGTTGGTAAAAGTTTTTGAAAATTTTGAGATTATCTTGTCAAAGTGATATGAGTAAGCAAAGGAATACTAGGTCTTATTATAGAGATCACCCTGAAAGAAGGATGGTTGAGGAATTACATACCCCTAGTAGAAAGCAATGGTCCAAAAGGGGGACAGCTAGTAATGATTCCCCTAGACCAGCTCAAGAATATGTTCCAATTCCCGCCAAAAATGAAATCCCGTCATTTTCTAAGAATCCTGAATTCCTTAGAAGAATGGATCCTGAGTCCGCTAGTCCTCCTTAGGAGGATGAATTCATAGACATTGGTTTCTTTCCTGCACAAGAAAATCTAGAGCAAAAAGAATATACTTCTACTGTTGACACTGAATCTCATGATTCTAAGAAATTAAGGGAAGAAGTTATTGCTTTAAGAAAAAAGGACCCGGAACAATTTTTGGAAATTGCTAAAAGACAAAAGGAGCAGGAATAAGAAATTTATGAATTACTCATGGAAAAGAAAGAACTCCTTAGGAAGACAAAAAATAATGAGATCCAAGAAAAATATCTAAAACAAAAAGTTACTGGTTTAGATAGTGAGTTATTTAGGGATGTCCAAATTTTGAGACAACAAGTCAACAACAATAAGCTAAATCCCAAGAAAGATGAGTTTGAAGGTGAAGGCCATGTCCTGAGATAGTTGCATCCATCAGAGATCAAGAGAAATGAGGATCTTAGAAGTAAAATGATAAATGCATCTGATAAGGGAAAACAAAAAGTAGTTGGAAGTAACATAAATGATTCCAAAAAGAATGGGGCTAATCCTACTACAATATCTCAGGCTAGCTTAGATCTATAAAAGGATAGAAAAGCCAAGGAAGATTTGGCCATTCAATTAGAAGAACTATAATTAGAGGTTGATATAGATGAGATGAAGAGGAAAATTACTTTCCTTCATAAATAACATGAATACAAATGCTAGCAGTTCAATCCCTATTGTTAGTGGGCCAATACCACATAATCAATTGTCTAGTTCTGTGCCTAATACCCAAGCTTCATTCTCCCAACAAATGGTCCAAGGACTAGTTCAAAATGTCATTCCCATAGTCCCATTAGCTGGTGGTGTTGCTAGCAATACCTCACACCAGAATACTGGAGGAGGTGGAGCCCAAGCTTCACAAAATGTTGAAAGAAGGCCAGTTCATCTAGATAGATACATGACATTATTCTTTGATGGTATTCCTAGTCAACCAAATGTCATCCCAAATGAGGTAAGAGACAAAATACCTAAATTCACAAGAAATAATGTTATCACATGTGAAGAGCATCTCAAGTCTTTTACTGATAAAATAAATAATTATGAAATTGAGAATGAAGATGTTGTCATGAAAAATTTTGTTTTAAATCTTTGATAGAAGATGCTAGGGATTGGTACAGAGGTTTACTTGAAAATAGTATTACCTCATGGGATGAGTTTATAAGAAGTTTTAAAGAACAATATGCTAAACATGTTAACTCTAGTTACATGCTGAATGAGTTCAATAATATCAAGAAGCATGCAAATGAGAGTATGTTAGAATTCAATGGTAGGTTTTAGAAGGCCATGTACAAATTATTCCAAGTTTTAAGATTGGATGATGAAGTTTGTTTGACTACCTATTTCAATGTTGTAGAGGGAAAGATATCTTACCTCTTAAGAGACAAAAGTCCATGTACTTTGAGAGATGCTTTCAAATTAGCAATAAATACTAAAATTAATAGGAAAACATCTTGTCAAATGTATAAAAGGGATGAAGGTAGACTATGGAAAGAGACTAGGCCACATGTTGTGAAACCTGCCAATGAAGATGAAAAGGTTGACAAATTGGCTAATGCTGTTAAGGATATTTCTACTAGATTTGATAAAGGTGGGAAGAGTTTCCAAGATAATAGACCACCTTATCAAAGGTAGGAAAGATTCCCTACATTACATGACCATCCATATAAGACAAATTGGAAGGATGGGAAGCCTATTTTTGACAACCATGAGCCACAAAAGGGTAGGGATACTCCTAATCCTTTGAAAAAGAATGCAACCCACAATGTGGAAAGTATTCCATGGTGTGTGGCTTGAAACATGCCCCATTCACCTTTTTAATGTGCTATTGCTCAAGCTTTAGAAGATGAGCTAGAAGATTTACCTATAGGAGACCATGAAGGCTTTGAAAAGCCTACAATAAATATGTTCACCACTTAGAGGGTGGAAGAATTTGCCTCTTTAGATGATGAAGAGATAGTAAAAGATGTTGACCATAAAAGGAGAAATCTCCCTATTTATGAGAAACAAATATTTTCCCATTCTGATCATGAGGAGTCTGATGATGAAACTTTTCAGACAAATATGATTAGACCACAGATAGAAGGTACTCATTGGAGAAAGCCTAGTAAAGAAGAAATCAAGAATCTGATTGTGGCTGCTATTTCTCAAGCTAGATCTTCATACAACTTGAGAAATAGACAAGTTAATGTAGATCAAGGAGTCCCTAGGTCACTCTTTGTCAAGAATGATCCTTAGAGTAAGGTTTCCCCTAAATCAGTTGCTTCCCCAAGAAAAGATAACAATAACAAGCAACAACCTGTTATGGTTCAGAGTGCTAAGATAAATGAGGAAAATATTACAGAACATTGAAGTAAAAGGGTTGGTGGAAGAAAAGATTTATATGATCTTTCTATTGAGGCCCCAAATTTTGACATGAGACATGCTTTGTCTCAGATGAAGGTATCAATCCATTTGTTAGAAATGCTAAAGATAAAAGAGCATAAGGCAATAGCTTCGACTCTGATTAATGAATGAGAAGACATTCCTATTATGAAAGAGAAGGTGAAACTAGTGGTAGGACCTAGAATAACTAAAGGGATTTCCAAATTTTGTGTTGGAAATATTGTAACCCAAGAACCCTCCTCCATTGATACTTTCTATGTCACTTTGATTATAAATAATTTATTGTTAAAAAACTATATGATAGACTCTGGTGCTGCAGCTATAGTGATACCTTATCATGTGATGAAGGAATTAGGACTTCAAGTTGATATATCTAATGGTAGATGTTATGCCATGGATAATAGAGCTGTTCCTATGGTAGGGACTTTGGTTGTAATAGAGGTAAATATTGTTGCATTCCTTGAGGCCACTTACAAGATGGATGTTGTAGTTGATACCAAACCCCATTATGGTATGCTACTATCAAGACAGTGGGCATAAGCAGTAGGAGGAGAGTTGTAGCTAGACCTATCCTATGCTACCATACCTATAAATGGTACTAAGGTAAAGTTGTACAAAGAACCTCATTCCTCAATAATGATTGAGATGGTAGCACCAGAGGATCTAAATTGCTATGTTGATATTGACATGGACAACTTCATAGTAGAAGAAATTGTGCCTCAGCTTAAAAATACTGACCCAATTGTTGATGAGTTTCTCTTACAACAAGATGGACTATGGAAAGTATACTTTGATGGTGGATGCTCTAAAGAAGGCTCAGGAGTTGGTGTTTTTCTTATATCCCCTTCAGGTACTACTTTTAAGTACTCTTTTTTGTTAACCTTTCAATGCACAAATAATACTGCTGAATATGAAGCTTTGATATTGGGATTAGATATTGCAATAAAACATGGCATAAGATGTTTAAAAGTTTATGGATATTCCCAATTAATCATTGCTTAGATTAGATCACAATATGCTTTAAAGGATGACAGACTTAAGTTATACAAATATGCTGTCTGGGATAGAATTGAATTTTTTGATGCTTTCAATATTCTGTGGGTAGAAAGATCAAAAAATATTATGGTGGACTTCCTTGCAAATGTTGCATTAAAGAGAAATGATGCAAACCTTATTAGAGTGTCAAAATTAGAAGTAAAAAGTAGACTTGCTATCCCTGATAATATTTACAATTGGAAATTCTTTGAAGATGACAATGATATCTTAAGGTTTATTCAAGGGTTGGATCAGTATGATGGTCAACAAATTGATTTTGATGCTTATCAAGAAATTGTTTATGGAAAAGATTGTGTCATGGGAAATGAGGTTGTACAGTTACCTTCTAATCATATCCCCAAGGGTTTGGTTGAGTTAGAAGGCATGTTCAAAAGAAATGATAGTCACATGTCCCAGAGATCCAATGCCAACGTGGATAAACTAGAAGAAATAGACCTAGGGTCATAAACTTCCCCTCAAATTGTCTACATTGGGAAATGTCTAAGTAGGGATGTAAGGAATAATCTAGTAAGACTACTGAAAAAATATAAACATGTATTTTCTTGGTCATATGATGATCTCAAAGACTATAGGGAAGACCTATTTCAACATGAGATTCCCCTGAAAGAGGACACCAAACCTTTCGAGCAAAAGCAAGGGCCCATTAATCCCTTGTTAGCTACTAAAATGCAAATAGAGTTGACCAAGCTAAGGGATGCAGGCATCATTGAGCCCATAAGAAATTCAACTTTGGTCTCAAACTTAGTACTAGTCAGAAAAAAGAGTGGTGACATAAGGTTGTGTGTAGACTTAAAAAACTTAAATGTTGCTTCACTGAAGGACAACTATGGACTGCCAAATATGGAGGATATGCTTCATAAAGTGACTGGCTATGATTTGTTGTCCATGATGGATGGATTTTTAGGATATAACTAGGTGTTGGTCAAGGAATCAGAGCAGTTCAAGACAACATTTACTACTCCTTGGGGAAGATATGTGTATGTTCGGATGCCTTTCGGTTTAAAAAATGTTGGAGCAACTTTTCAAAGGGCAATAGACATAGAATTTAAGGACCTTATTGATGTTCTTATGGTTGTGTACCAAGATGAATTGACTGCATATTCTAAGAGGGTTGAGGATCACTGAAATCACTTTGAAAACATTTTGGTTAAAGCTCTAGAGTATGGCATATCTTTAAACCCTAAGAAGTTCCATTTTTCTATTACTAAAGGAAATATACTAGGGCATATATTGTCAAAAGAGGGAGTAAGGATTGATCCTAAAAGGGTAGAAGCCATTAAGAAAGTCCCTGCCCCCAAAAATCTCAAAGGTGTCCAGTCTTTCCTAGGACAAATAAATTTTGTCAGAAGATTCATTGCCAACTTTGCTGAGCTAGTCAAACCTATTGTCAAGCTACTAAAAAAGGATGTAGTGGCAGAAGCTCCTTTTTCTATGTGGGGTATTGATTTCATTAGGGAATTTACTGAGAAGTTCAGTGGAGGACACAATTGGATAATTGTAGCCACTGATTACTTTACCAAGTGGATTGAAGCAATCCCAACAAAAAAGGCTACAAGCATAGTGATTATTGAATTCTTGATGGATACTATTGTTACAAAGTTTCATGTTCCTGTCAAGTTAGTGATGGACAATGCCATGCATTTTAGATCACAAGAATTCAAGGATTTCTATTTAGCAATGGGCATAGTAATGTCATATTCATCCCCATTTCACCCACAAGCTAATGGGAAAGCAGAATTAAGAAATACAAGTATTCTGCAGATCCTGAAGAAAAATTTAGAGAAGAATAAAAGAACCTCACATTCAAAGCTCAAATTATCTTTATGGGTAGAGAGAATCATAGAAAAGAGAGCTACATGCAAGTCTCCTTTTGAAATGGTTTATGGTATTAAATCAAGGCTTCCTGTGAACAACTTACTGCCTATTTACAAATTTATACAAGAGGAAGATTTAGAAGGGTCCGATCCTTTGGAAAATAGGGTGCTCCAGCTTGTTGAATTAGATGAAACAAGTAGGGAAGGTCAAAAAGAAAATATTAGACGACAACATAAAATGAAATATCTGTTTGACAAAAGAGAAACTGTCAGGAAATTCTAGCCTGAAGATTTGGTCTTGAAACAATTCAATAGAATTGTCACCTTGTTAGAGGATTTAAAAAATGGCTGTTAAACCAACTCGGTTAGGAGATTTTGAAATCACTGCTACAATGGTAAGATAGTAATAATGAAATGACTTGAATAATGATGCAACTGAATTGCTGAATATAGATCTCTGTTCTGCTTCACTAGATCCTTCCTGATCAAAATATATCTTTGCTGCTCCTTAAGGATATCTAATCATCCTTCAAAATTTGCTCACACTTTCCTTCTTTTTTTTTTCACACTTTTAATTCACAACTTGACTTTCTATATATACCATTCGGATTTTCCATTCAGATTGTCAAGTCGGCACTAATAACATTACTAATCATTACAATAGTTAGCTGGAATAATCAAACTTTATTTCTCAAATTAACAAAATCCTTTACTGGGCTGACCTTGCTCGGTAAAAACTAATCCGAAAAGATTTCCTTTGGTGACCGAGAGAACTCGGTAAGCACTGTGAATTCTACAACATCCTTTGGAGACCGAGTGAACTCGGTAAACACTAACTTTCCTTTGTTAACTGTGGAAGCTCGGTTAACACTATTTTCTGCCATACTTTTCTTTGACACCCGAGATATCTCGGTAGACACTGAAAACTACTTGCTGCCTGACTGAGCTTGATAAATAATGGGAACTACTTTGCTGACTGACTGAGCTTGATAAATAATATGACATTTGTGTGACATCAAAGACAACACATAAATTATCCAATAATCTCCCTCTTTGGCATTGATGGCAACACAATATGTCATAGCACAATGAAATTTCATAGAAAACATAGAGTAAGGAGCATATCCTTAGCTTCATTCTGATTCTCAACTATGAGAACTCCCTCTGTTAGCAAACTTCACTTTCTGACTGAAAAACTATCCCTCTTAGAAATCTAACAAAATTTTTTGAAATATGACAGCAAACTCTCCCTCTTTGACAACACATGCCAAAGACAACACATACCAGGTGAATAGCAATGTACCTTGAGTACTAATTCATATGCAATGATTCCTTGACTAAGCTGCATCAATTGACTGATCTTTAATATGCTCTAGTTGATGCATTACTAAAACTTCATTTAGTGAGCCTCGGATAGGGGAATGACCCCTAACTTACCTCTTAGATACAAGAATGCATCCTTAGGTAGTGGCTTGGTGAATATATCAACAATCTGTTCTTTTGTATGAATATATTCTAATCTGATTTCCTTGTCCTGCACCAATTCTCTGACAAAGTGATATTTTATAGCAATGTGTTTGGTTTTGGAATGCATTATTGGATTATTTGAAATATTTATTGCACTTGTATTATCACAAAATATAAAAATTGGTTCTTTGATCTCAACCTTCATGCCTTCCAATAACTATTTGAACCAAACAATATTAGAGCATTTTACTACTGCAACAACATATTCTGCTTCTGCTGTGGATTGGGATGTGCAATTTTGCTTTTTACAGGTCCAAGATACCAACCTCTTGCCAAGAAAGAATGCTCCACCACTTGTACTTTTTCTGTCATCAATGTTTCCTACCCAATCAACATCAGTAAACACTTTTAAGTCTAGATTGCCTCCAAATTTATACCACAAGCCATAATCTTCAGTTCCTTTCAAGTATCTCAAGATTCTTTTGATTGCCATCATATGATTTTCTCTTGGTTTTTCTGAGAATCTTGCTACTATACCAACTGCTAAGGCAAATATCAGGCCTTGTATGAACTACATACTATAATTTTCCAATCATTGATCTGTATAAGGTCTAATCTACTTCTTTTGAATCATCATTTTTGGTAAGCTTCAGTCCAGTACACATGGGGGTACCAACTAGTTTTGCATCTTCCATACAAAACTTCTTAAGTATTTCCTTAATGTATTTAGAATGAGTAATGTAGATACCATTCTTGCTCTATTGAATTTGAAGACCAACAAAAAACTTTATCTAACCAAACATAGACATTTCAAATTCTTTGTTCATTTTCTCTGAAAATTCTTTGCACTGATCATCATTACCTATAAACACAGTATCATCCACAAATATTTTTGCCAAAACAATTCTATTATCTGGTCCTTCCTTGATGTACAAACTACTATTATCATTAGCTCTTTTGAAACCAATCTGAATAAGATAGTTATGTAATCTTTCATACCATGCTCTAGGGGCTTGTTTCAGACCATACAATGCTTTGTGTAACTTGCAGACCATATCCTTTTTGTCTGGATCAACAAAACATTCAGGTTGCTCAATGTAGACTTCTTCATCAAGAATACCATTGAGAAATATAGATTTTACATCCATTTGATATACCTTAAATCCTTTATGTGTTGCATATGCAAGTAGAGTTCTTACACCTTCTAATCTTGCAATAGGAGAAAAAGTCTCTCCATAATCTATACCTTCTTCTTGAGAATACCCTTTACACACTAATCTAGCTTTGTTTCTAGATACTTGACCATCTTCATTTAGCTTGTTCCTGAATACCCATTTTGTTCCAATTACATTTTTGTCTTTAGGCCTAGGTACAAGCGTCCATCTCTTGTTTTTCTCCATTTGTTCTATTTCTTCATTCATAGCCTCAATCCAACTTTCATTTTCCAATGCATTTTTAACATTTTTAGGTTCAAAGTCAGCAAGTGAATATGTACCTTTCAATTTACTTCTTGTCATAGTACCATCTGATTTGTTTCCAATAATCTGATCTGGTGTATGATGCTTCCTAACATACTTGGCCAATATAGGTTCCTTGCTTCTTGAATGAGTTACATTTTCATCTTCTTGAATTTTATCTTCAGGTTTAGTTTGCTCGGGCTTTGTAGATATTCGCTCGGTAGCTTCAGGCTGAGACTCAGTTTCATGTGACTCAGTTTGAATTTCTTCTTGTGACTCAGTTAATGTACTGGGATTCGTAGATGCAATTTCCTTATTGATAGATGTGTCTGGAAATGTATCAGGTTCAATGTAAATAAATCTTTTGTAATCCTCTGGTTCCTTTTTGCTTTCTTCTTCAGTCTTTTCTACAAACTCATCAACTTTCACATGTGCACTTTCTATGATTTTGTGAGTAGACAAATTCAGACATCTATATGCTTTAATTTTGCAAGAATATCCAAAAAATATTCCTTCATCACTTTTTACATCAAATTTTTCTTTTCTAGATTCTTTTAAGATGTAACATTTACTACCAAATACTTTCAGGTAACTTACATTGGGTTTATAGCCATATTATAACTCATAAGGAGTTTTGAATGTGTCTTTGCTCAAATGTACTCGATTTAAGGTATGAACTGTAGTGCTAATAGCTTCCTTCCAGTATTTCATAGCAATGTTCTTTTCAATCATTAGAGTCCTTGCAAAATCTATGATAGATCTGTTCCTTCTTTCAGCTATTCCATTCTGCTCAGGAGTTCTTGGGGCTGATACCTATCTTTTGATTCCTCTTTCAATGTAGAAATTATTGAATTCATGGGAGATGAATTCACCACCTCTATCTGATCTAAAGCACTTCATTCTTTTTCCTATTTCCTTTTCTACTCTTGCTAGATACCATTTGAATTTCTCAAATGCCTTTGATTTTTCTCTTAAATACATAACAATCATCATTCTAGAGTAATCATCAACAAAGAGAATAAATAATTTTTCTCCAGTATAGCTTTCAACTCCAATAGGTCCACATAAATCAGTATGCACAATATCCAAAATATCTTCAGACTGATAGTTTTTACTTTTAAAGCTAGTCTTTCCCATTTTACCAATCTGACAATTCTTGCATAGACCAACATCAGGTTTCTTCAAAGTAGGAATACCTCTTACTTTCTTGAATTTGCTTATTTTCACCATATTATCAAAATTTACATGACATAACCTTTTGTGCCATTACCAACTTTCTTCAATTTGAGCAATAAAACATGAGCATTCACCAAGATCAAGATAAAATAGGTTACCTTTAGTTTGTTTGCCTGAACCAATTAGTTTTCCTTTGTCATCCAGCAATCTTGCTTTGCCATCCATGAATTCAACCTTGAATCCAATGTTGATTAGCTGTGCTACACTTAGAATATTATGCTTTAGTCCTTCAACCCAATATGCATTATCACATACAAGTTCTTTGGTTAATGAAATTCATCCTCTTCCTTTTATACAACAAGGTTCATTGTTTCCAAACTTTACATTACCACCATCATAGTCTTCAAGGTGTTCAAACTTTGTTCTGTCACCAGTCATATGATGTGAGCATCCACTGTCTATAATCCATGTATCATTTTTGCTTATATGGGAGATATGTGCCATCTCATCTTCATCATCATTAGATTCATCTTTTACAGCAATGAAGACAATTTCTTCTTCACTATCATCAGAATCGTTAGCCAAAAAATATGTTTTCTTACCTTTATCCTTGAATGACTTGAAATTCTTCTTGCCATTGTACTTGTGACCTTTCTTCTCATCCTTGCTTTGCTTGTTTGGGCACCTAGCTGCAATATGACCAATTTCTTCACATGAGAAACAGATTAAAGGAGTTTTACCTTTGTATTTACCTCTGCCTCTAGTATATTTCTTTGCAAGTAATGCTTCAATAACTTCAAGATCACTATCTGAACTTTCCTTTGATTCTTCTTCACTTTCTGATTGGATTTTCTTACCCTTCTTAAGTGAAAGTTTGGCCTCAAATGCTGATTCAATATTTTTAGAAGTTGGAACATAGTTGTCATAGTTATCCAATTCAAAAGATGTCAATCTTCCAACTAAGGCATCCAAAGTTATATTGTGATTTTGTTCACATCTTCTTTCTTGAATAGCAGATACTCTTATTGCATAGATAGGAAGAAATGTTCTAAGAACCTTACTTATAAAAATTTCATCATCAATTTTTCCTCCAGAAGCTTTGATTGCACTAACACTCACCTTGATTCTTTCAACATATTTTGCAATGTTTTCATCTTCTTTCATCGTCATCTAATCAAACTATCCTCTTAGGCTTTCTACTTTGGCTCTCTTCACATTGTCATCACCACCATAAATTTTCTTCAGCTTGTTCCATATTTCATAAGCAGTTGTGTAGTCTTTGATCTCATCAAATTCTTCATAGCTAAGAGCTGATGCAATGTCTATCATCATGGTGTTATGGTTCTTTTTCTCTGCAATGTCTTCAACAGTTAATGTGCCAGTAGGAATTGTATATTCTTGATCAATATATTTGCATCCTGAGTCACCAATGGAAGCTAGATGAAGTCTAATGAGACCTTGCCATGCTGAAAAGTTATCTATGTTAAGCCTTGGAATTTCTCTCTTGTAAGACATCTTGATCTTTAGCTTAGGTCCTTGAAACCCTTCCTGCAAGCACCAAAAGCTCTGATACCAATTTTTGGAAATATAGATGTAGTAACTAAGAGGGGGGGTGAATCAGTTAACCATAAATTTTCTTTTCACAGATCCCTTAGATGTCTTATTAAATCATTTGCTACTGTCATTTGGAAAATGTACAGAGAAATGCTAAAACTCGGTTATTGCAGTGAGTATTAATTATAACTATTCTTAAGCATTCATCAGTGATTAACATACATGAATAAAGAAAATAACATGAACACAAGAAACACCAGATTTAATGTGGAAACCCAATATGGGAAAAACCACCAATGTAACTAGTTACTATTTTTCACTCTCTGAAGTGATGCCCTATTAAGAGCCAACCCGGTAAAAGGTTACAAAACACACTGTTAGGTGTGACCTTGTTAGAGGATTTAATCACCCTGTTAGGAGTGGCCTTGTAAGAGGTCTTGAAACAATTCAATAGAATTGTCACCTTGTTAGAGGATTTACAAAATGGCTATTAAACCAACTCGGTTAGGAGATTTTGAAATCACTACTACAATGGTAAGAAAGTAACAATGAAATGACCTGAATAATGATGCAACTAAATTGCTAAATACAGATCTCTGTTCTGCTTCACTAGATCCTTCCTAATCTAAATATATCTCTGCTACTCCTCAAGGATATCTAATCATCCTTCAAAATTCGCTCACACTTTCCTTCTTTTTTTCACACTTTTAATTCACAACTTGACCTTCTATATATACCATTCAGATTGTCCATTCAGATTGTCAAGTCGGCACTAAAAACATTACTAATCATTACAACAGTCGGCTGGAATAATCAAACTTTATTTCTCAAATTAACAAAATCCTTTACTGGGCCGACCTTGCTCGGTAAACACTAATCCGAAAAGGTTTACTTTGGTGACCAAGAGAACTCGGTAAGCACTGCGAATTCTGCAACATCCTTTGGAGACTGAGTGAACTCGGTAAACACTAATTTTCCTTCGTTAACCATGGAATCTCAGTTAACACTATTTTCTGCCATACTTTTCTTTGACACCCGAGATATCTCAGTAGACACTGAAAACCACCTGCTGACCGATTGAGCTCGATAAATACTGGGAACTGCTTTGTTGACCGACTGAGCTTGATAAATAATATGACATTTGTGTGATATCAAAGACAACACACAATTAATCGAACATTTTATATGCTTACGTAAGTAACTAGGAAATGGAGATTTGATTTGACTATGATACGATGAGATTTCTATTGTGAATTGAATGTTAATTACTTAGGTGAAGTTTATGAGTGTGATGATGACATTTAATTACAATTGAATTATATATGCAATGATTATGCTACAAACTTAATTTAGTGATGAATTTAATATTTCATGATGAGTTGTATGTATATTATAGATGAATGATTATGCCATGTGAATTATGATATTTCATATGAATTGTCTTGATCATTAATGTTATGAATTTATATGTATATATTTTCTTGGACTACTGATGTTGGACTTTAGTGTGCAGGGAATTAGACCATGGTAAATTCAGGGAACCAAAGCATAGACTTATGTGTAAATCAGTTCAATCCAAGGTTGCTTCTAGTGAGAGGCAAATACCTTGTTGTATCATATTTAATTCATGAAAGTAATGTGCTTGAATGTATTTAATTTTTATGTCATTGTAAATGTAATTTATGTTGAGAATGCCCAAGTGGATATGCCACATGGCTTGTGATATGTCATTTTTGTTTGTGTTAGTTGACACTTGTGTATGTACTTTTGGCCATGACATGTCCACTTGGGGATTGGATGCCCATCAACCTAGGATAGTACCATGAGAATCCCCATGAGAAATCCTTTGGATAGGGAGCTTGAGGTAGTGTCTTATCAATGAATCTCGGATTTGAACTTAGCATGAGTTTTTTGGGGGCTTAAAAGGTGCCTAGGGGTGTGTTTAGGCCATTTTTAATAAGCCCACTTGATATACCTATGAGTAAGGGGAATTTTTAACCATAGGACAGCCCATAGTTGACCAAAATACTCCTCCAAAAGTTAGATTTTCAAAATGGCCGAAAATCTACTTTTGAAGCAAGGTCTTGGTTAGAGCTCCATCCAATTAAGATGAAAGTCTTTGGTCTACCTTTTTGGCCAACCTTTTTAGGAGTCCATTTTTGGAAACCATGTAAGAAACTTAGGAACACTATCCAATGAGAATGAGATCCTATCCCTAGGAGATTGTGTGGAGGCCTTTTTAGAGAGGACTCTTCTTTTGGAGGAGTTTGACACCCACTCTCTAGATTTGGAAACTTGGCTAATTTTGAGAAGAAGACTTAGAAAAAGAGGAGGCTCTTCATAAACTTTCTTCCATAAGCTTGGATCTAGGTTGGTGGCATTCCTCATTCTACTTGAGATGTTTTCATGTGAAGGAGTTCTCAAGAATATTTTCATTCTTGCATGGAGAAACTAGTTAATGTGTTATTATGTGCTTATTATTATGAATCTTGTTATTGTATGTGAGTAGTTGTTTATGTGAATTCTTGAGATTGTTGTAGTGCATATTTTCCTTGTATTGTATATGTGAAGTTTTGAGCTCTTGAAGATATCTTGTTGTTTTGTATTGTTTTTGTTATGAGAGTTTTTCTCAAGGCCACACTCACCCTTGTGAGGGAAGAGTAGCCTTGGGGGTGAAGGGAATTTTAGGACAACCATGAGTATAGAGTCTCTCCTTGATATGGAGAAGGAAGAAACATGGATGTATGGGCTCCATGTAGCCATTTATTTTTGTATTTTTGGGGTCATAAGAGATTGTATGGCTTGAAGCCTTGGGGGTCATAAGGAGTTTTGTTGGGTTGGAATTTTGTGGCAAGATGTGTGTTGAAAAAGCCAAGAGAAGCCTTGTCTTTTATTTCTATAAAATGTGCTTTCTCCCCTTGGGTTTGGTTCCACCTTCACCCCAACTTTTGAGTCATTTGGAGACTCTTTGTTTTAGCCTTGGATGGGAGTTTAAATGTGATTTTTGTGTTATTGTGATTGTGTTTTTCTTGATTGTGATACCTTGTCTATGTGATGGTTCCCCAAGCTCGGGGGTGGATTCATAGAAGCCTAGGTTAGGAGGTGAGCACTCCATGGCCTATATTTGCTTACTTGCAGGATTGGAAGCCATTGAAGACTTCAAATTTGAAGTTGTAATCTTGAAGAAAGTAGAGGGTGTTTTCAAAGAGTTGATATGGATACTACTTGTTCTATGTTTATTGTTATTGTGAGGGAATCTGAAAGATCCCTAAAGCTCAATGTGTTTATGAAATGGAGATATCACTCCAAATCTGTGTTGTATCAAAGAGTTGTTGCATTCAAAGTTTTGAGTAGTGTATTGTGTTTTTCCTTTTTGGATAGATTCATTTCCTTATGAAGCTATTAAATGCTCAAAGTAAGATTTCAGTGTATTCATGTTGGAAACTAGAAAGGAGATGAGTCAATATATTTCCTCATAGTTTTATTTTATGGATTTCTATTGTTTGAAAATGATATTAGATGTCAATGAAACAGTTTAAAACTCTCTCTCTCTCTCTCTCTCCCTTTTAATGCAAGTTTCTTAAATAGTATTGTTGCTGGAAAAACAATAGGATCAATGAAGAAATGGATAATGTAGTTCATGTTGAACTGTATGAAAGAAAACTCAAGTTTTATTGCTTTCATGATCCCATGTAGTGAAAGGAAAATTAGTATCTTGAAGTATGTTTGATAGTGTTATAAAGGAAATTCCATATCATGTTGAAAGGAATAGGGAGTTAACATTTTAGTTTAAGTTAATTCATTTGGTATCAAATTTATGTTAAAGTTAGAGTTTGGATTATATAAATTTTAGATGACATTCATCTTACCTTAAGTGTGCAAAACTAATAAAAAAAAAAAATACTCATTGTCTATTAGCAAAAAAAAAGAAGAAAATGCAAACAAAGGAAAACAAGTCAAAAGAACAAGAAATTTGCAAAATAGAGACCTACAGGTCTTTGGAAAATGTATGGGAAAAATCCCATACATTTTCCAAAATGCCACAGTCATTATTTTATATTAAACCCTACCCACTTGCTCAAACAAACCTCTTAAATTAATAAACTATAAAGTTAGAAGACTACACTTCTCAACTAAGGAAGCCTTGTTAGTGGGTGGGACCCACCTGGGCCGCCACCCCAAAAGACCCTATAAAGGCTTCAAAAAAATATAGTTATATAAAAATGAATTAAGTAATATTTGTTCATAAAAAAGAATTACCCCCTTAGCAATTAAGGCATTGCCTTTTGGCTTGCCGTATATATATATATATATATATATATATATATATATATATATATATATATATATATATATATATATATATATATATATATATATATATATATATATATATATATATATATATATATATATATATATATAACTAAGTTTGCATGTTTAAAAAAAATTATTTAAAAACAAAACAAAAAAAATAAAATTAAGTTTTTGGGAGGGGGACCCGTGGTCCCCACACCCTCCTTGTCTTCCGTCCTGCACAGGGAACCTGCCGTGACATGAAGTACTCGCGCGGTGTTTTTTATTATTATATATATTTTTTAAATTTTTATTTATTAATAAACTTTGTTATTAACAAATATATTAGTTAATCAATATATTATATTTATTAATTAATTAATATATCTAATAATTAATATATATATATATTAATTAATGTTTCATACTCAATTTATATTTTTGTTATTATTAATTAATGTTTTATATTAATTTATTAATTAATATATTTGGTAATTAGTATTTTAATTTAATCTTAGTTTGATTAAAATAGTCAATACTAGTTAATGGCTAATTTAATTAATTAATTAGTCATTGTTAATTAGTTATAGTATAATAGATGATCTAAATTAATTGAAATTATTTAAGGGGTTGTTAGTATGCTTGAATAAATAGTACAGTTTAATTAACTTATATTAATAGATAACATTTTTACTTGAGTTGCCACTATTAAGTTAATTGATGGATCGTGATTAAAATTTGATTAATAATGGAGATACCTTATGAAACTACAAATTGTAGAATAAAGTGGCAATGTCTATGATGTGAATGTACCATTAGAAAGGGTCTTCTTGCAAGCGAAAACTTATGAAAATTAATGATCGGTGAAAAGGGAAGTTGCCTTTTGAGATTGACGATCAGCCAAAACATTGGTATAGGTTCTTAGTTTAGAAAATTTCTATTTGTAAGACTAATCATTCACCAACATAAACCTAGGTCTATTTGTACAGTTGGGTTCATCCTTCATGCAAAGAGTGACTTGGCACTGACCCAATAACATTTGGGGTCCTCATCGCATCTTGAACCTTTTCTATGAACTTAGTATCCTATGCAGACACCTCTTAGCACGAGGGTGATTTTGATAAATAGTGCAATCCTGTAGTAGACGTTAATAGTTTAATAACTTGTTGAACTAGATGCCCTATGTTATGATCAGTCCATCTTTTGTCGACTATCCTTTGAACCTATTAACCTTACCTTTCAACAACTGGACTTTAAAAAAAATAAAATTGGTGTGTTTTTGAGTGCAAAACTATGGGCATGACACTTGGTATCGGAGCCTAGGTTTCAACATTGGAACCTAAACCCATTACGTTAAGGTGAAGGTGATGAGTTAAGGTAAAGGTTCTCAAATAATAAATCTAAACTATTAATGCAGTCTTAATCTGGCGGTGGTCGTGTTATCTCCCAATCAAACCATGAGTCAGGAAAAGTTTCAGCGACCATGAGAAATGCTTTGTCGCTCAGTCTCTAGACCAAACCTAGGTTAAGGAAGTTATTCAGTGACTGGGAGGTAACTTTAGTCACACAATCACCATATGACTAAGGGTTAAGTGCTTGCCGAGGTCAAAAAATAAAAAATGATATGAATCTGTTTGTCGAATTTGATGACATGTTCATCCCTGGTTGTGTTAGAAATAGGGAATACTGAGGGGGGGGGGGGTGAATTAGTATTCTACAAAATTTTTCTTTCACCCAATTATGGATATAACATATTATCTTAATACATGCATAACATAGTAAACTAAATAACATGCATATTAATAAAGAAAATGAACTCATAACACATTATATGTTCTCGAGGAAACCCTAGCCAAGGGAAAACCCTGGTGGGGATGGTACCCAAAAAGATCCACAAATCAAAAGTATCTTATTAAGGATGTTGACCCTATTAGGAGCCTATTACAAGCATATAATGTCTCAGTCCTGATTAAGGGACTATAGGCCTTGTTAGAAGCCTCAACCCTGCTAAGAGTTGGTAGTACTGATTACAAATGATTACAAGATGAGCCCATTAACCAAACAAGTAATGTACAATTATTACTGATTAAAAAATAGGGTAAGGTTCACAACCTTATACTACTTTCTTTTCTTTCACAACTTTGCGTTAATATCTTTCGCTATATCATCTATCTCATTACAATACATCCTCTCTTTCGCATTTCATATGCCTTACGTTTATACAAGTTATTAGGAATAATAACTTTTACAGTTGGCTTTATATAACATAAAGCTTTACAAAAAATACATATTTACCCAAGGGTTAACATCTAGGATGTCATCCCTTTATATTATTAAGACATTATTTTGATAAACAAAATAATCCCTTAACTCTTTACCAATTTTGTCTTCATATTCTGTCATGTTGGCTTAACACTGTCTTTGGTAAAACTACCATAACTTCTTCTGTACAAGCCATACAGACTTGTACTCTTAGGTGAGTCTTCAATAGTCATCATAGTATCTATGTTCATGTGTGCAAGCACTGAACTTACTACAATCAAAATCGCTAATCAAAACTATCTCCTAGGTACACTGGGAAAATATTGCACATACTTAGACAATTTTGCTTTGTGCTCTGTCATACTTTCTCTTTGTCATATGTGGTCTTCATGTAGATTATATGTTTCCATAATGACAACATCTAGATATCTAACTCAGCCAAATTGCCAACAATCTCCCCCTTTGTCATTGGTGGCAACATATGAGAAAATTGGCTAAGTCTCAAAACTTTAAAACTCAAAATTATGGCCATAACAAAAATATATATCCATTATCCTTATAACTCCATAAATATTATCTATATTCTATACTCCCCCTAAGAATATAATTCCTTATCATAAATACATCAATTTTTCGCTATATATCTCTCCCCCATTGACAACAATGACAAAAAAAAGGGTGCCAAAAACTGTGTTCAAAAAGTTATATACCTTGATTCAGTATTACAGAGCCCGTAGGCTTGCAACACAATCTTAAAAATTCACTTTAATGCTCTCTATCTCCTTCTCCCATGCCTTCTTAATGAAATCTGTAACACTGAGTAGTGCACATAATCCATAAGATGCGATCTCACATGCTTGAAGGTTTGCAAAACTAAACTTCTCAAAAGATGTCTTCGATGCAAGACATTCTTCCAACTGTCCTTCAACAATGCTTATCTTTATTGAAATGTTCTCTCTTAGAAGAGAATCTTTTCAATTTCCTATCCTTTTCATCACTGAGAATCCTTATTTCATCATTTACTTTGCCGGTTCTTTTCTCAATATCTAGTATCTTCACATTAGGGATGACTAAAAGATTTGTCTTTGAATGAATTTTTGCTTCTTTAGCCTTAATATTCTCATCTACTTCAGATACATGATTTTTAGATTTTGTACACTGAATATACAAAGTTTTACCTTTGTCTAGATTTCTTCTCAAGTCTTTTCTACAAACATCCAGATTGTTAATATCATTTTTGATATTTTGACTTATATCATGAAACATTTTGGCCTCATAGGCTATCTGAACCTTCACTTTAGCCATATTTGATAAGTTAGTGAACTCATTATCAAATGCATTCATAACTTTCTTAGCTCTTTCTAGTGGGTCTTCTTTTGCTATCTGGTCAGTCACAACACTTTGTAACTTTTTTGTTATTTCCAGCAAAGATCCTTCAAGGCTCTTTACTTTCTTGTTCTTTCCAATAATTTTGTTCAGGGATGTGATCAATTCCATTTGATCATCATCATCTACCTCTTTCCCAAAACTTTCAAATATTGATCCAATCTGTGATTTCTTTGCAATCTCAGGTGTAAGACTGATTTCTTCTTTGTTAGGGACCTCTTTCTATCCTTGAATTTCTATTTTTGCTTGATTCTATGTTTTCTTTTCTTCCTCTTTCCTTGATTCTTTCTCTCCTACAATAGATATGTCCTATTCTTCTAAGGCCAAATTGTCAATAATGTTTTCAAGATTTTGAAAAGGATTATCATCACTGTCCAATGTGATCTTAGTTCCTTCAACATGCATTGACTCATCTTCAATGTTAATTGATGGTGGAGAGGGACTCTTATGATGCTTAGCTTCCTCTACCTATTCTATTAACTCTGCTGCACTAGAGTTTTTTTCAACACTAGATGCCATTACCTTCACTATTGCTTGCTTTGTTTCCTTGTTTATTTCTTCATAGTTTCCTTCCATTATCTGAATGGTTCTTTTCTCTTTTCTTAGATGGGTTCCAAGTTCTTTCATTATTTCTTCAAAGTGATCTTCATCTTTAACTTCACATAGTTTTCTTACAAGATTTTCTCTGATTTTATTGTCTTCTTCAGTTGCTCTTTTTTTCCTATTAACTAGCTTATCAAATAAATCATCAGGTATCTTACCTTGAATTGTGTCAAACTTCTTATCTACTAGGATCATGTGTCTCACAACTACATTTTCCAAATTCAATCTTTCTGGATAGTTATAAAGATCATAGTACTTGTTCATCTTAGAAAAATCTCCATCATGAATAATTTGATCATTTACCTTTTCAATATTTGGTTTCCATGTCTTCTCTTTCACTTGAATATCTTCATCATCTTTTATCTCTTCTATTTTCCTTTGTACTGGTGGCACTATTGTCTTCTATCTCTTACCTAGTCCAGTAGCTATTTCTTTCACTCTTTTCCCTAGTGGAGTTGATCTTGTAGATTTCCTAACTTCTTGTTCTTCTTGCTCTACTTTCACTTTATGCTTCAAATTTCTAGTTTTAACCACTGATAGGGGTGGAATAGACAAAAATTCCTTTTGTCCAATGTCTCTAGGTGCTACTGCTATATTCTTTGCAATCATAAACTCCTATTCTGTCAATCCCGTGTCCTTCAAAATCTTCTAAATTGTACTTTCTACTCTTTTCTTAGACTATTTGTCTTCTTGAATAGACTTTACGGAGTTGAAGTTCTCCTCAAAAGTCCCAAATATGTTGCTGTGAATATCCAACTTGCTCTTAAGAAATCTATTCACATATTCTTCTACTTCAATTTAAAAAATTTCATAGCTAAGAGGGTCTATGAACTCTACTCTAGGTTCAACTGCTTCAATAAATATAAAGTCAGCGTCAACCATAAAACATATCTCATTCTTATAATTTTCAACAATTGACTAAGGGATTCTTGATCTATTTTTCATCAAATTTTGAAATTTTTTAATCACTAAAATTGCACTCTCATTGACCTTGTCAATAAGATGTCTCTTGAATACTATGCTTATCCTTTCCATTGTGGTCTTACCATCATTCCAATAATCTCCAATTGTAAATGGAAATCATCTTAACAAATGAAAAAACATATAAGTGATCAATGATGAGAATCTAAACTAGGAGTTCTTAGTCTTCTTTATCTTCTCCAAGTTCTCAAATAACTGAATTCTCAAGATTTCACACATGTCTACTTGTATCTTGTCAACACACATCAAATAGGCTACATGAATAATTCCAGTTGCCATGTCATCTTCTCTTGAATTAGCACAAAATTTAACTATAAGGATCTTGCACAAATACCTAACATCATCTTGTTGTATCTTGCTAATCACTATACCTCTACCATTGTAAGATGATTTAGTGTTGTCTAATACAATTTTCTTCACATTATTTTCATTAAATGGTATGATTCCAGATTTAGACAAACCAATTACTTCATGAATTAGGTCTACTATGATGTCTATCACTCTTTCATCTAACCAAAACTTTCCATTATGTATTCTACTTAGAATTATCTTAGTGCATTCTTCATCATCAAATTCATACTGTAAAGAGTACTTTATGATTTCATTATCCTTCAAATGTTCAAACCCTACTCTCAATGACATATCCCGATGGTAAAGTTTCTCATATTCCTTAGTAAAATCACTATCATTGAGGGTTTCAAGTTTACATCCCAAATAGCTTCTAACATTCTCTAAATGTAGAACTCCGTCTGGTATAGACGATAAGGCTAATTTAGGGTCTTCTTCCAAGGGTTCTATAGGTTCCCTTTTAGTCTTAGGTCTGATCTTATCTTTTACATTGTGAATCAATGAAACATCCATATCTTTTACAAATTCTCTAACTAAAAGATAGATTTTCTTAGTAAAATAGCTCAATTCTATGATTTAGGGTTTGCATAGATTCAACATGAAATTCCTTCACCAAATCCTTGAAAACTGCTTCCAATCACCACTCCTTTGATCTCCTTAATACTTGTATTCACTTTGATGATCAAACAATACTGATCATAACCTTTTAACCTTTTAATCTCATTAGATTCTGACATCACATTCAATTCTTTTGCCGCTTCTTTCCAAAAAGTTGTTCCTGCTTACCTACAAAACTTAAAACTTCTTGCAATCTTGCATAACATCATATTAACTTATGTGCTCTTAACTATAGTATTAATACATCATATAATATCTTGCATTAAATGCACAAGACTTAATTCATCCTATACTAACTTCTACACTATCCTAAGTTCCTATTCTACTATATTTTTCATGAATTAAGTACTTTGAGATGGGTTAGGTAGAGATTCACTCTTACCATTAGATACTTCACCTTTCTAATTACCTTTAGTGATGAATGTATCTCCTTGATCTATGGCTTTAATAAACTTCACTCCTTCTAAATTACTACAACAACCTCCATGACTGTTGCTTTCATTTTCATTTCTCCTTGCATTAATTCTAGGGTTAGGGTTTCTCATGTTATTCATATGGAAAAACCTTGCTGTATGACCAAATTTGTTGCATATTTGACAAACTACTCCATTTCTTCCATATCTCAGTCCAGTCTGATTGATTTGAGATCTACAATTCTAGGCAATGTGTCCAACCTTGTTGCATCTATAACATACTACTGCATTTCTTCTATTCATATCTTCAGTAGGTTTCTTATTTGCATGGTTAGTATCTCTAAACATTCTGTTACTATTATTATTATCATTAAATTTAGGCTTCGTACATTCAATAGCTCTATGTCCAAAACCATGACAATTATAACAATAACCATTAAGAGGTTTAAATTGCTTACCTGTACAATCTTTCTTCATATGACCAAAAGTATTACATGCAAAACATCTACCTTTAAATTCTCTTTGCATACCTTTAGGTGATTCTTCTTGTTTAGGTGGTTCTTCTTGTTTAGGTGTATCTTCAGATTTGTCAACTTCATCAGATTTCTTTTCTTCTATGTTTTCAAAAACTTTTAGATCTAGTTCCTTGCTTTCTTCACTCACTTTAGATGAGTTAAATCCAATACCAATTTTATCATAGAATGAATTTTGATAAGAAATTTGTTCATCAATCTTATCACTAGTAGAATATAACTTCTCAAGTTGTTGCTTAGACTGATTCAATTCACCTTTCACAATAATATTGTACTTTTCAAGTTCAGCATACTACAATTTGGTTTTCTCAAGTTCAGATGTTACTTTACAAAGTTTAAATTTCAGATCTTCTTTCTCAGATTTCAGATTTTCATTCTCAAATTTTAGATTTGCTTCATTCTTTCTATTTCCATCTTTCAAACTCAACTTCAGGTTTACTATCTTTAGTTCATGTTTAAGGATCTTATTTTATTTTTCTAGATTATCATCACAATCTTCAACTTGAATTGTAGATTCTTTTTCTGATTTCAGTTCCTCCAGCTTATTCTTCATCTTTTCAATGAGGTTCTTTGCATCATCATATTTTCCTTTCAGAGTATCTCTTTCTTTAGTAAGTAAATCAATCTATTCAAGAGCTTCATCAAGATTCTTTTGTAGCTGATCCATATCCATAGAGATCTTACTCAAGCTGCTAGGCTTTCTCTGAATAATTCTTTTTCAAGTAACTAAGCTTTGATACCAATTGTTAGAAATAGGGAATACTAAGGGGGGGGGGGGGGGGGGGTTGAATCAGTATTCTGCAAACTTTTTCTTTTGCCCAATTATGGATATAATAGATTATCTTAATACATGCATAACATATTAAACTAAATAACATGCATAGTAATAAAGCAAATGAACTCATAACACATAATTTGTTCTCGAGGAAACCTTGGCCAAGGGAAAACCATGGTGGAGATGGTACCCACAAAGATCCACTAATCAAAAGTATCTTGTTAAGGATGTTGACCCTGTTAGGAGCCTATTACAAGCATATAGTGTCTCAGTCCTGATTAAGGGACTATAGGCCTTGTTAGAAGCCTCAACCCTGCTAAGAGTTGGTAGTACTGATTACAAATGATTACAAGATGAGCCCACTCCCCAAACAAGTAATGTACAATGATTACTGATTAAAAAATAGGGTAAGGTTCACAACCTTATACTACTTGCTTGTCTTTCAAAACTTCAAATCAATATCTTTCTCTATATCATCTATCTCATTACAATACATCCTCTCTTCCACATTTCATATGCCTTACATTTATACAAGTTATTAGGAATAGTAACTTTTACAATCAGCTTTACATAACATAAAGCTTTAAAAAAAATACATATTTACCCAAGGTTTAACATAGAGGATGTTGTCCCTTTATATTATTAAGACATTATTTTGATAAACAAAATAATCCCTTAACTCTTTACCAATTTTGTCTTCATATTCTATCTTGTTGGCTTAACACTGTCTTTGGTAAAACTACCATAACTTCTTCCATACAAGCCGTATAGACTAGCACTCTTAGGTGAGTCTTCAATAGTCATCATAGTATTTATGTTCAAGTGCGCAAGCACTAAAATTACTCCAATTGACATCACCAATCAAAACTATCTCCTAGGTACATTGGGAAAATATTGCACATACTTAGACAATTTTGCTTTGCGCTTTGTCATACTTGCTCTTTGTCATATGTGGTCTTCATGTAGATTATATGTTTCCATAATGACAACATCTAGATATCTAACTCAGCCAAATTACCAATAGGTTGGTCACCAAATAAAATGAAGAAATAAAATTCTTTCAGCGATTATGAGATGGACTATAGTCGCTGAGTCTCTAGAAGCAATAAATCAAAGATATTTTTCCTTCAATCACCATATCTCCATATTGGTTCAGTCTCTAGGTCTCTTTGGAAAGTCAAATTTAGAATAAAGTTCATGAGATTAGGTGACTACCGTTAGATTAAGATCTAATGGTGGTCGTGAAGTCGCAAGAAGTCAGGATTTACTAAGAGTTCTAGCAATTAAGAGACTTCTCCTCAGTCACCAGGTCTCCAGATGGGAAAAGTTAGGTAGTCTCTAGAAGAACTTTGAAAAGTCAACAAGTTCTAGCGATTAAGAGACTCACTACTAGTAACCAAGTCTCTCAATAAAAAGAAAAAGGTAATGAGACTTGGGAAAGACGTTTGTCGCCAGGTCTCAGAATAAAATTGACAAGTGATAAATTTTGTAGTGACTGAGAGTAGACTATAGTCATTGGGTCTCTGAATGAAAAATTAAAGTTTCAAAAGGTTGCTAGATCATGAGACAAAATTATAAAAAGCCAAATCATTCAACGACTATGATTTTTGACTATAGTCGCCAGGTCTTGAGATAGAATTTAAAAAGATAAGATCATGTAGCGACTCAGGATTTTCCTTTACTCACTGAATCTCAGAAAGTATTAAAAGGGCACCAGGTCTTGCAGCGACTGGGAGACTAAGTGTAGTCACTAGGTCATCATAAATCAAATTTGATTACCTGTCACTTTATTAGCTCACAACTAGTGAATTGAAGTTTAGAACATGCCAAGTAATGGTGGAAGTGACATGAATTATAGAGTTTGAGTCTTGAACGGGCTACTGCATTCAATTATTTAGAATAAATATAGTTAATTGTCACTCATTCTAAAATTACCAAGCATTCTGAGAGCCAGTGCTAGAAAATTACAAGAATTATTGAGTTTTCTAGCGATTAGAGAGTTCAGAGTTTCATAATTCTTAGAAGGATTTTCATCAATTGTGTTGGACTACAACTAATTTGGAATCTGATTAAAGAATCTGTGATTAAAGATCAATAAGGAGTTGCTAATTAGATATGTAATTGTAGACACCTAAAAATCCTTTAGAAAATAAAGTATTTTTATTTTCTGAAAAATGCCTAATGACATCATCATTTATTAATTAATTAATTAATTAATTAATTAATTTATTTTTATGCCATTAAATCCCTTTATCTTAATTAAAAATATTTAATTAAGAAATGCCTCCCAAAAATGTTTAAATCTTATTTAAACATTATTCCCCTATTTGTTAATTATTTAATTAATAAATTGACCAAAAAATCTCAAAATAAATAAATAATTTATTTTTTGCCCAAAACTTGGCCAATTTCCTTAAGACCACTAAACTCTTCCAGAATCTTCTAATCCTTCTTTAATTTTGATTAAAGGCTAATCCCATCATTTCCTAACCCTAATCCCAACTCAAAATATTTAATTAAGATTAAATATTTAATCCTCATGTTTATTAAATTCATTTTAATAAATATTCTCAAAACCTAAACCATGGAAATAAATAAATCTTTATCTATTTCCTAAAATCTATGTTTATCCTAAGGATGTTCTAGACTCTTCTAGAAAGTTTTATCCTTGTCCCCCTAATCCTAATCCTAATCCCCCCCCTAACCTTGTCACATTCCCTAACCAAGGTTAGCCAACTCCTAAGCTTAACCCAAAGTCAACAAACTTCTAAAAACTTCTCTTACATGCATTAAATGCATTTAAAGCTTCCTTATCCCTCTTACATGCATTTATAATGCATTTAAGAAGCCCCTCACCCCTTTCTTACACCCTTTGACCTTAGACACATTTTCCAAATTGTGCACATCCCTCCCATCTTTCAACCCAATGCCCTTGTGACACTTGTCACAAGGAGGTGGCCCTGAACTAGCACAATCCATGTGCTCCCCTTTGAATGAATCTTTGCCTCTCTTAAGGATTTTGATCCTAACCACTCATCCCTCCTTCCCAAAAGCCTATAAGTACTCCTCATTTCTAAGAGCAAAATACCCATTCACCTTTTATTTCAAGCAATGTTATAATGCTAGAATAGCTCTAAATCATTTAGCTTTCATACTAATTGTTAGTTTTAATCATTTTCAAGTATTTTTAGCTCACATCTTAGCATATAACTAATGGATTAACTTAGTTTAATTCTTGTTTATGCATCATTCTCACATCTATTTTGGGTTCTAAAATCTACTTAATCATACTAGTTGCATAAATCTTGAGTTCTTGAAGCCTTAGGGGTAATTTTAGGTGTTCTACCCAATATTGTGCCATTTTTGGGGTGTTCATGAATCTCAATCTATCTTAGCATGCATTAGAATATGCTCCAAGTTCTTAGAGAGCACACCCACATCCCTTTGAGCAAGAGCAAATCAAACAATGCTTGGGTGCACTTATTTTAGCTCAATCTGAGGTGGCTTATTTTAGAGTTTCCTTGTTTTGGTTTGATTTCATGTTAGATTAAAATCTTAATGTTTGATTGATTTGAGCCTTTCAAAATAGATACAGGTATCCTCAAAAGCCTTGTCTACATTCTGGCACGCCCGGTGGGACCCACTTCGTGGGTTCTTTGCAAACATTCTGATGGATTTTTGAGTGTTTTCAAAATTTTCAAGCTTATAGGTGGACGGAGCACTTCGAATTCTTTTTCCTCTTCTTGTCTTTATTCTTCTTCTATTCCATCTACTTCTTCTTCTTCTTGCAGGATCTTGGCCAATTTTTCTCAAAAAATAATAATAATCCATAAGGAAGCAAAATCATACACACCTTGTTTTAGTGCTTAAAATGAACCCCCAAATCATTCTTGAATGTGGTAAGGACTAAAATTTGCAAAATTTGTTCTAACAAACAAGAAAAATCAATCAAAACATTTGCATCCTTGCAACATCAAGGTTTTAGATGCATTCATGCAAAAATTAAGAATATTTTAAGTTTTGGATACTTAAAAAATAAGAAAAAAAGATAACCTCAAATTTGCATCTCATTTCTAAAAACATTCAAAATTAATCCTAAAAGTGCATGCAAAAGTTCCTAAAATCAATCCTAAAAAAACTTTGTTTTTATTGAAAAACTAACTTCATTTTGCAAAAATCTTGAATGCCTTCTTTTTCAAATTTCACGCATCAAAGCTAAATTAGGAACTTGTCTTTTGGAGCTAAAAAAATCAAAGCAAAGGTCAAAACAAATCTTGAATGAAACTAAAGGAATGAAGCTAAGTCCTAAGAGTCATTGTCATTTTGAAAATCAAATGCACTCTTGAATGCATTAAAAGAAAAAAATCTCTATTCCTTCCTTTTCAGTTCAAGAAAATGCATAATCAAATCTTGAATGCCTTAAAGGATCAAAACAAAGCACTTCAAAGTTCTTAAAACAACACACCAATCTCAATCTTGAATGATCAAAGAAAGAACTTGCAATCGCTCAAATCGCTTACTTTTTGGAGAAAGAACAACTCAAAATCTAAACACTTGTGTCTTCAGTTATTCAAATTCAAACATCACTTAATCAATTTGGGAAAAAGAACAACTTGCTTGATGTGCATCTAGGAGCTTTCATTTTTTAAATTCTTGTTAAAGTAAGCAACATAGAACATTTGAACTTGGACAAATTCACTTGTTCTACTTTTAGCGAGGCCTGTCTAGGGAGAAAAACACTTCCTCCTTGGAGAATGACCTCAAACTGGTATCCCCCCCGGCTGGTATATAAATAAAGTGAAGGAAAAAAGTACTCACTTATACCTCCTAAACCACGGGCATTTTGTGCCAAATGCAAATGTCTGGGGATGGTAAATATTCCTCCCCCATCGTTGTTGGCTAGGCTCTTAAGTGAGTCACAGGCGGTCAGCATAACTAGGTATGGAGACTCCACAAAACTATTAAAAACCTGATAAAATAGAGGCTACCCTATTTGCATCCGAAAGTATCAAAATCCTTGTGCAAGGATGGATTCCAAGGGGTTTACTAGGTCGCCTTAAGATTACCCACCATTTGTATTCCCTTTTAGGGGGTACCAAGCTGTGGGCAAGCAATTTTGATACTCACCTTCCTTAGGTAGATCTTCTTGAAGTGCATAATGGTCAAATACTTTGTGAAAACTTTGTTGGAACATACACTTTCAAAGCTTTATCAGAGTCAGTTATCCTATTTGTATCCCGCAAGGTTGCTTTGTCCCTTGTGGAGATTGCTTTTCCAAAAGTCTTGTTTATCTATCCTTTGCCATTGGAAAACATTGAATCAACCTACAAACTTGATACTTAGAAAGTCTTGCAGAAATTAGATATCCAAAAAGCCTTTTTGTATCAAACCAACTATCAAGAATTTCCCCAAAGTTATGCCAAATTTGATCAAACATTCGAAAGCTAAGTTGCCCAAATCCAAAGATTATCAAGAGAAGAAAGTTGCAGAAAGAAACCTTAAGAGCCATCAATCCTCTATCCAAGCAACCCAAGAAGAAGAAAAATATCAAGAAAGGCTTGATAATATTGGCTATAATGCAAGAGTCAAATAGTTTGCCTACCGATTCTGAGTAAACTGTCACTATGTCAACCTTGAAAGAGAAGATTAGCCAGATCCTTTGCATGTCCCATTCTACCTTCAGATCTCAAAATCCTATCTCGACAGTCCTTCATCCTAGTATCATCCTAGTTTCATCTCGGCATCATCACCAAATCCTTAGTTGCATTCTAGAGTCCTTAGTTGCATTCATCATCTTCTTCCTAGCAGCATCATAGATCATCCATCCCTGTTACATTTGCATCATCCTTTTAGAAAGAGCATTGTTCCATCATCTTTCACCATCTTTCCATCAATAATCCATAATCAGAATCCCAAATCCTTGATCCAAATCTAGCATCCGTTATCCAAAACAGAGTCCACCATCCTTTGCACCAAAATCCAGGGATCCAAATCCATAAGAACTTAGTGTTCAAAACCTTTGAGTTGTTTCCATCCCTTATCCTAAATCAGATATCATCCCCTTTTTGACAGAGCATTGTTTAAAGGAAATCCAACTTGTCCTTGCATAGCCTCATCATCTCAAGCAAGAGATTGTCTTGTATTGGTAAGAATCCAGTTGACCAAAGATCATTAGTCTATCCTAGGTTGACCAAATCCTATCACTGATCCTCCATCAGGAAAAATAGCAGTTCATTGTTGACACTTAGTAATCTTCCACCAACATCCCACCAATCCTCCACCCAATCTTAACCCAAATTAGAGCATCCCATCAAGCCTCCATCATCGTCAAGCTTTTTTACCAATCTGTCACCATCTTCCATCAAATCTTCCACCATCTTTGATTCATATCCAAGCATCTCACCAATCCTTGCATTATAGAAATTTCATCATCCTTAGAAGTTCCTTAAGCTTGCATCCATAATTCTTTAGAGTCTTTAGGAAATATCTTGCATCCATCTAGCATCTACATCTCCATGCCTGTCAAGACAAGATCTAGATCTAGAAAAAGAAGGAACATGAATCCTTATCCAATCACCAGTTCATCTGATCCCAACATTTTTACCAGTGCGATGATAGCCTATGATCCCCAAATACAAATTGGAAATACATGGGATGATCCCAATATCCCCTCGGCTCCTCTGGCAATAGAAACATTTGTGAATCATCCAGAGAATCCACCAGTAGTTAATGCACTCATGGCCCAAAACCAGGAAAGCATGTTCACTAACTTTGCACAAGCGCATACTTCCATTTTGCCATATCTCCATCCTCGCATTCCCATAAGTACTATCCAAATCCTAGCACAAGTATACTCTCCATTCATCCAACCATTTCTTGATCCAACCTTACAAACATCTCAAGCAACCTCCACCATTCCCCTTCTTCTACAAGGAAGCTTCACAAGTCCCATAACACAAGCTGTAACACCATCTACTTGATTCCCTATCATAGGTTCTTCATCATCTACTATGGCTGCCCAAGCTCTTGCACAAATCCAATGCTTGTCCTAGAATAAACTCCCACCTCTTACACAAACCTTTGCACAAGAAGTTCCATCATCTTCCATAGGCCAAGCAACACCTTTCACTCTAGGAGGGATGCAATCATCCTTCCCCTTCACTTCACAAGCTTCCACATCCACACCTTTTGTGCCAGGAGGGACGTAATCATCTTTTCCTTTCAATCCCCAAGCTTCAACATCCACACCATCATTTCAAGGGTCAACGCAATCATTTCCCTCTTTCACTCAACAAAACTCTACATCATCTACTCTGGGGGTAGTGCAATCATTCCCCTTTCAAAATCAGCAAACTTCCACATCACCTTTTTCATGGGGAACACAAGCATCCTCTTCATTCTCCCCCTAGCAAGCATCTACCTAGGCATAAGCCCAGAAAAATTCCTTCACCATAGGAATGCCTTCGATGGGTTTTTCCAATCCACCATTCATATCCCAAACTCCCATTACATCTACCTTCTAGGCATCCACTGCATCCCAATTCCCACCTCACACTGGTTCTTGTTGGGGTCTCACTCAAGAAGACATGAAAGCCTTTGGAATACCAACTCACTCTCCTACATCCATGTTTGCAAACCAACAAGCCACCTTCTCACAAGCAACACAACAACAACCATCTCAACCTCCATCAGCTTCATCCTTCACAAGCTATCCATTCCCAACACCCAGTGCTTTTCAGAAAATTCCTCCACCTCAGCAGAAAAGTTCCTCCCATTTTGCAAGTTATCTTGCCCAGCCACCGTTTTCTTCAAGCTTCCCTACATCAGTTCCACCCTTAAGCAATGCGGGAATGCACCTGACCTATATCAGTCAACCATAGAGCCAAGTTCAGTAAGGACCATCTTATCAACAAGCTGCATCATTCCACTAGCCACCCCCACAACAACCATACTTCCAGTCACAGCAACAAACCCCCATCATTCCCCAACAACAACAAGTTTCTTCCTATCAGTTAAAATAGAAAATCCCCATCATCCCACAACACCAGCAAGCAGTCCTGTATCCTCCACTGCAATATCCCCCTATGCTACATTAGCAATATCCCTAGCAAACATCACTCTAAAATCCACTCCAATCTACCTATCCCACTGGGCCATCTCCATATCCCACTCCATAATACCCACCTCAAATGGGAGTACCTACTCAAACACCAATCAATGCCGAGTGGGAAGCCATGAAGAATGCTCTTAAGGAGATTCAAACCGGTACCGATAGAAAAACCTACAAGTTTGAGGAGGTGTGTCCTTATCCGTTTGACTGATTCATTACTGCTATACCTTTCCCCAAGCACTCTGAGACACCTAAATTTAATAAATATCAGGGGAAAGGAGATCTAGTCAACCATATTAAAGAATTCTATATGGTGTGCCAAGAAGTGGCTTACAGTGATAACTATCTCTTACGACTATTCCCCAAAAGCTTGGGAGGAACTATTGTTGAATGGTTCTACAAAATACCATGTGGGACTATCACGACCTTTGATGAACTTTGTGAGAAGTTCATTACCCACTATGCCCACAATATTGAGAATGAGTTGACCTTGTTAGATCTCTGTAACTCAAAACAAAAAGAAGGAGAAAGCCTATCAGAATACTTGCAACGATGGTAGAACCTTACCACCAAGTTATCATACGAGCCACTTGAAAAACATTTGACCAAAATCTTTATTGATTATCTGCATCCTAACTTGTCCCACTTCATGAGGATGAATTGTCTCCAAACCTATCAAGATATCAAGAGCAAGGGGATAGGTATTGAAAAGGCCCTCCTAGATGAAGGCACGATCTGACACTTAAAAAATGATGCCCAAAAACCCAGCAATGATAAATCCCATTACTGGAATTGTAACAAGAACATTGTTACTAATGGAGACACTGATACCAAGCATGTCCAAATTGTCATGGCTAGTCCTCCATCAACTCCTTCTTACCAAAAACAACAAGCACCCATCTATCAGCAACCTCCTCAAGTCCATCAGCAACCCACACAACAATATCATTCTCAAAATAATCAGCAGAATTATCAGCAGCAAGCCCATCAAGCTTATCAAGGTAATCCAAACAATCAAGTCAATTCCATTAATGTTGCTCCCAAACAACACAAGCCCAAAGCTTAGAACAATCCAAGGAAGACCTTCACACCATTTGATGAACCTCTGGATGTTATCTTTCACCGAATGGCTAAGGCCAACTTGATCACGTTTCCACCAATCCAGCCAGTTGATGATAACACTCCCAAGCCTAATTGGTACAAAGATCATGAATATTGTGATTATCATTGTGTCAAAAGACACACTAATTTGAAGTGTATGAGACTCAAAAACTATATCCAAGATCTCATTGATCAAAAAGAGATTCAAGTAGATACACCCACTCAAGCCTCGCCAAATGCCAATTTACAAATCTATCAGAATGTGTTCCCACAACACAATGCTGGGAAGAACCAAGCCAATACCAATCATCCCTAGAATCATGGAAAAGGAAAGCAAGAAGATCACACTACTGCCTACATCAATTATGATAAATTTGTTGGATGTATAACCCAAGTTGAGCCCACAGTCAATGCCATCCATGTTAGAGGAGCGGATCGTCAATGTGTTGTTACTACCTGCCGAGGCCGGATCACTATTGCTGGTGCTTGTCCAAGGCTAGTACACAATGCAAATAATGCATAGTATAACCTCATAGAACATTTTGGGAACACACCAGCCCAAATATCCATCTTGGACCTTCTCTGCACTTCACCTCTCCATCAAGAGATCCTTGACTGAGCTCTCAAAGAAGGACATGTCCCCACAGACATTAACACCACCCAGTTTGAGATCCATAGCCTGTGCTTTATCCTTCAAAACATCTAACATGCTAGATGTTGCACCTGACCATACTCTCCCTCTCCACATCACCATCATGGTCAGAGACTTTGCCATCAAACAGGTCTTAATAGATAATGGCTCGGCCCTGAACTTGTGTACTTTGAAATTCATTTAGCAAATTGGGTTCACATAGGCTGATGTAGCACATGAAGTAATCACTATCAAAGCCTATGAAAACTTGGAGTGTATCTCTAAAGGTACTATTAATTTTCCTATTTAGCTAGGTCTAGCAACACAAGATACCATTTGCCATGTTGTTGATCTTGACCTACCATTCAATATCCTCCTCAGCTGACCATGGATTCATTCCATCAAGGCTGTACCATCCACGTACCATCAGTGCATCAAATTTCTGCATTAAGGCACTGAGGTTACCATCCATGCTGATCCCTAACCCTTCACATACTATTGTGCAATGGAAGCATCATTCCCTCACTCCACTCATTGTCTTGGAACTGACATTGGTACTTCTATTGCCAGCTTGTCCCGATCCCATTGCGATCCAGAAACCATTCTCACCTCCACCCTCTCTTTCATCAAGATCAATAACCAAGGCTATGGTGAATATAGCCTACATGATGCATTTTCTGTAGGGGCCCTCCCACATGATCCACATACTCAAGGGCACCCAAGTCACCAAAGCAAGCCTATTGAAGAGCATCATGAAATCAAGAGAATGGGACCTATGACTTTTGAATCCCATGGCACATTAAACAGTCAAGAAATGGATCTTGACATTAATAGGTGGTTGTAAAAAGATCCCCCACCACCTGACACTCAAATCCTTGGCTACTTCAAAGATAAATACCCACAATCACACAAGTACACTACTGAGCAATGGAACTATCAAGGCGGTGGTCTAGGACCACAAGAAGGTAGAAGCAAAGACCTAATTACAGCATCCAAAAGCCTACAACATCAAGGTCTTGGCTTTAATACCCCTTGCCTGCATATACAAGGGCCCAATACCACAATTGGGGGCACCAACATGACTAGCGTTCCCCTCTTGAATAGCTAGGACAACCTCATAGAAATTGAAGATATCCCCAAAGAGAAAGAAATCAGATCCTATGACGATATCTTTGATGATGACACCCTCATGGGGACTTCTATCCTCCAACAACTTGCCATCAATCTCATAGAACTTCCCCTCATTTACCCTCAACTCATAGATTGGGACCAACCAAGCATTGGACACATCGATGAGTTCCAAAGCATGGAAGCACTCCTAGAATTCATGGGGGCATTAGGCCCACAATTAGTTCACAATTTAGAGTCAACTCACATCTATAAGCTTGACCTAGAAGGATACTTTGGGGAGGAGGCAAGCTTTAGCTGCAAAAGAGAAGTAGAAAAAGTAAAACATGAGTCTTTATGTGAAAACCCTTCTGGGGCACATTCTGATTCCAAAATAGTAAAAATAAAGAGCATATCTTCTAGTGAAAACTTGGCAATTCAAGCGCTAGAAGATGAAGACTTGCCTCTTCCTCCCATCCAGGATTATAGACTAGAGCAGTCACCTATCATCATAGAAGAAACCAAGCTAGTCAACTTGGGTACAGAGGAATATCCAAGGATCACCTACATTGCGGCCAACATGACAGAAGGTGAAGAAATGGCTTTGATTTTTCTCCTTAGAGAATCAATCATAAATTTTGCATGGTCATATGCACACATGCCTGGGCTTGATCCTAATCTTGTCATCCATCATCTAGTAGTGGATCCTAATGTCAAGCCAGTAAAGTAGAAGCTAAGAAAAATGCATCCAAAAGTTGCCTTATTAGTCAAAGCAGAGCTTGAAAAACTCCTCCAACCCAAGATTATTAGAGCTATAAATTACTCTGATTGGATCTCTAACATGGTGCTTATCACAAAGCCTTCAGGTGACATCAGAATATGCACAAATTTTAGGGACCTGAACAAGGCATGTCCTAAAGATGATTTCCCACTACCAAATATAGACATGATTGTAGATCTTATAGCAGGTCATGAAATGCTGTCACTAATGGATGGCTTTTCAGGCTACAATCAGATTCATATAGAAGAAGTAGATCAACATAAAATAGCATTCACAACTCCATGGGGTACCTTCTGATACAACATGATGCCATTTGGGCTAAAGAATGTGGGAGCCACATATCAGAGAGTGATGACAACAATCTTCCATGACATGATCCACAAGATCTTATAAGACTATGTGGATGATATTCTTGCAAAATCAAAGACATGCCATGAACACCTTGACATTCTTGAGAGTGTGTTTGATCACCTACAACACTATGGGTTAAAGCTCAATCCAAAGAAATGTGTCTTTGGTGTTACATCTAGAAAGCTTCTAGGTTTCAAAGTATCACAATGAGGCATAAAGATCGACCCCAAGAAGGTCAAAGCAATAATAGAAATGCCTCCACCAAGAACACTCAAATAGCTCAGAAGCCTACAAGGAAAGCTTCAATCAGTGAGTTGGTTCATTTCTCAACTAGCAGACAATTGCCAACCTTTTACGCATCTCTTATGCAAAGACACAAGCTTCAAATGGGATCCCATATGTCAGAGAAGCTTTGATAAACTCAAGGAATATCTAGCCAACTCTCCAATCCTAGTACCACCAGTTCCAGGACACCCTCTCATACTCTACATCTTGACAACCACTACAGCACTGGGGGCACTCTTAGCTCAGCATGATGATGAAAACAAAGAGAGATCCATCTACTACATCAGTCAAACTCTCATCGGCTATGAGCTTAATTACTCACCTATGGAAAAATCATGCCTCACAGTGGTCTTTGCCACTCAAAAGCTTAGACACTACATGCTCAGTCACACAATCAGGCTCATTTCAAAAGTAGATCCCCTCAAATATCTGTTATCAAGGACAACTCTCACAGGCCATATGGCAAAATGGGTCATGTTACTTAGTGAGTTTGATATCCAGTACATAGATCAGAAAGAAATCAAAGGGAAAGTCATTGCCGATCAGCTAGCAGAGGCACCACTGGTGGATGCTTATCCCCTAATTATGGAATTCCTTGATGAACACTTATGTATGATCCAAGAACAACCCATGTGGAAGCTATACTTTGATGGCTCCTACACATTACATGGATCAGGGGTAGGAATCCTATTTGTCACACCTCAAGGTGACTACATCCCAAAGTCATTCAATTTGGGATTTTCATGTACCAATAACATTGCAGAATATGAGGCACTCATCTCAGGTCTCAAAACAACCATTCAATGGAATATCACAGAACTGCAAGTGTTTGGAGATTCACAGTTGATTATCAAGAAAGTCCTAGATGAATATCAGATGAAGGATGACAAGCTGCTACCCTACAAAGAACTAGTGGATAGATTGAAAGAGCATTTCCTGAATCTACAATTCATACAGATACCCAAACTTCAGAACAAAGTAGCATATGCAATGGCAACTATTGGATCTTTGTTAGAAATCCCTCACGATGCATCATAATATGAATTCCTAGTCAAGCAGCTACATACACCAGCTTATGAGAATGTCGATGCAGAAATGGTGTGTATCTTGGTTGGTCCCCAATCCCTGTGGTACCACGACATCCATGCATATCTAAAGAATGGTATCATATCTCCCCATCTCACCAATAACCAATGCCAAAACCTTATTCACAAAGCTTCTTGCTACACTCTTGTAGCCAACACCCTTTATCGTCGAGGGTATCACAATAACCTCTCTAGGTGTTTAGATTCAAATGAGGCTGTCCTGGCTTTACAAGAGGTCCATGCTAGAATTTGTGGTGCCCACACGAGTGGCATAGTTCTAGCTAAGTAGTTTCTTTGAGTTGGGTATTATTGGCCAACCATGGAATATGATGCTTGTGAGTTTGTCAAAAAATGTTTACCATGTCAGCAGCATGCAAATTTGATTCATGCACTAGCACAAGGCTTGTAGCCCATTGCGCCACCTTGGCTATTTTCATGTTGGGGCTTTAACCTTGTTGGCTTAATCACTCCCCTTTCCTCAGATGGACACAAGTACATAATAACTACCATAGAGTACTTCACCAAATGGGTTGAAGTGATTCCGCTCACCCTAACTACTGGCATTCAAATATCCAAGTTCATCCTTTACCACATCATTTGTCACTTTGGCATACCATCTACCATCTTCATAGACCATGGCACACCTTTTGAAAACTAGCATGTGGATGATCTGTGTGCCAGACTCCACATCCATCACTATTTCTCTAGTCCATATTTCCTTCAAGGAAATGGCCAGGCTGAGGCAACCAATAAAACTATCTTGAAAATCCTCAAGAAGGTTGTCAATGATTCTGGTCTTGATTGGCACCTCCAAATCAATCCCACCCTTTGGGCCTACTGTACTTCTTATCACACTCCCACAGAAACCACCCCATATTCCCTTGTATATGGTGCCAAAGCCATTCTACCAATCGAGGTCGAGCTCCCATCATTGCAATTCTCCATGAAGAAATACTCCACTGATGAAGACTATCATGTGGCCCATCTCACATAGCTAGACCTGTTAGATGAAAAAAGATAGCAAGCATATGATCACCTAGTTGCATACCAGAATCAACTCAAAAGGATTTATAACAAGAGGGTTCATTCTAGACAGTTCCAGGTTGGTGACATGGTCCTCAAAGAAAATTAGAAGGTCCATGCAAATAGAGAAAAGAAAGGCAAGTTTGAGCCTACTTGGCTAGGCCCCTATGTTGTCACAACATGCTTTAACTTCGACACCTGTCAGTTATCTACACCAGAAGGTGAGCCTTTGAATGATCCCATCAACATCATACATCTGAAGAGGTTCTATGCCTGAACCAGATCCTACATATTCAGAAAATCCATAAAAATTGGAAAAAATACAAAAATACAAAAAAATCAAAAGAAAAAGAAAAAGAAAAATAATCATCCAATGGTGAAAACTTGGCAATTCAAGTGCCTTGGACAAGTATGTTGGTGAAAACCTGGCAAACAGGCACCATGCATAGTAGACCGAGTCATTATCTATCAAACTCCCATTCCCCCCATCCCACCATCTCAGTCCTTTTTCTACCATCCCCATCCCCATCCACCATCCCCCCACATTCATCTTTTCATAATCCTCAAGCAAATCCAGAATCCCACCTATACCATATCTTTTACCCTATCTTGCACATATCTTGCACATATCTTGTACCGTCCTTCCTGTATATCCTATATAGCGAGATCTTCCTATCCCCAATCCTGAGCTTTTGTCCATATCTATTGTATATCTTTTCTTGTCCGTTGTACATATCATCCCACCTTGTTGTACATAACCTTGTCCGTCCTACAGCAACATTTGATTAGAACTCATTATCCTACCCAGCCTTGTACTTAGTCAACATCAATTGTCGACTATTCTTGCTCACCGTGATTATTCTTTGACTTCATCATTTGTCAGCGAACAACAACACTCTTTCTCTCATCAATCAGTGGGTCCTTGAGGATGCATCCTTCCTCTTGTCAGACCTAATCTTTCACCAAGCACACCAGGTCTATGTCGATGCATCCTTCCACACATTCAGACCAATCTTCCCATCATCAATCCAATCCATCACATCAAATCTCTCTCCTTGGCAAAGGATGTCCTTTTGGAGTTCTCATTTTGGTCTTAGATTTTGTCCTTTGGATCTTGTTAGTCTTTTATGTCTTCTCATTGTTCTCTACTCACAGTCGCCATGATCCTTTATATCATGGTGCACTGCGAATGAGGATAATCTGGGGCAAGGTCTTTTGATCTTTTGCTTCTACCTGTGCATCAGTCATGTGTTTGTGGTTTCTTCAGCATCATTTCCACCATGCCTCCTTCGGGTTTCATGTGTGATGCTGGGGCAACCCTGCGTGTCTTTTTAGCGTCAGTCCTATGCAACACTGGTGACAAGGCCTCGTGATCCCAGTATCCTTGGCAGGTCTCTAGCATTGCTATATTAAACTAGGTTGTGCTCTCCACATTTGCACTTGGAGCTTCCCCCAATTCCCTGCATCTTGCATCATATAGATTAGTCTTGCATCCTCATATAGCTGCATCATGCATTTTTCATTTCATCTCATCTTGCATTCACCCATCTTTTCTCTTGGAAGCTTGGTTATTTATCTCCCCTCCTTCCTAGGTCCTTCCTTCTCTGTTTCCTTTCGAGAAAATTCCACAACATTTACTCCTTGAGTTATTTTCTCGAGGGGGCACAACCCATCATTCCTCTAAATTCTAGCCTTGGGCATCTTATTTTCTTATCTTTGACGCCATGCCACTTGCGGCATCACATCAAAGAGGGGCAAAATGTAGACACCTAAAAATCTTTTAGGAAATAAAGTATTTTTATTTTTTGAAAAATCCTTGATGACATCATCATTTATTAATTAATTAATTAATTTATTTTTATGCCATTAAATCTCTTTATCTTAATTAAAAATATTTAATTAAGAAATCCCTCCCAAAAATGTTTAAATCTTATTTAAACATTATTTCCCTATTTATTAATTATTTAATTAATAAATTGACCAAAAAATCTCAAAACAAATAATTAATTTATTTTTTGCCCAAAACTTGGCCAATTTCCTTAAGACCACTAACCTCTTCCAGAATCTTCTAATCCTTGTTTAATTTCGATTAAAGGCTAATCCCATCATTTCCTAACCCTAATCCCAACTCAAAATATTTAATTAAGATTAAATATTTAATCCTCATGTTTATTAAATTTATTTTAATAAATATTCTCAAAACTTAAACCATGGAAATAAATAAATCTTTATCTATTTCCTAAAATCTATGTTTATCCTAAAGAAGTTCTAGACTCTTCTAGAAAGTCTTATCCTTGTCCCCCTAATCCTAATCCTAATCCTAATCCCCCCCTAACCTTGTCACATTCCCTAACCAAGGTTAGCCAACTCCTAAGCTTAACTCAAAGTCAACAAACTTCTAGAAACTTCTCTTACATGCATTAAATGCATTTAAAGCCTCCTTATCCCTCTTACATGCATTTATGATGCATTTAAGAAGCCCCTCACCCCTTTCTAACACCCTTTGACCTTAGGCACATTTTCCAAATTATGCACATCCCTCCCATCTTTCAACCCAATGCCCTTGTGACACTTGTCACAAGGAGGTGGCCCTGATCTAGCACAATCCATGTGCTCCCCTTTGAATGAATCTTGGCCTCTCTTAAAGATTTTGATCCTGGCCACTCATTCCTCCTTCCCAAAAGCCTATAAGTACTCCTCATTTCTAAGAGCAAAATACCCATTCACCTTTTATTTCAAGCAATGTTATAATGCTAGAATAGCTCTAAATCATTTAGCTTTCATACTAATTGTTAGTTTTAATCATTTTCAAGCATTTTTAGCTCACATCTTAGCATAGAACTAATGAATTAACTTAGTTTAATTCTTGTTTATGCATCATTCTCACATCTATTTTGGGTTCTAAAATCTACTTAATCATACTAGTTGCATAAATCTTGAGTTCTTGAAGCCTTAGGGGCAATTTTGGGTGTTCTACCCAATATTGTGTCATTTTTGGAGTGTTCATGAATCTCAATCTATCTTAGCATGCATTAGAATATGCTCCAAGTGCTTAGAGAGCACACCCACATCCCCTTAAGCAAGAGCAAATCAAACAGTGCTTGGGTGCACCTATTTTATCTCAATCTGAGGTGGCTTAGCTTAGAGTTTCCTTGTTTTGGTTTGATTTCATGTTAAATTAAAATTTTAATGTTTGATTGATTTGAGCCTTTCAAAATAGATACAGGTATCCTCAAAAGCCTTATCTATAGTAATATGATTAAATCAATATTATGTTATTATTGATGTCAACTAGTTTGACAACACTTATCTTGTAAGTTACTACACCGAGACATTGAAGAAAAATGGAAAAGAAATGAAGAATAGAGAAATCTACATGAGGAAAGATGTACATGACAGATGAGGATAAGGAACACATTGAGTAACTTGTTGATGAGTCTATGACTTGATGATCTTGACTTTATTATGTTGCATTCATCTATAATGAAGTATAGAGCTGAAAGACACAAAACAGTGTTGTCGGTAAATGAAGCATTTCTAGTATAGACCGACAGAGTGTAGTGTATACCGACCGTTGTGTTCACCAATGTATTTCTTTGTTAGCTGAGTAGAATAGAATGAATTAAATGATTAGTTTAGCTGATAATATTGATGAACTGGCAAGAGTATAACATCGAGGTAACATATAATGTTTTTTACACAAATTGACAGCTGACAAAATTCAAGGAAGTTCTAATAGAGAAGATTGAAACATGTTATTGACACAAGTACCAAGAAAGTTTAAGTGGCAAAATCTATGAATGTGATTAAGCGAAAAAATCTGATGGTGGAGAAGAAAATGATTTACACATCTATATAAGAGAACATAATTTCTTGATGAAAACACTAGAAGAAGAAGAAGTTGCAGCTATTTCATGTGAACAAGCTTTCATGCATTCTGATCATATTGGTTAGTAAGAACTGAGCTGTAGAGCAATTACCGAGCTATAGAGAGCAGTTACTGATGAACAATAAGTTGATATAGTATTGACTCTGAAGTGAATTATTGATCAGAAGGATTTTTATGGACTAAATATTGATCTGTAATCTGCAATTGAAGTTGATTAAGGCAGGTCATTCTATTGTTACATATTTAGCCATTGTATATAGTCTAAATCTCTTAACCGAGTGGACTCTGAAAGTCTTATAATGTATCATTCATAGAATGAACATTGTTATCTTGTCAACCCCATAGTGAATGCTGGTTGGATGATAACTTCTAGTCTAAAATCCTCTAACAAAGTCACACCTGACAGTGTGTTTATAACCTTTAACAGGGTTGGGTCTTAACCGACCTCACTTCAGAAGAGTGAACAATTTTGGGTTGCCGGTCCCAGGTGGTTTTTCCCTTTACAAGGTTTCCATGTTAAATCTCTTGTGTTATGTGGTGATTGTGATATTTGTTTGTTATCATACTTTGCATGTTACATGTTAGATTTGATTGGTAAATAGTTATAAGTATTAGACTGGTAATCAGTAAAAGCACAGACAGTGAGAGTTATTATTGCTTACCGACGAGCAAAAATTGAAGAAATTGTTTTGAATTATACATTTTGTTTTGGGACATTGGATAACTGATTCACCCCCCTCTCAGTTATTCTAACAATTGGTATCAGAGCTACGTTGCTTGGAACAAAGTTTTAAGGACTTAAGCATAAAGGTCTCAAGATGTATAAGAGGGAAGTACCAAAACTGAATAAAGAGAACTTCACACTATGGCAAAGTAGAATGAAGCTGCACATATCTAGAATTGGGAATTTAGCACTGGATCTGATGCAAAATGGCTACATGCAACCACCGACTAGTCCCCTAGCTATTGATCAACTAAAGGATAAGCATGAACACAATGTTACTATGATGTAACTTGCTGCTTCTTGTGCCGATGCTGAATTTGAAGATATCAAGACATGCACAACTGCCAAAGGAATGTGGGATAAATTAGCACAAATCTACAGTGGAGATCTGAATGTCAAAAGAGCCTGAGTTGAAAGTCTGAGAGGCAGATTTGATGATATGAGAATGAAAGAAGGTGAGAACATTGTCCAATATTCAAATAGACTCAAAGAGGTGGTACATGCTATTAGAGCATCTGATGGAGTGATTGATGATGAAACAGTGATAAGAAAGATTCTCAGAACTTTGCTACCAGTTTATGCAATCAGGATTTCTGCAATTCATGAAACAAGAGCTACATCCAACCTCATTCTTGACACTCTGATCGATAAACTTACAACCTTTGAATTAAAATTTTTTGATAACAGTGTTGTTTCTTCTATTGAATCCGCTTTCATGTCTTCTCTAAAGATTGGAAAGTCTAACAAGAATGGTAAAAATTGTGATAGTGATGACAATACTGATGATGAAGTTGATGAGCTTGAAGCACTTATGGCCCGAAGATTGCCCAAAGGTAAAGGAAGGTATAGAGGCAAGCTACCTTTAGCATGCTTTAATTGTAAAGAAGTTAGTCACATCACTACTAGATGTCCATAGAAGAAAGATGCTGATAGATCCAAAGACCAATCTGAAGGAAGCTATGGAAGAAGAGTCGATAGAGGTTACCGACACAACAACAGAGACAACCAAGACAAAAAAGGCAAAAAGGTATGTTACATAGCTGAAGATATTGAAACTGAATCTGATTCTGATGATGATATAGAAGTTGTATTTGTTGCTATGAAAGATGACTTAGAAGAGGAAGAGAAACATGAAGATTCAACACTAATCTCTAAAGTAAGCAAAAATGATACATGGATCATAAACAGTGGTTGCACACATCATATGAAAGGTGATGTAGAGAAGTTTGATCATCTTGTTGAATATAATGTAGGATCTATGAGAATGGGAAATGATGCACCTTGTATGGTATGAGGTAAAGGCTCACTGATGATCAATAATAGATTACAATGTGAAAATGCATATTGGGTAGATGGATTGAACTATAATCTGATAAGTGTGGCTCAGTTGACAATTCAGGCCATCGACTGGCTTTTGAGAGAAAAAAGGTGAAGATTTATGATGATGGAGGAAGACTTGTCAAAACTGGTACACAATCTAGAGGTAATCTATTCTATCTTGATATGGATCAATCTTCTTGTTTGTTAATAAAGGATGAAGATGCTTGGTTGTGGCACTAAAGGTTATGCCATGTGAACTTTGACAACATGATCAAGATTAGTAGAAAGAAAAGAGTTAGAGGATTTCCTAACTTGACAAAACCTGATCATGCCATGTGCCATGAATGTCGAAGAGGTAAGATGACTAAGTCTAGTTTTAAAAGAAAAGACTATTCAACAAAGAAGATACTTGAGTTGGTTCATACTGACTTGTGTGGTCCTATGAGAACTTAGAGTTGTTCTGGTGATAGATATTTTATTCTTTTTGTTGATGATTACACTAGACTGATGACTGTCATGTTCTTGAAAGAGAAATCTAAAGCTTTCAAAATGTTTAAGTGGTATAAAGCTAAGGTAGAGAAAGAAACCAGTAAGGAAATAAAGTGCTTAAGATCTGATAGAGGAGGTGAATTTATCTCTGATGAATTTACTAAATTTTGCAATGAGCATGGAATCAAAAGGTAGGTATCTGCACCGAGGACACCTCAGCAAAATGGTATTGCTGAAAGAAGGAATAGGTCTATAATTGACTATGCTAGAACATTGATGATACAAAATAATGTTGCTCAGACATATTGGAGGGAAGCTGTCAGCATAGCTGTATATGTTCTTAACTGAGTACAACTAAAGAAGGACTCTAGCTAAACACCTTATGAACTATGGTTTGGACACAAACCTACTATAAGTTATTTTAGAATTTTTGGAAGTAAATGCTTTATCTTGAAAGATGAGAGAAATGGCAAATTTAATTCGAAAGGAGATGAAGGAATATTTCTTAGATATTCCACTTCAAGTAAAGCATACAAATGTTTGAATAAGGCTACAAATAAGATTGTTGAAAGTACTAATGTTCATGTTGATGATTTTGATGACAAGTACACAAAGGAAAGTACAAAGGAATCAAAAGATTATGGTAGATTCACTTACATTGAACATCTAGAGTATCTACTGACACCGCAAGTTGTAACAATCGGTCAGCAGGGAAACAATGCAGTACAAGAGGCACCACAAACTGATGAAAATGAAGAAGCTGCCGAGCAAGAAAATGACCCTGAGCAGGATGAACAAGAAAGGAGAAATCAAGTTTTGGCTAGTTTTGTCAGGAGACATCATCCTGAAACACAAATTATTGGAGACAGACATGCTGGAATGCAAACCAGAAGCAAAATAAGATAAGGTACATGTCTAATTTGTGAGTTTGAACCTAAAACTATGAAAGTTGCATTAGAGAATGAAGAATGGGTTAATGCAATGAAGGAGGAAATAGAAAAAATAGAAAAGAAAAAAACCCAGTCCTTAGTACCCCGACCAAAAGATAATAATGTTATCGGTACTAAGTGGATATACAGGAATAAATTGAATGAAAATGGTGAAGTCACAAGAAATAAAGCTAGATTAGTATGCAAGGGATATGCACAGGAAGAAGGCATTGACTATGGTGATAAATTTGCACCTGTGGCTAGATTAGAAGGAGTTAGAATGCTACTTGGATATGTTGCACATAAGAAATTCAAAGGCTATCAAATGGATGTGAAGTCAGCATTTTTGAATGGTATACTTGAAGAAGAAGTCTACATTGAACAACCTGAAGGATTTGTTGATCCCAATAATAAAGACATGGTATGTAGATTACATAAAGCTTTATATGGACTAAAGCAAGCACCAAGAGCATGGTATGAAAGATGGCATACTTACTTGTTAAGTATTGGATTTGTTAGAACAAGTGAAAACACAAATTTGTATGTGAAAGGTGATACTGATGATACTATTATCATTGCTGAAATATTTGTTGATGATATTATCTTTGGTGGCTCAGATCTTATCTACAAGGCATTTGCTGATGAAATGCAAAAGGAATTTGAAATGTCTATGTTCGGAGAGATTGAGTTCTTTCTTGGACTACAACTAATTCAGTAGAGTGATGGCATATTCATAACACAATCTAAATACATAAAGGAAGTACTAAAGACATTTGGCATGGAAGATGCTAAACCTATGCGAACACCGATGGCTACTAGATGCAAATTGACAAAGGAGGATGAAACTACTGAGGTAAATCAGACACTTTACTGATCTATGATTGGTAAGTTAATGTACGTAGTTCACAGTAAGCCAGATATAGCACATGCTGTCGGAATTGTTGCAAGATTTTTTGCTGACCCTAGAGAATCACACATGATAGCTACAAAAAGGATCTTAAGATACTTGAAGAAAATAGAGAATTATGGATTATGGTATTCTAAGGAAGGGAAGTTTGAATTGAAAGTTTACATCGATGTTGATTGGGCTGGAAATGTGGATGACAAAAAAAGCACCATCGGAGGAGCATTTTTCTTTGGTGAAAGAATTGTAACTTGGAAAAGTAAAAAGTAGGCTTGTATTTCTTAGTCTACAACTGAAGTAGAGTATGTTGCTGCTACTACTAACTGTTCAAACATTTCATATATCAAACAAGTGTTGGAAGGAATGAATGAGGTAATCACTGACCTGGTGATTATATACTGTGACAACACTAGTGCTATTAATATTTTGAAAAATCTTGTGATGCACTCTAAGATAAAGCATATATCTATTAAGTATCATTACTTGAGAGGACACATGCAAGAGAAGCAAGTAAAGTTAGAATTTGTTACATCTAAAGAACAACTTGTAGATATTTTTACAAAGCCCCTACCAAAGGACACATTTGAATACTTGAGGACTAGACTTGGGGTCCGTCCCCTGTCTATCGATCACTAAGGTGATCTAGATGTTGTATCGACCAACTTTTATTAGAAGATCATTCATGTTGATGTAGCATAGTTCACACTTTGAATCATGTTCAAGGTTGTGATTAAGTTTGAGCACTTGAACCGATGAGATATCAATATACAGAGATGCAAAGGAAGTACTGAACACAACAGAGAGATACTTGGTTACTACAAAGTTGATTGTTTATTTGTTTCTTTATCATTGCTGTCAAAGGGAGAGGTGAAAAATATGAAAGGAGTGTACAACAATGAAAGGGAGATATGAACAAAAAGGTTTGAAAATACAAGCGCACTGACATGAATTATCTAAGGGAGAGACAATTTGAATGGAACAGGAGAACTGAAAAGATGACAACTACAGAAAGGTAAAGCTGTATTACTTAATGCTAGTTCAGTAATGTAGTGATTAAACATATTAAGTCTATTCAACTTACAACATTTGTTCACAAAGTTGTAGAATGTATGTTTGGTATGTGTATGGTACATTTCATATTACTTGTGTTTCCATCAATGCCAAAGGGAGAGATTGTTGGACTACAACTGATTTGGAATCTGATTGAAGAATCTATGATTAAAGATCACTGAGGATTTGTTTATTAGATATGTAATATGATTAAATCAGTATTATGTTGTCATTGATGTCAACTAGTTTGATAGGACTTCTCTTGTAAGTTACTACACCGAGACATCTGAAGAAAAATGAAAAAGAAATGAAGAATAGAGAAATCCACATGAGGAAAGATGTACATGACATATGAGGATAAGGAACACATTTTGTAACTTGTTGATGAGTCTATGACTTGATGATCTTGACTTTATTATGTTGTATTCATCTATAATGAAGTATGGAGCTGAAAGACACAAAGTAGTGTTGTCGGTAAATGTAGCATTTCTAGTATACACTGACAGATTGTAGTGTATACCGACCATAGTATTAACTAAGCAGTGTTCACCGACACATTTCTTTGTTAACCAAGTGGAACAAAATGAATTAAATGATTAGTTTAGCTGATAAGATTGATGAGCTAGCAAGAGTATAACATCGAGGTAAAAGATAATGTTTGTTACATAGATTGACGGCTGACAAAATTCAAGGAAGATCTAACGAAGAAGATTGAAACATGTTATTGACACAAGTACCGAGAAAGTTTAAGTGACAAAATCTATGAATGTGATTAAGTGGCAAAATCTGATGGTGGAGAAGAAAATGATTTACATGTCTATATAAGAGAAGAAAATTTCTTTATGAAAACACCGAAAGAAGAAGAAGCTGTAGGTATTTCACATGAACAAGCTTTCATGCATTTTGATCATACTGGTTAGTAAGAACTGAGCTGTAGAGAAATTACTGAGCTACAAAGAGCAGTTACCGATGGACGGTAAGTTGATATAGTATTGAATCTAAAGTGAATTATTGATCAGAAGGATTTGTATGGACTAAATATTGATCTGTAATCTACAATTGAAGTTGTATTAAGGCAGGTCATTTTATTGTTACATATTTAACCATTGTATACAGTCTAAATCTCTTAACCGAGTGGACTCTGAAAGTCTTATGATGTATCATTCATAGAATGAACATTGTTGTCTTGTCAACCCCATAGTGAATGCTACTTGGATGATAACTTCTAGTCTAAAATCCTCTAACAACGTCACACCTGACAATGTGTTTGTAACCTCTAACAGGGTTGGGTCTTAACCGACCTCACTTCAGAAGAGTGAACAATTTTGGGTTGCCGGTCCTAGGTGGTTTTTTCCTTTACAGGGTTTCCATGTTAAATCTCTTGTGTTATGTGGTGATTGTGATATTTTTTTGTTATCATACTTTACATGTTACATGTTAGATTTGATTGGTAAACAATTATAAGTATTAGACTGGTAATCGGTAAAAGCATAGATGGTGAGAGTTATTATTGCTTACCGATGAGCAGAAATTGAAGAAATTTTTTTGAATCATACATTTTGTTTTGGGACACTGGATAACTGATTCACCCCCCTCTCAGTTATTCTAACACAATTGATCAGAATGAGTCAGCCTACAACCATCAAAGTTTCTACTAGTAAGGGAGCCAAAGAAAAGGTGAAGGAAAGCTACTCAGACAAATTTATCACCTTTCTGCCTAGGTCCTCACAAAATAAAAAGGTTACTGACAAAGTTTTCGCTAATGATTTAGGATTTTTTAGAGCTGCAAAGATAGGTGATGTGTTTGGCATGTGTTTGTGAAGATATTTTTATAAGAATGCTGATAGCCCAGTGACCATTTCAAACCCTTGGACCTCTGGGTTAGCTAGGTTGATAGTACCTAATGTCTTTATAGATGTAGACTTGCTCATTGGGTTGGCCGACAAATATGAACCTTTGTAAAAAAAAATAAGGAAAGGAGATGGCTTGGCTGGTCACATTAGATAGAAAGACATTTATGAAGGCTTTCAACATTCACATTCCCATGACCACGAAGATCAATTTATAGGCCCAAGCAAATAGATACATAAGGGAGTCAGCCCTATTATCAAGAGAAATCCGAAACTATGTCCCAAGAGCCAACATAAACTATATTGCAATAGTGGCTGGGGCTGCTCTGTATTTCTACAAGGATTTGAGTTTCTATGTTGAATACATTACATATGATTTGAGCAGAGTGTTGGGAGTAGATGGTGGAGAAAAAAGAATTTCATCTGATATCTTAATGTTGGTATTAGATTCACAGAGCCTCCATACAAGCAAAGGATATGATTACATAGGATATGTAATAAATAAGATGCATGAAGGACTTGAAGCTCTTAGGAAGAGGGAGCCTTCTCCTAGATTTATGCATTATTCACTACTAATGCATCTCATTTTATACTACAACTACAATATTATGGACTTAGAGAACCTTCATCGTCAAATGATGTGGAGGGGTCAACCTAATCCAGTTTAGTTTTGGATAGGGGCATGGAGTTATAATTCCATGAATTGTTATTTTTGTGGTTTTCAGAATTGGATTGTACAACCAGTCTTGCTCAGCTTAGGACTAAATCTTTCCAGGCTGCCAGTGAAATCTTTGCAATTTCTAAGGCCTTGTGAATTTGTTGACAAGTGGCCTAAAAATCATAACTGGGGAGATTTCTACTATGAGAAGACTTTTACCATAATCAGAGTCTATGGGTTCCCCTAGCCACCTCATGTTCTACCATTCTTTGTACCACCAAGGATTGCATTTCTAGAGATCATTTGGAAGCTTATGTTAACTGATAAGGAGCACTTGGCCCCCCATAGGAAGGGTACCTTTACTCCTAGGCATTTCAAAGTATGCAACTTCACATTTGGGAAGAATGCATTCAATAAATTAAATGATAGGTTGGGCCAATATAAGATAAATGCTGCCATATACATATATGTAGATACAAAGGACTTCATTATTATTGCTAGGAAATTTTATACTCCCACTATTCCTATAAGAAATAGACATGAGCAGTGTCCAGAGGAAGACATCATCAGAAATATCATAGAGGATGATGAGTTACAGAGGAAAGCAGAACATTTCCAAGAATTGTTGTCTTTTGAGAAAAAGCTAAAGAAAAAGGGAATTCCTTTTGGAGGCTTCTACCCCACATTGCCATATTTACAAAGATTAGATAAAATGATGGATAATTTCAATACATTGGTCAATTCACTTGAGGACCAGATTGATAATAAAGAGAGAGAAAAGGAGAAGCATTCTGAATTAGAGTGTGAAGAAGATAGTGATGGTGGTGAAGAAGATAGTGATGGTGGTTATTCAATACATAGCCTTCTGACCATAGAACAACCACCTCCTATTGAACAAAGAGGAGAGGAAAATACAATTATGAATTTGATAGAGCTTCCTAGCTCTTATGATATTGGTGAGCCTCCTCTTAAGAGGTAGAAATTGAAAGTTGGAGATCCTTCACAAGCAAGAGTTCCTGAGAAGAAGGATAGAGTAGGAGCTGTAATCATTGGAACTAGAACCTATGGTCATCAATTAAGGAAGAAGATTAGGGAAGAAGAGAGAAAACCAAAAGAAGTAGTTGAAGAAGTTGAGTTGCCCTTGGATTTAGGTCAAGATGAAAGAAGTCTAGAGAAGGATGCTTTCTTGAAGGATGATGATTTTATTAAGTCAGATGAATTCAAAAATTTCATATTATGCCACAAGAAACAATAGGTTGCATCAAATGTACACATCACAGAGGAGGGTCAGGTACCTGATGAGGCCATCCAAGCATTGAAGGACCATGATCCTAAATCAGAGACCATCAATCCAGAGGAAGCTAGGAAATTAGTAAAGGCTAGCAACATGTTGCTTGTACTTGGGTGGGATCTAGCCTCAGCTTTCATTATAGACTAGATAAGGAGGTAGGAAGATATAAGTTTATCTTTAGAGACCCAAGTAGGGGATTTAATAAAAGAATTTGGATATAGCCCTAAGAATCAGGCATTGGCTATATGGAGCCTCTATCCCAATGACTGGAAGCCTTCTCTACTAAATATACAAGAGAAAATGGATGGTGACAAAGTTGTGTGGTCAATCCACAATACATGAGACTTAGAGATCTCACAGGTGCTTACCCACTTTGAAAGATTGAATGAACACAAAACAAAGCAACTCTCAAATAAGTTCAAGAAATTATTTGAGGATTATAGTGTACTTTTCAAAGACATGGAGGTAAACATAATAAAAGAAAAGGAATTGGAGAAATATGTGGATTATCTACACCAACAGATAATCAAAATGCCCATGGTTACCCCTCAACCACCTGAATAGCCCCCACAGTTAGAAAACTAGGGTATAGAAGGAAAGGAAGTTGCTGAGGAACAGGCTAGTGTGGATCAGAATAAATTGGCATTGGATGCCTTATTGAAAATTTTGCAACATAGACTTGAAGTTTTGAAGGAGAAAGAAGATGTAGTATACACTGCTTATACTAAGTTGCCTAAAATCCAAATAGAGGTAAACAATTTTATTTCCATTTTGAATACTTATCATACAACTTGGTCAGTCAAAACATCACTTTTTGAGAGATTGGCAGCTGTGCAATCTCTTAGAATAGATATCCCAAAGATTGTCTTGTAGGTTGGTGAAGAAATAGATAGGATACAGGTTACCTTGTCATTCTTCAAAGGAAAAGAAAATCAAATAGAGACAAGGATAATAATGTTTGGTCCAGAGCTCAACAAGTTTGTCCCTCTAATCAAGAGTGAGGATGGCATGATAAAGGGGTTAGATCAATGGAAATCAGATTTTGATTCCTTGCTGCCTAAGAAAGAGGCATTTGTTAATGAAAATAATGAGTTAGATATTGATAGATTCAATACTATTTTGGATGAAGCCTTAAAAGATGAAATGGACTTCACCAAGTTTACTACAGATGTTAAGTAGGTAACCGATGCTAGGTGGGAGAGGTAGAAAAAATAGCTCCAGAGAATTCAGGGATTCCAATGGCCAACAAAAGAATATGTATCTACATGGGACACCCTTACAAAGCCCAAAAGGAATAAGCCTGCAGTGGATGATATTGAAGATATAGAAGATGAATGAGGTCCAGTAATGCACCTGATCTATGAGCATCGAGAGAGAAACTATCATGAAGAGAATGATGTAAGTTAGCTGGTTGGATGTAATCATTCATATAACAACTTTGGAAGTTGCTCTGAATACCAACAGATAAAGGTGCAGCTCAAAGGGGAACTCACCATGAGAAGGAACATCTTCTTGTGCCATTTTCCCTCTTTTTCTGTTAGAAATTTAAGTCTTTTGTAATCTAGTACAAGTCACTATCAGAACTATCTGAAGCTTGTTGCATCCTTTTCTCAAGGATCCCAAGATGGTTTCTCTATATATAGCTATTTCTAAATCACACCAAAGGGTGGTGAAAATACTCATTTGTAATAGGAGTTTATAGATTTAGTATTTTGATTCTCAGGAATCCTAGTTCTTTGAATGTAATGATAGAGGAAGTTTATTAATAAAATATACCGAATTTCCATGTATATCTTTTTGTTGTCTTCATGTATGAATGTGATTTCTTTGTGTATTTAAATTTTCAAGGAATTTTAGATACATCTTTCTACAAGGTAGATAGTGGGGTTGAATCTTGAATACCTTTCAAAGGAGGGGTAAATCTTGAGTGAGGTCTCAAAGATTTCATTATTTGTGTATGAATTTGATGATATGATATATGCATAAATAGATAATCTATAATGCATTTTATCTGGGGTTTGGCTATATTTGATTTGAGAGGGTTTTTTTGTAGATGTTTGTTTATTGACTTTGATTCCCTAGGATTTGGCACTGGTCATTACTCACTTTGCATTGTTTTCACCATCAACCAATTTAAACAATGATTTACTTTAAAGTTGTGAGGGAGTTAAATGATGAGATCTGTATCAAGTATATACGTAACTATTGTGATATTTGAAGAATTCAATCTTAAAAGGTAATACCCACCTATAGCTTAAAGCTCAAAGAGAAGAAGGATTGTAAATCCTTAATACCTTAGTGTTTACTATTGTTGATGCATCTGTTGGGACTATTAGAGTTATGAATAAGAGATTTTCTAATTTAGTTTTGATCATTTGCAATTTTGAACACTAACAATGTTAAAGATGTATTTGTTGGTTCAATATTTGTTGAGGAACAACAAACTATGTTACTATGGGTGTCTACCCACCCCATAAAATGCCAAAAATTATTGATCATTTAATCATTGCAGGTATGGGAGTAAATCTTGCAAAACTAAATGATGCACAAGCCAGGAGGTTTGTATTTGAAAAAGATAATTTAAAGAATATGTAGGAAGATTTACTCAGAAAAGGAGGACATCAAGCTTTACCTTTGCCTACAATTGGGGAAAATGTATGGAAGAAGTGTGGAAAATTGTAGATCGAGAATAAGAAATTAACAAAATTGGTTAATGTTGTTAGGAATGATGCTTTTGGGTGCCTATTAAAACACATATTTGATAAGCTTAAGATCAGGTTGAGTGCTATCTAGAATTTGTACGGTGAATACTAAGAGTTATGTGTTGAGCATGACAATATGAGAAAGAGATTGATAGATAAAATGATAACCATGAGTACAGAGGAATAGGGATAGATCAAAGGATTGATAAAATCTCATGATGCATTAGAAAGTGAAATAATAGATAGTTCCTGAGGTTTTTAGGAATTGATCAGACAAGGAGTACCTACATGGATCAATGGAAATGCATAGGTAATAGATAAAGATACCTGGGTCAGACACTACCAGGGATCATTGGATGTTGCTTTATAGGTTACCCAGAATGATGACCTCAAACTGAAGATTTCCAATGAATAGATGGACAAGCTCATGGAGATGGAGTTACAGATCAAATAAGTGATTGATGATGCTAATCATATGGAATCTAAACAATACCAAGAACACACAAATAGATGAGAAGAAATTTTGGGGAATTAAGCTCCTCATTCCACAAATCCTATTTTAAGTTAATTGCTTTATAAGAACTTTTATGTTGTTATATTTAATATCTTCAAGACTCTTATTTAAGTTAATGAAGAGTCACATCTATTAAATTTTGTAACTGATTCAGTGTCTATAAGTAATTAAACTGAATTTAGACAGGGGGCAATGGTTAATAGTAATAGGAGTTCCTCTATTTTTTTTGGAAATATATCCTCAATGTATCAACAACACTCTATCTAGTGATGAATTTATTTTAAATGCAATGTTAGGACTTAGTTGATCTTCGTAATTTTGGTGATATTATTTTGTCTCTTGTCTCTATTTGAGTTCTCTAGATTAAATCTATTCAATTTACCTTAATTGATAGTTCAATTGATTCATTATTTTAATTAGATTCTAGACTAGACATATTAGAAATAAAGTGTTGATTGTTTGACCTTTATATTCTATCTTATTGGTCTTTCGAAGGAAATTTGAATTCAATTGGACTAGTTTGAGTTTATTCTAAAAATATCTAAATCAATTCATGCATTATTAAGGTGATAGTAAAATATCTTAAAGGGGTTCTCTACTATCTCTAGAGTTATACTAACAAGCATATAAATTGAGGACATAAGAAATCATTTATAAATATAAGGCATTGGTCTAATTAATTGTGTTGAAGAATTTATGTTGATTGCAGACAGGGTATAGTTTCCAGATTAATGAGATAACTCATCAAATATCTCAAACATTCCTAAATATATACTACACATTTTCAATCCTTCAAATTAATCAATTATTAGAAAAGCAACAGTGATCTTCTATAAAAATCCTTAAAGCATCTTAAGGTATAGGCCTACTAGCTTTGATCCTATAGAGCTAGAATTGGAGAAGTTCACTCTAGATAGAGTAGAACTTGTTAGCTGGCCAAATTAGTTTGGTTTTCCAATCATTAGAAGTAAGAGTACATAGGAGATCTTGTTGGAAACTATAATTAAAATAATTGTTATATTATCATTGATGACAAACCTTAACTGGTAAGACATTTTATATCTAGTATAGTACCACATCTTTTGATTGATGAAGAGGATTTGAAAAGAGGAGATAACAAGAGGACCTAGGGAAAGGTTGAGTTATGAGATACTACAATGGGTACTTGATTAGTTGGCACATTGGAAAGGTAATGTGTTGTTTATCTTTAACACTAAATGAAGAAGTCAGTTGATTTGAAGCATAGACTTAACCGAGCAAAAGAGAAGAAATTTAGTTTAAGCCGATTGATGCTAGTGGCGAGTGAGGTCCATTATAAGTCGAGTAAATTTTAAGTGTTGATCTACCATCAATAATTGTTGAGTATCAGAGAATTAACCAAGTGAAGACAATATTTTCCGAGTAGAACAATTTTAGTGATGACTGAGTTATTCAGTGATGATTGAGTAGATGAACACAATATTGATTGACTATTAGTAATTTACAGTTTGTGAAGGAAATGAGAATCCCAGCCGACATAGTTGAATTCTTGGGATATGTAAAATGTGTTGACATTAAAGATGAATGACCTAGAGCATTTAATGCATGGTAAACCATTTTCTTATGGATTCAAGGAGAATTTTTGAGAAGTATCTAGAAGGATAAGGAGGAGAACATAATGATGGAAGGGTTTGATGAATCTGACCTAAAACCTAAGATCTACGAAAGAGATTAAGAAAAAAAACCTACCTAATCAAGGAGGTACAAGGATGACCTAATTGTGGGTTATGGAGATAAGGAGAAAGAGGTTGATGTTATTGACTAGTGAACCTAAGTAGAAGGATAATAAGAATTGTGAAGATTTGAACATAGTTGAGGTGATTGCTTGAAGGGATTTTTGAGCAGATCATAGATGTAGATGGTAATGAAGGTCAGTTAGTAAATCAACATATGAGAATTTTGGATTTGTATTTGCAAAGTGAGTTGTATATTTTAGATCAGAAACTACTGTTACTTTCTAACCATTGTATCTTTTAAAATCCTTTAATCAAGGTTGACCTAACAATCATTTTGTAAACTCTTTAATCAAGGTGATAGTCTAATTTAATATTATTAAGTCCTCTAACCAGGCCACTCCTAACAGGGTGATTAAATCCTTTACCAGGGTCACACCTAACAATGTATATTGTAAACCTTTAATAGGGTTGGCTTCTCACAGAGCTCACTTCAGAAGAGTGAAAATTTGGTAGCATGTTACTGGTGGTTTTTACCATATTAGGTTTCCACATTAAATTATGGTGTCATACTTGTGTGAATGTTATTTGATGTGTTATGTTGTTGAAAGTTTTATATTCTACAAGTTGATTACTTTTGGACAGTAGACTGCAAGTTTTATGTTACTGATATATTCTATAGAGACCGAGTGAATTGCTGAATAGATCTAAGTTTGGTGAAGTGTTTAAAAGATGAATTGGTACATTTAGACCTGAGGATAAATGATTCAACCCCCCTCTCAGTTATTCTAAAATCATTCTAACAATTGGTATCAGAGCTTGTGGTGATTTTAAGGAGAAAGTTTAAAGGTACTTGAAGCTAATGATCAAGATGTACAAAAAGGAGGTACAAAAGATGAACAAGGAGAACTTCCCTGGATGGAAGAGTTTGATGAAATTGCACCTAGTTGGAATTGGTGATTCAACAAAATACTATGTGGAACATGATTATGTACCAGTTGTGTTTTTGATTGGTTGAAATAAGCATGATGTGGTGGTCGATAGGATGTTTGATATTAAAGAAGAAAAGGAGAAAGGGCCCGCCCACCTATTCTTGTAAATGTGGCAGCTTTTGATTCGATAGAAAGATAAGTGAAGTGTTATTGTGGGGTCAGTTTTCTTAGATACTTAAGGTTCAAATAGATCTCATGGTTGTCGGTATACTATTGGGATAAAGTGCATGATTTTTAAGGTCTGCAGTATAGTGACAACTGTTGATCTTGTTTAAAGGATGAGGACTGAAGGGTGGGTCCTTTGTCACCAGTTCATGCTGATAGGTTTGTTTATGATTGACCAAAGGTAGAGATGACATGTCAGGTTGTCAGTATACTTGACACCAAGGAGAAAGTTAGGGTTTTTCACCTATTGTTCTATCTGATGTGGCATTTCCTGATTCGATGAAGGTTTCAAAAGGGAAGGTGGGGTCATTGCTTTGGAAAATGATAAAGTACTATGAGTTGGAAAGAATCCCATGGTTGTCATTACACCATTGAGGAAAGATGCTCAGATTCTATGCCCACACTTTAGCGACAAGGTGACACTTATTCACTTCGATTAGGGTAAAGTTAAGTTGTTTCTGTTCCCAAATGGTTTAATTTGAATTGTTCTCATTGGCTAGGAACTCATTTGAGAAAAATAAAAAGGATGCATGACAATTTTTGCTGATCGTCTGATCCGCCAAAAAGGAAACAAGATCAATGGTCCAAATTCAATTTTTGCTCTGTGACATTGTTCACATCCTGTGAATGTTGAGGCCACCAATTTTTAGAAATGGCAGACTTAATGAGCTATGTGCAAATGAATTCTAAATGGTTGGCAACATTATATACCTAATATTTGATCATTGTTTTCTTTATCACTCTCATAAGCATTTTGGTGAACTGGATTGTTCTCTGGAGCAATATCTAGTGAAGTTTTTTTAGGTGCCTGGTAGGTCACAATTTTTTGAATTCGATAATTTTTTGAAGAAAGTGAAGGAATTGTGGGAGGAATTATGTTGCTTGCTGATATTTTTAGGGTTTTTCTCAGGTATTTATATATTGTTCTAAAAAGCCCTAGTTTAAAATGCCACCAAAGAAGGGTCTATCTAGGAAGACAGAGTATAAAGATAGGTTTGTCTTTGAAGCCTTAATGCAATTTCTCTCACATTTAGATAATGGGATAGCTAGATTGAAAGAATTGGTCCTGAGGAACCCTAAGGATTATGTAAATAGTGGGCTCCATGACAGAGGGAACTAGATGAGAGATGCTAGGGTGGGAGAAGATTATAGCGGTCTTATTTTGTTTAAAGCAACATACTCACAGAGAAATTCCAATGCCCCCCTTAGGAACATATGGCAATTTGATATAGGAAATTTTTTAGTTCCTGGAGTTTTCATGGATGTAGAATTGTTAATTCAAATTGCTAAGTGCTATGATCCTGTGGAAAAATGTGTCAAGGATATAAATGGAAATAATTTGATTAGTATCATAGAAAATGAGATTAGGGAAGTCTTCTCATTGAATGACCCTTCTGTTGGGTTAGAGAAAATAGATTTTACTGAATTTACTCAGGTGTATAAAGACTAGAAGGATTATTTGAGGCTAAGACCTCTGAGAGATTTTTTAGACTAGATTGGATCCATGTGTGTTATCAGCCCAAGTACACTAGAGCCCTTCAGGATGGATTTATTCAGTAAGAGAGCACAGGGTTTTTACAAGTCTTTGACTTTAATCCTAGGGCATGATGAGGCCACTCATATTCAAATTCCATATATGTTCACGATGGTGCAATCACTACATCCCCATTTGGCACTAATCTTTGACTTTGCCTCTCACTTGGATGACCTAATCCATGAGGGGTTGATGGGAATAAAGAATATGAAGGTTAGTAGGCCCTTTGGGTGGTATTCTATGCTTATGCATATGTTCTTGTACAAAGGTGAGTAGTTTTTTAGTTCAACAGTGAACATTGTTAAGGAGAGAAATGGAGAAACCCTTCCAGTTCAATTGTAGACCATAGCTTTATCATGGGAAGGAGTTGATGCCAGTTTTATTGCCTTTGAAAGGGATTTTGCTTCAAGACTTAGGACGCTGTTATTTTTTGACAATCCTAGAATCCCAAGGGAGTTGCTAAGATTAATTAGACCAAAGGAATACTGTCAGGACATTACTATAGTCCATAATTTTGGGGATATCATATTACATCCTATTTCTACAATTTTTAGAGTTTATGGTTGCAGGAAGGCACCTTACATTTTGCCCTACCAAGTTCCACTAAAGGTAGGATATGCTGAAATATTAAGGTAGATTGGTGACCTACAAGAGAATGCCCTTACTGGTAAAGGAAGAGGGACTTTCTTCCCTGATATTACAATTGCTCATCAGTATGTTATTACTAAGGGAGGATGGGTATATTTGAACCAAGTATTGCAACCCTATAGAATGCCTACAACTACAACAAGATGTGCAGATAATGAGGGTTTCCTATCAGGAATGTTTAGAGATAAGATTAGGTGTGCTCTTATGAAGCACCGATTCAATTTTCTTGAGGATATAATAAAAAATGAGTTTGACCTCCAAACTCAACAAATAAAGAAGGAGAACTAGGTGATCTACAAGAAGACTCTAGATTTCATAAATTTTTTTGATATATCTTATGATCCATTAAAGGGTTTTGAGCCATGGGAAAGAAAGGTAAAGGCTCTTATGGAGAATTTTGAAGGCATCATGCATGCAGTAAATGAGAAGAGGGCTACTATGAGCAAGACAAACCCTGAGAAGGCTAGGAAAATTTTGAGCTAGCTAGGATATATAAAATTGACCCCAAGGGGAGTCTATACTATGCAAAAGAGAAGTGGGTACACTATTCTTTTACCAACACAATGGAGAGGTGAGGACATTCCTTCCACTTGAAGAGGAAAGAGGCCTATGGATTATCCAACAATGCAAGGACCCTCTCCAAAGAGGCAAAGACAAGAGGGGTCAAGATCAAAACAAAATGTATACTCTCCCTCTCAATCCCCTTTACATTTAGATCAGCATGGGGTAGCAAAATAATTGGTACAGATGAGGAATGATATAAACATTTTTGTTTCCAATGATGAGTTGCAAGAAGGAATTCCAAAGGCACCTAAGGAGGTTTCCATGGATCTTACTATTGCTGAATTTGAGGGTAAACAAATGGACCCTATTTTAAAACAAGCCAATGATTCTTTTGTCCCTGATGAAAAATTTGTTAAGACTAGGGTATTCTTCCAGTTTTTGTGGAGAATGAAAATAAACCAATTTAAAGAAATCTGTGAGAAGAAGAAAGAAGAGTTCCCTGGTAGGGACATAACAAAGATAGAAACTGAGACCAAGGGAGAGATGGTAAAGCAGTTTGAAAAGATTACTCCTAAGGAGGGAAGGGCTATGGTCCATACTGTAGGGGTATTGATTCTACTAGAATGGGATATTGTTGATGAAATAGTCTTTGATCAAGTCAGGAAGAGCAACGTAAAGACTCTTTCCACTATAAAACATGCACAACAAGTTGCTAGGGGAATTGATTTTTTAGAAGATCCTTCAGCCTTGGTAATGTGGTCCCTTAAGAGGGAGGAAGGCAAAGGAAAAAGAGAGGCTCTCTCTACAGAATATGTAGGAAATTTATTGGTACAAAGAGTAGGTGAGACTTTTGGTGTAGAAGCTTCAAACTTAATTTTGGAGACTGCCAAATTTAATGTCAAGGTGGCAGAGAAAGATGCTCAAGAAAAAGAAGAGGTAAGGCTCAAATTTGAAACTATCCTCAAGTCTTACAATGAGCTCAAGATAGAGCTGATCCAAAAGGACAAGTTAATTGCTAAATTATGAGGACCATAGGATCATAGGTCACCACTACTAATGATAGCTGACAAACTTGTAGTGGCTTCATCCTCTAGCCCTATCATTGATTTTCAACCATCACCCTACCTAGAGACATATTTAGATGCAAGACTTAGTTGGGAGAAGCAACAATTGCTTGAGGAAACCAATCACTTCAAAAGGAAGAGGAAAGAATTGGACAGGATAAGGGAAGAATATGTGAAAGATAAGATCCTATTGAAGCAAGAATATGAAGACAAGGTAACATAAGCTATTATGCAGTTTGCTACTAACTTGAATCCCATAGTCTTGTTTGACCATGCTAGAAGGCTAAAGGTATTACTTGTATCATTGGATAAGTATAGGAGTGAGTTTGAACCAATTTTTAAGAAATGGATTGAGAGATCTCCAAATGTGAGATTGTCCAGATTATTGTCTAAGTCTCAAAATGATCTTGATCCATTGATAAAGCCATTGCACCAGAGTGTGAAGAAGCTAGTGGAGCATGACATACTCTTAGGTGATTTTGAGAGAAAGTCAAATTTGATGAAGAAGGAATTAACACTTCTTAGTTGTGACTTGATCCCAGGGGTTTTCAGGAAGAATGGTGAACTTAAAGAATTGATCAAGTGGCAAGTACAAATAGACGATGACTTCTGTGCTAGGAGGACTAGCATTTTGACTCTAGAGAATACTTTCTTCTTTATTCATACTATTGAGACTTTAATTTCTGCTAAGTCTAAGTTTGATTTTATTCAGTGAGAGATTATTCAATTGGACATTAGGTGGGAATAGTTGTCCTAAAAAAATGTAGAATTTGCAAGTTTTGAGTTCCCAAGTGAAGAGGTGTATAATAGGTGGAGGTATCAGTACATACCTCAAGTAGAAAAAGTAAATACTCTGCTAGCCTCTTGAAACAAGTGAAAATAGTTGCTTTTTGAGCCATCAAGGTGGTTGAGATGCAGAAAGGTATTTATTGTAGGATTGACATCATAGATATTATAATTAGATTTGTTGAAAGAAGCCAAGGACATAATTGAAAACATAAATCAAGGCAGCTCATCTACAAAATATCTCACCTGTTTGATCAGTGTATTTATTGTAAACCTAATAGGGTTGTAATTTTTTAGGTTAGGAATTTTGTAAAACCTAGAATGATCGGTAGCTTATTGCATTTCCTTTTATATAAAGGATTTTCCACGATCATTCTAGGCATTGAGAGTCTAGGTGTTGAAAAGATAAAAATTCTAAAAACCTAGCCCTCAATCAAGGATTGCAACTTTTGGTATTATTTTTCATCAAGAAATAGAGAAGTACATGTTGCTACTGCTATTTTGCAAGCTTACTGTTCAGAATATGATTTATACAATGATGAAGGTTATACTTAATACAAATCTCAAATCTTTGTATCTCCTTTGAGTTTATTCTGTGAATCTTTAAGTCTTTCTGGGATTTATATGTATGTATTTGGCTTTGAGTTCTGATCTAGGGTTGGATTAAATATTGCTCAGGGTGGGATACATGTTTACTAAATCTATTTGAGGATTTTATAGAAGCAGGAAAGAGTTGGCGTGTTTGTATTTATGTTTAAAAGACTAGTCATTCTCACAATATCTTTGCATTCATTCTGTCTTATGATATTTTGTCCAATGGATAGGGCACTGGCCTGTATTTTCCTATCTTTTCTTTGTGGGGAATGATCAAAATCTTGTAATCCTAAAACATATAATCAATACTAGTCTTTTACATTTTTATTTACTTTATATGAGTTGTTTTACCTAGTGATATAGAGTCAATGAATAATAGGTTGGTATTTAGTACTTTCTCACTGTCATCTACTGTAAGATCCAGTATTGAGTAAGGAATAGAGTTGAATTTATTGGATCAGGTGTACCCACCTTGGTTTTGTAGAGCTAGAAGTGAAGAGAGTTGTCTTGTCCCTATAGTTGGTCCAGTTGCTTATAGATTTCCCACATTTGGAATTAACCACTCCTTAACATCAGTCATAAGCATATTGGTATCTCATGGAGTGTAAAATCTTTTGAAGAACCAACAAGATGGTGAGTCTACTAGGGAGGTTGTAAAGATTTGTATAAAATAATGTAGGTACAAGTTGAGCTAGACTCCTGGCCTACTTATTTTTAAAACCAGTTAGTTACCTTACATATAGAGTTGATCCATTTTCAATTTTTTTCCTACCCTTCCTATTTGTTTAAAATCATAGAAAATCCCATTTAGCTTGGCTGGCGACTCTAAAACATCTTTGTACTAGTGCTTAGTAAGATATCACTATATCATAATGAGTTTAAAAAATTCAAGGTCCTGGAGGAAGGAACACCCAGAGGAAGGTTTGCAGGGTGAGCTTCCAGCCACATCTAGATGAGGTCAGGTTAGAAGAGAAAAAAGTACTAATGACATGTCTCTTACCTAGAAGAAAAAGGGAAACTCAAGACAAGAAAGTCCGGCTCCTCCTAGTCAGGAGGGAAATGCCACAGAATATGTGGAGGAAGTTGACCTAGGCCTAAATCAATATGAGGATTATTATTCCCCCATAGAAAGAGAGGGTGAAAGGTTGCCCCACAATAAGAAAATAATCCCTAGTAGATGGTATGGAGGGGTGAGAAGATTTAGAAGTAAAAGCAGGAGTGGACAAGATTTTGTCCCCCCTTTCACCCTTGGTACATCATTACCCCAAGGCCTCCATGAGTCTCAAGATCAACAAGAAGAGCCTCAAGCACAACAGGTTGAATCTGAAATGACTTTACCTAATTCTTAGGAGATATTTGAGGAAGTATATGAATTGGAAAGGAGAATCGATGAGTAAGAAGCTATTAGGTAGAAGAGAGAAAATGAAAGAGAAGAAAAAATTAGGCATGCCATGATAAGGGCTAACCAATTAAAAAGAAAACTACTAAGTTTAGAAGCTATCAATTATGTTCCCATTCCTAAAAAGCCCATTGTCCAACAGGTCTTTGAAACAAGGAATCCAAGGGATAAGGGAAAGCAAAAAGTAGTGGGCATTTCAATTAATGAGCATGTAGACCCTAAATTTTCCATAGATTTAGCTTTAAGGTTGGAAGAAAACCTTGAAAAGGCCAAAAGGGAACAAGAATTGCTAGCTAACAAACTGGAAAAGGCAGAGTTAGAAGCTTCAGCACTAGAAATCAAAAAGAAGATTGATTTTCTTAGACGGTCTACAAGACCCACTAACTTTGCTAATTCTACTGTTACATAAGGGGAAAATGTTGTAAATTTAGCAAATCAAACAACTGGTATTCCCCCACCAAGAGGACTCAAAATTTATGCCATGAAAAATACCAATGCATCTACATCTTAGGGTGATGGTGTTTTTAATATAGGGGTTATACATGAAAGATGAAAATAGTTGTTTTTTACTGGCATCCCTGGATATCCTAACCCCATCCCTGAAGAAATTAGGAAGAAACTCCCCAAATTCACTGGAAGTAATGTTGTCACTTGTGAGGAGCATCTGAAAAAGTTTATTTATGTGATTGATGATTATAACATTTTGCCTGATGATGTTATCATGCAATTATTTGTACAATCCCTAACAGAAGATTCAAGGGATTGGTTTAGGGCTTTTCCACATGGTAGCATAGGTTCATGGGATCAACTTAGGCATTGTTTCAAAGAATAGTATGGTGATAAAATACATGAGGGTTTTATGTTAAATTAATTTAATAACATTAAGAAGAATTTCAATGAGGATGTTGTTGAGTTTAATGTAAGATTCCAAAAGGCCATGCATAAACTCTTGCAAGTCATCAGATTGGATGATAGAGTATGTCTTGTCACATATTTAAATGCCTTTGATTCTGAGATGGGCTACCTTTTGAGATATAAAAACTCAAGGAGTCTTGTTGAAGCTTATAAACTAGCTTTAAACATAGAGAGTAACCGAAGAATTTCAAGAAAGTTGGGGAGAAGGGAAGATAATAAATCACAATTGTTGAATAGAAAAGATCTAGGAAAGCCTATAAGTGTAAAACCTAAGGATGATGATATCCTAAAGAAAATATTGAAAGAAATAAAGGACTTAAAGCATGGTGAGAACATAAATAATAAAGTTATAGGAGGGGACAAGCTTGCCTTTAATAATTTCAACAAATTGCCAAGAATATAGAACTACCCATATAATACTCAATGGAAAGATGGGAAGCCTATTCTTCCTAAGAGAAGGGAAAAACAAAATGATAGGACCCCTGATCCATTGCAAAGGAACTCATTGAATGCAGTGGAAGATGTCCCATGGTGTATTGTTTGTCAGTCACCACATGATCCCAATTATTGTGTCATATCCCAAAGTGTTTCTTCACAAGAGGAGCAAGAGTGTAATGAGGAACAACCTTATGATGACTAGGGATGTGGGATGATTTCCTCCCATGATTGGGATGAATTGGACTTTGCTAAAGAGGATGAAAATTAGGATGTCTTCAATTCTCAGACCAAAACTGAATCATACCATCAACAAGTCTTTTCAGATGAAGATAGTGAGCTTGATAACATCCAGTGCAATGTTTTGAATATTAAGGAGACAATTGTTTTGAGAAGGCCATCTGATGAGAAAATTGCTTTGATAACAATAGATATGGTTACAATTGTCGTACTTTTGCACATTTTGGAAACCTAATTACTAGATGTGCTCTGTACCCTAGTTTGCATTATTATGTGGTCTTGATTAAGATTTGTGTTCATTTATTGCAAGTACATGAAATTACTGCATCTAAGATTACATGTGCATGTACCAATATCCTGAATATGCTATACAGAAAAGAGAGAACTGAAAAGAAAACATTCATATGAGCTCACACATGCCATGAGCATAGAAAATGCAAGAGTTGCATAAATAAGTACAAATATACATGAATATAAGGAGCTAGATGTAGGGGTACCAGACATTGACTTGTAGTGAGAGTTGATTCTTCTATATGCCTGGGGTGCTCCTATGATCCTGAACCTACAGAGAGAGAAAAAAAAGAAAGGGTTAGATCCAATGGATCTAAGAAATGAATGGTGCCACAACATCTACAAACATGCATACATGCACTCAGCCATGCACCTCTGGCATGGGCTATGCTCAGGACAGGTGCATCAAGGAGGCTCTAGAAATGAAAGAAATACCACTATTTTCACTAATATGTTTGTTCCATGTGCAGAGATAGAAGAAGCTGATTCATAATAAATAGTAGAATACTGGGATCCAAATGAATGATGATGCCCTGTGATGTGGGCTCTATCAGGAGGATCTCAAATCTCCTGGAGAGAGACCACATCACAGGCCAAGAACAACCATGATCAGTATTGAGTCTCCTAGTACCCTACACTAAATTGGTGAGGGTTGTCAGAAGCTCTATTCCCACAGAGTTTCTGCCAACCCTAACCATCTCAAGGAGAGGCACTAATCATATAGGGGGCATTCAGTGGATGGCAGTATCAGTGAGACATAAGCCAAATCAAATGGAGCATGGTGAAACAGGGCATGAACCAAATCTAGGAGGCATTCATCACAATATTTTAAGATAGCATGGCATTAGGTGTTGGATAGAGCTATTTGTAGAGTACACAAGCTTATGAACTAGACAGGGCACTCTGTTGCATAGATGTTCAGATGGAACAACTTTGAGGGAACATGATCCACAAATCTAGAAAAGGTACAACAAAAAACATCTAAATCATTGCTATAAGCCTGTTACATATGACATTCACATGGTGGCACATGGAAAAAAACTCAGAGAGGACACAAATCAACACTGATAGTTTAATTATGTCAGGGTTGCATAACCAGAAGGATAGATTTAACATGACAAGGTTCCAGGGTTTGGCATTGATATGTACACCTAAGGGTTACATAGGGCAGACAAGTGTGGGATGATGTTCCAGAACAAAAGGTGGCTTTCTATCAGCAATATGGGCATGAAAATGATCAGTTGATTGCTGGTGGTAATAACAGAGTAGTAAATCCAAGTATGGTATGGCATATCAATCATCATGTTTATGTTTTGGCCTGATCTTTAATGCATAATAACAAGATTCATACATATTTTGAAAGCTAGTGCATGCAATAAATATACATTTCAGAAAGTGTAATGGCCGAGCATGTGGTATTATTACTGTTTCTATTAATTACATGCCCTCGATGAATGCTATGTGTTCTCGGGCACCTTCAAATAGTAAGCTAGATCAAAATAGAGGAAATATGTACTGCATGCCCTTGACATGCTTATAAACTATCGAGCTCCAATATACAATGGCATTAATAGCAATTTTAGGGGCTCGACATGTATATTGAGATGCAAAGTAGTGAACACAAAGTGCAGATATATGATGCCATAACCATAAATTCTCATGCTCTTCCTGAGAAAAAGGAAACAAGTGATCATGCCACACACAAGTCATGCAATGAAAATCAACATCTTCTACATTATGATGCCCTTGGTGACCATGCTTATGTGTTCTTGGGCTATCATAATAGAGCACCATACTCTGGCGACAGTGTTACATTATTGGCCATGCCATAGCATCAGAGTTGCAAGGGCCTCGACACATTGAAGTGTCATATCGGCAACACCAAGAAAAAATAGAGCATGATGCAAGAACAATGCATGATGCCCTCGGCATTTCTGCCTCGGGTCATGCCATAATAAAAGATATATAATGTGGACAATACAAAAGGAATATAGTGTGCTCATCATCATGTCGATGGCCTCATAAACAAACAAAGATATATCTTATGTCGTGTTGCCCGTATGCATTTTTCACAGGCCCTTCACAAATATAGTGGGCGACAATGCTTGCCACGCACTTTGAATACCATTACATTTACATGCCTGGAATGTTCAAGGTTAAGTACAAAGGGTAAATGTAATTATATTCAAAGTATAGATGATGCCCTAGCTTGTGGTTATGAGCTAACAAAAGATGAAACATAGAAATTCAAGCGGCATTATGTGACAAGCCCATGCCCTAGTATCACATCATCAGGCTGGCTTAACAATTCAAATTATGCATAAATGCTATTGTGTATCGATTACATTAGGGCATTGATACACAACATAAAAATAATAATAAAGGTCACAGTCATTATGCCGAGCATTAACAAAGAAGTAATAGAGAGGTGCAAGCAATACAAAAGTAACCGGTGCCATTCGACAGTCACAAGAAATTATGCCAAGCTACAGTATGCCATCAAAACAATGAAGTGGAAATGAAATAACATTATATGCCTACCTCATCTTGTGTGTCTATGGCATTCTACTATTTCTATTCCAGTTTAGAAGTTTCCATTCCAGTGAAGAGTAGAGCTATGTGACTGCTAGATGTCGAGTCATCATTGCCATTCGCAGTGATGTTACCATTTCAAAGGAGGGTTTCTTTGTCTCCCTTTTCTTAGGGTCGAGAAATCATTGCAAGCCATTGACATTGTTTTTCATGGGCATGATTCTATATTGTACAATTAATATAATTATCCTTCTTTCGAAGGTTAATTATATTATCATTATGCCTTAGCCCCCAAAGTCATTTGTTGACTTTTATTTTTTTTAACCATTATTCAACATGGGGGGGGGCTATGTTTTTTTTAGAATACTCATATGGACCTTAGATGTTAATATATTCTTGGGATATGGATATGAATCAAATGTAAGTATTTTAGATATTTTCCTCATTTTGTTGAGTTGAAAATATCTCAAAATATAACTAAGGTCCACTTAGTTTTTTAGAGGGGAGATATTTATGTCATAGTCAATGCAAGAGTTTTATTGTAAGGTGTTTTGACATGTGGTGTTCTTATAAACCGCTGTCAGAATATCATTATTTTGCATGACTTAGTGGGTCTTAGGTCTCCTTTGATTAGTCTTTTTTAGGGACTCCACTTTTTTCGTTCCCCTATATTCTCGGGAATTGGGCATCTGAATTTCAGAGTGATGGGATCATGGTCCTAATGGCTGAGGCTTTTCTATTCTTGGTGAGGTAGTGGGCTTGATGGTAGATTCTCCAGATTTTCTATATATGCCTCTCACCTTTGGTGATTGAAAAGGGGGGTTCTTCATTCCCTCATTCTTAGGAGGTGAATTTTGTAGCTCTTGTGAAGCAATATGATATTGTATCTCCTTTTATTCCAGCTAATAGCAAAATTGTTCCCTTCTTTTTCTACAGTTTGTGAGTTGGTTGATGAACTTAGTTTTATGTATTGTGATTGATTCTGATCCTTTACATGATAGTATGTTCATTTGATTATTTTGTAAGAATTGGTTTCCTTGGAGGTTTTCAAATCTATGTGCATCTAACTGTGTTGAGTTGTGAAAATCATCTTTCCTTCTCATTCACAATCAGCACCTGATTGTTTTCTAAGAAGAAAATCAGATTTGGAAGAGTTGTGGAGTTCTTGTTATGTGCTGGGGTTATATTGTGAGTTTGTTTTCTTAGTTTATGGATCTATTCATTTTGGTGAATCACCTAAGTTAGATTTTAGTCATTTCAATTTCATGCAATCTCTCTCCCTTTCCCTTCAAGTTTAGTTTAGTTCAGGTGATACAAATGGGGAAGCTGGCCCTTAATCCAGAGGTCTATTCTCAGTGAAGTAGTCCCACATCCTGAGAGTATTCCCATGTTTCATGGGATTGCTAGGTTTTATACTTAGCCATCATGGGTGCAATCCCTAGTGATGATAGTTACTCAAGCTAAAAAATATTACAACCTAAGAAATAGAGTAGTTGGTAATCCAAATCAGGAGCCTCCTGGAATTTTCATCAAGAAAATAGACAAAGATGTAAAGACATCACAGGATAAGTCTAAGGATGTTAATGCTATTGATAAGGTCAAAATAAAGAAAAATGCTAAGCCTAACATTGTCTATAAGGTAAAATCCAAACCCACAGTTGAGGTTGTTCCAGCTTTGTAGAAGGAGGGTGGAGTCCATATTAAAAAACCTGCAGACATATCCATCCAAGATGTTGATAAAGAAGTTGTAAGTTTGAAACCAGATGTCTCTGATTCAAAATATGTTCCAATTGATATGAGAAAATTGTTGTCACAAATTACTATTAAAGTCCCATTGCTGGAAATGATAAGAATAGAAGAGCATAAGGAAAAGGCCCTAAATTGGGTGAATGGTGTGGTATCCAAAGACTCTCAAAAAACAAGAAGGGTTGAGAAACAAGTAGCAATTGTGAATGATGAAAATGAAAATTGTAATGAGGAGATTTTTTTTGAAATTCCCCAAATTTATTTGGATGCAAATTTTGTTAGCACTATAGCAGGAACAGTTGATCCTTTCTTTTTGACTCTACAAATAAATGGAAAGTTGCTAAAAAACTGTATGATTGATTCTGGAACATCAAACACTGTTATGTCTACTAAGGTTATGAAGTCATTAGGATTAAAGGTGGACACACCTCATGGTAGATGTCAAGCAATGGATTCAAGGGAAGTACCAGTTGTGGGTACTATCAAGGCTCTACCTTACAGACTAGCTGCATACCCTAGAAAACAATTGACCATGAGTGTCTTGGTAGTGGATATTCCTCCCCAATATGGGATGTTACTATCAAGAAAGTGGAGTGCTTCTATGGGAGGCAGCATACAATGTGATTTTTCATTTGCCACTTTTAACTTGGAGGGACATAATATTAAAGTTTCTAGAGAACTTAGAACTCCACATATGATTGAAGAAGAAGAAGACACCATGAATTGTTTTCTAGACACTAACATCAATGATTTCAAAGTCCAAGGTAAAGATGATGAGGAGACTATTGAAAATACACATAATTCAGAAAGCCAGGAGGGATGGATTGATCTTGACAGTTTGTGGACCATGTATTTTGATGGTGCCAATAGCAAGGAAGGATCTGGAGCTGGAATATTGCTCATATCTCCAAATGGTAAAACTTTCAAATTCTCCTTTACTTTGCTATTCTCATGCACAAATAATGTTGCAGAATATGAAGCTCTATTGATAGGTCTAAGGTTGGCATCAAGTCATGGTCTAAAATGTTTAAAAGTAGTGGGTGATTCTGAGTTAGTTGTCTCCCAAGTTAGATCAAAGTATGCTTCAAAAAATAAAAAATTAAAGCAGTATAGGAATGCAGTATGGGATGCAATTGAAAGCTTCAGTGCTTTTAACATTTGTTGGATGGAAAGAAGTCAGAAAAGAATGGCATACTTGTTGGATAATGTGGCCCTTAGACCTGAAGATGTTACATTTGCAAATATATCCAATATAGAGGTACAAGCTAGGCCTTCTATCCCTAATAATCTAGAAAATTGGTAGGTTTTCTCTGATGACCAAGACATATTAAGATTTATCCAATGTGAATCTCATTTTTGTGACAAAGAAATGGATTTCAATACTTATGTTGATACAGTGAATGGTAAAGATGTAATTTTTGGGAAAGAAGTTCTGCAGTTGAAATCAAATTGGGTTCCCAAAGGATTAGTTTCTCTTGAAAGGGCATTTGACAATAAGGACAAAGCTTTTTTTGCTAGTACTAATAAAACCAATGAGCTTGAAGAAATAAACTTTGGCACAAGAATAGTCCCCAAGAAGGTTTATATAGGTAAGTGTTTGTCCCCAAGAACTAGAAAAAATTTGATTGATCTTCTCAGAAAATTTAGGCATGTTTTTGCTTGGTCTTATGAAGATCTCAAAGCCTATAGAGAAGACCTCTTTCAACATGAAATTCCACTCAAAGAAGGTACAAGACCTATTAGACAAAAGTTGAGACCTGATAGCCCTACCTTGTGATGAACTACAACTTATTCAGAACTAGAATGAAGAATTTGTAATTCAAGATTACTGAGGAGTTGCTGGTTAGATATGCAAGATGATTAAATCAGTATTATGTTGTCATTGATGTCAACTAGCTTGACAATACTTATCTTGTAAATTACTATAGTGACACATCTGAAGGAAGCTGAAAGAGATGAAGAATAGAAATATCTACATAAGGAAGATGCATATAACAGATGAGGATAAGGAATACACTAAGTAACTTGTTGGTGAGTCTATGACTTGATGGAATTGACTTTATTATGTTGCATTCATCTATGATGAAGAATAGAGCTGAAAGACACAAAGTAGTGTTGTCAATAAATAAAGCATTTCAGTATACACCGATGAAGAGTAGTGTATACCGAGCGTAGTATTAACCAAGCTTGTGTTCACAGATGCATTTCTTTGTTAATCGAGCAAAATAGAAAGGAATTAAATGATCAGTTTAGCTGTTAAAGTGATGAGCTATAAAGTGTATGAAATCAAGGTAATAGATAATGTTTGTTATGAAGATTGACGGCTAACCTAAATCAAAAGGATCTAATGGAGAAAATTGAAACATGTTATTGACACATCAACCGAGGGAGCTTAAAGCGGCAAAACCTATAAATATGATTAAGTGGCAAAATCTGATGCAGGAAAAGAAAATGATTTACTCATCTATATAAGAGACATTGATTTCATTATGAAACAGATGCCAGAAGAAGAAGATATTGTAGAATAATTGCATGGAGAAGTTTTTTCTGATCATATTGGTTAATAAGAACCGAGTTGCAGGACAGTTATCGAGCTACAAAGAGTTCTTACCGATGGATAGTAAGTTGATACAATATTGAATCTGAAGTGTTATATTGGTCAGAAGTATTTAATGAGCTGAACATTGATATGTAAACTACAAACTGAAGTTGTATTTAGGAAGATCATCTACTATTACACATTTAACCGTTGTACATAGTTAAATCTCTTAACTGAGTGGACTATGAAAGTCTTTTGATGTTTCATTCATAGAGTGAACATTGTTATCCTATCAACCCAAGAGTGACTTCTAGTTGGACAATAACTTCTAGTCTAAAATCCTCTAACAAGGTCACACCTAACAGTGTGTTTGTAAACCTTTAACAGGGTTGGGTCTTCCCTAACCTCACTTTAGAAGAGTGAACAATTTTGGGTTGCCAGTCCCAGGTGATTTTTCCCTTTACAGGGTTTCCACATTAAATCTCTTGTGTTATGTGTTGATTGTGATATTTTTTTGTGGTCATACTTTGCATATTACATGTTAGATTTAATCGGTAATCAATATAGAGTTTAGATTGTTAATTGGTAAATACATAGACAATGGAGGTATTATATGTTTATTGACATGCAGAAGTAGTAGAATTGTTTTGGATTATACATTTTGAATTGGGACACTAGATAACTGATTCACCCCCCCTCTTAGTTATTCTAACAATTGGTATGAGAGCGGTGGTTGCTTAGAATAGAGTTTTAAGGACTTCAGAAAAAAGGTCTCAAGATGTATAAGAGGGAAGTGCCAAAGCTGAACAAAGATAACTTTGCAGTATGGAAAAGCTAGATGAAGCTGCACATATCTAGAATTGGGAATTCTGAATTAGAACTGATGGAGAATGGCTACATTGAATCGACACTAGGTCCCCTAACTCTTGATCAACTAAAGGATATGTATGAACACAATATCACTATGATGGAACTTGCTGCTACCTATACCAATGCCGAATTTAATGATATCAAGGGATGTGATACTACTAAGAAGATGTGGGACAAGCTGACTCTAATATACAGTGGAGATGTGAATGTCAAGAGAGCCAGAGTACAAAGCCTAAGAGGTCAATTTGATGATATGAAGATGAAAGAAGGTGAGAACATTGTGCAATACACAAATAGACTAAAAGAGGTAGTACATGCTATTAGAGCATCTGGTGGAGCTATTGATGATGAAATAATGATACGCAAGATTCTCAAAACTTTGCTACCAATTTATGTGATCAAGATCTCTGCAATTCATGAAACAAGGGCTACATCCAACCTCACCCTTGACACTTTGATCGGTAAGCTCACAACCTTTGAACTAAATAACTTTGATAACAGTGTTGTACCTTCTATTGAATCCACTTTCATGTCCTCTTTGAAGATTGGTAAGTCTAGTAGCAAGAATGATAAGAACAATGAAAGTGACAGCAATATCGATGATGAACTTTATGAGCTTGAAGCTCTTATGGCCAGAAGATTGCCCAAAGGTAAGGGAAGATATAGAGGCAAGTTACCTCTAGCATGCTTTAATTATAAAGAAGTTGGCCACATCACTGCTAAATGTCCAAATAAGAAAGATGATGATAGATCCAAAGACCGATCGGAAGGAAGCTATGGGAGAAGAGTCAACAAAGGCTATCGACACAACAATAGAGACAACTGAGATAGTTATGACAAAGGGAAAAATGTATGTTACATAGCCAAAGAATTTGAATCTGAATCCGACATTGATGATGATGTAGAAGTAGTATTTGTTGCTATGAAGGATGATTCAGAGGAAGAAGAGAAACATGAGGAGACAACATTGATCTCTAAAGTAAGCAAAAATGATACATGGATCATAGAAAGTGGCTACACACATCATATGACTGGTGATATAGAGAAATTTGATCTAATTGATGAATATGATGGTGGATCTGTTAGAATGGGAAATGATGCACCTTGTATGGTGAGAGGTAAAGGTTCATTGATGATTAATGACATAATAAAATGTGAGAATGCATAATGGGTAGATGGGCTAAACTACAATTTGATAAGTGTGGCATAGTTGAACAACTTAGGTCACCAACTTGCTTTTGAGAGTACAAAGGTAAGAATCTATGATGATGGAGGAAGACTTGTTGGGACCGGTACATAATCCAGAGGTAATCTATTTTATCTTGATATTGATCAATCCTCTTGTTAGTACTAGTGAAAATTCCATGGTTGCAATATTTTTTCTCCATGCCTCTGCAATTACTTTTCCATTTTCCTGGCAAAACCCTAGGCAAAAATTCAAATTCTAGCCATTTGCAGGAAAAACCCTAAGTGTGCCCTATGCTTTGTTCTATTTTCATGTTACTTTTTGGGTCACTTAAAACTGATAAACACGTGCATTAAATTTTTCACTCGGCGGTTTTTATTTTCCCTAAGTTTCCAAGCGCCCAACTTTAATTTTTCCTAAATCTGTCGATATAATTTTTCCTAAGTCTAGCGCTTTAATATTTTCTAAATGTTCTGGCTTAAGTCTTTTCTTGGGCCTAGCTCTGACAACATCTTGATCTAATGGTGGGTGTATCTTCACAAAGGATGTGTTGGATGCATGAGATTTTAAGACAGCCATTGATTCTTTTTTGTGATGTCATCTTTTCTTTCAACGGGTCCACTGCCAGGTGTGCATAGTTGGCGGTTCCTCATTGGCCGATGGATTTCATGAAGTGGCATGAGTGGGACTAGGTGGGGTCATGTTGTTAGTTTCCTGAGGATTGTGTGGTTGTCACATGATCACATGGAATATTCCATCCCCTTGTGATCATGCAACGACCATTGATTTTGAATCTTTCCTGAACATGTCAGTGGGACTTGGTTGCTGGTGTGTCTGTCAGAGGGGTCCTAATGTGTCAGAGCATTGAAAGTCAGTGTATGTTCTTAAGGATTTTTTCTTACACATGTGATGATGCACCATTCATTTGATGTTCCAGGTGGGATTTATCTCTTTGTGGGTCCAATGACATGTTGGTACAATTGACGGTTTGTGATTGGTCCATGAGGTAATACTATGGAGCTTGTCAGTGGGTCCTATGTCAGAGTTGACTTAGCAGAGGTAGGGAATGGTATGATGACATGTGGTGATTTTCAAGTGGGCCCAAGGTTATCAAAGTTTTTTGGTGGCTCAGACAAAATGTTTAGTGGGCTGTTTCCTCTGTGTTCGCTCGTTCGCAAAGTAACCTAGCAAAGTTCTAAATCTTTTAGCGAATGGGTGAATACTCTATTCGCTGAATCTCCAAATAAATTAGTAAGGCCCTAAATTTCTCAGTGAACATGTGATTGTCTTTGGTCACGTATTTTCCAAAAGGGTCAAAAGGTTAAGGGTTAGCCAAGAATAGTGGGACCATCTGGTGATTCATTACTGAGGTGTTATATTGTGATTGGCCGAGCTAGAAAATGATGCAGACACATCAGTGGGCCCAAGAGATTCTAAAGGATGTAGAGATAGAAGGATCTAATGACCATCTGATGTTTGCATAGAATATTTTGAGGCTATCCAAAATTACAATAGTCATTTGATCTAAGGCTTATAAGGAGTGGGTCCAAAATGCTGATTCTTTATTGACGTGCTCTGTTTTCATTGGTTCGAAGGTTTTATGAGGTGGAAAAGTGATTTTTTAAGATTTTGTTGACTATTGAGGGATTCTACGAGCTGCTTGATCTGCCAGGAATAAGATGCATCAACGGTCACATTTTGAAGTTGAGCTAGTTATCATTTTTATTCAAATTCAAATATCCTACAGGGTTTTGCTAGGGTTTTGAACCAGTAAAGTCATACAAAGAAATGCGGTGGCCAGGAATTGAATTCTTCAGTATAGATTGTAGTTGGGGAAGGATACAAAAGGCATAAATTATAGATAAAATCCAATTTTGTTCCTAATGATGCCATGCCAGTTGAACATCAGGGTTGAATAATTGAAGAAAGGCCTTCATTGTAGTTTGATAGCTTGATGATAAAATCAGATTTGTGGAAATTGAGCCAGGAATGGCATTGAAGACATAAAGCATGTCGGCTCAATTGCAAAATATCTCACCTATTTTAGTAGTGTAGTTATTATAAACCCTTAGGGGTTGTTGTAAAGGTTTTTTAGGTTAATTTTTTGTAGCCCTAGAATGATCGATTGCTTGTTGCATCTCTTAGTATAAAGAGATTTTTCATGATCATTCGAATGGATTGGAAGTTCAGGTGTTCAAAAAATAGAGATTTTTGAAACCCTAGCTTTTCAGTCAAGGATTGTAATTTTTGATATCATTTTATCAAACAATAGAGAAGAAATATAGGTTATCTTCATCTTGTAAGCTTTCTATTTTGGATACTGTATGCATATGGTGAAAGGTTATACTTAATACAAACCTCAGATCTTAGCTCTCCTTTGCTCTATTCTTAGAATCTTTAAATATTTGCATAAGGTTTATATGAATGTATTGGTGCTTTGAGTTCCAACCTAGGGTTAGATTAAATATTTCTCAAAGTGGGATATGTGTTCTTAGAGTTTATTTGAAGGATTCTCATAAGTAGGAAAGATTTGAAGCCCTTTGTGTTTATGTCTAAAGACCAATTTTAGACACCATTTGTATCCATTCTTTTCCTTGATATCATGCCCAATGGATAAGGCACTGGCCTATATTCTCCTATCTTTGTGTTGAGAAGAGTGATTCAAATCTTATAATCCCAAATCATTCAAATCACTACCAGTCTTTACTTTTATTTACATTTGTGTATTGTCTTACCCAGTGATGGAGAGTCAATGAACAATAGGTTCTTGTTTAGTACTTTCTCACTATATCCATCTGTTGAAAGATCCAATAAAGAAATAAGGGGCAGAGTTAGAACTATCAGTCAGAGTTAATACTATTGGATCAGGTGCACCTACCTTGGTTTTGCAGAGCCAGAAGTAGAAGAGGGTAGTCTTATCCGTATAGTTGGTCCAGTTGTTTATAGATTGCCCATATTTGGAGCTAACCATTCCTTAACATCCATCATAAGCATATTGGTATCTCATGGAGTGTAAAATCCTATCCAGGAACCAACACCTCTTGTTTGTTAATGAAAGATGAAGATGCATGGTTGTGGCATAAGAGGTTATGTCATGTGAATTTTGATAACATGGTCAAGGTTAGTAAGAAGAAAAGAGTTAGAGGATTTCCTAACTTGTCAAAACCGGATCATGCTATGTGTCATGAATGTCAGAAAGGTAAGATGACTAAGTCCAGTTTTAAAAGAAAATACTACTCAACAAAGAAGATACTTGAATTGGTTCATACTAACCTATGTGGTCCTATGAGAACTCAGAGCTATTATGGTGATAGATACTTTATTCTTTTTGTTGATGACTACACTAGATTGATGACTATTATGTTTCTGAAAGATAAATCTGAAGCTTTTAAGTTGTTTAAATGGTATAAGGCTAAGGTAGAAAAAGAGACTAGAAAAGAAATCAAATGTTTAAGATCTGATAGAGGAGGTGAATTTATCTCCGATGAATTTACTAATTTTTGTAATGAGAATGGTATTAAGAGACAGGTCTCTGCACCGAGAACACCTCAGTAGAATGGGATTGCTGAAAGAAGGAATAGGTCAATCATTGACTGTGCTAGAACACTAATGCTACAAAAGAATGTTTCTCAGACATATTGGAGGGAAGCTGTTAGCATAGCTATATATGTGCTTAACTAAGTACAAATGAAGAAGGACACCAACCAGACACCTTATGAGCTATGGTTTGGACACAAACCTACTGCAAGTTATTTTAAAATTTTTGGAAGCAAATGTTTTATTCTGAAGGATGAGAGAAATGGGAAATTTGATTTTAAATGTGATGAAGGAATATTCTTAGGATATTCTACTAAGAGTAAAGCATACAAATGTCTGAATAAGGTTACAAATAAGATGATTGAAAGTACTAATGTTCGCGTTGATGAGTATGATGACATAAACACTGAAGAAAGAAAGGAACTGGAAGACTATGGTAGATTCACTTACATTGAACTTCTTGACTATCTACCAAAGTTGCAACCTATGATAACTGGTCAGTAGGAAAATAACCCCAAGGAACAGGAAAGGGAAACCGACGAACAAGATGGTGCTACCGAGTAAGCAAATGAACCTAAACAGGATGAACAAGAAAGAAGAAACCAAGTACTGGCTAGATTTGTCATAAGACATCATCTTGAGACACAAATTATTGGAAATAGACAAGCTGGAATGTAGATTAGAAGCAAAACAAGACAAGGTACATGTTTAGTTTGTGAATTTGAACCAAAGAATGTGAAAGTTGCATTAGAAAATGAAGAATGGGTTAATGCAATGAAGGAGGAAATAGAACAAATAGAGAAAAACAAAACTTTGTCCTTAGTACCCCGACCTAAAGATAAGAATGTTATCAGTACTAAATGGATATTCAGAAACAAAATGAATGAAAATGGTGAAGTGACAAGAAATAAAGCGAGATTGGTATGCAAGGGATATGCACAGGAAGAAGGCATTGATTGTGGTGAAACATTTGCACCTGTTGCTAGATTGGAAGGAGTTAGAATGCTACTTGCATATGCTACACACAAGAAATTTAAGGTCTATCAAATGGATGTGAAATCAACATTTCTGAATGGTATACTTGAAGAAGAGGTCTACATAGAACAACTTGAAAGATTCATTGATCCAGACAATAAAAACATGGTATGTAGATTACACAAAGCTTTATATGGTTTGAATCAAGCACCAAGAGCATGGTATGAAAGACTGCATACTTACCTGTTAAGTATTGGATTTGTAAGAACCAGTGAGAACATCAATTTGTACATGAAAGGTGATACTGATGACACTATTATCATTGCTAAAAATTTTGTTGATGATATTATTTTTGGAGGTCAAGATCATATATGTAAATATTTTGCTAATGACATGAGGAATGAGTTTGAAATGTCTATGTTCAGAGAGATTAAGTTCTTTCTGGGATTACAAGTGATACAACAGAGTGATGGGATATTCATCACATAGTCCAAGTACATAAAGGAAGTCTTGAAGACATTTGGCATGGAAGATGCTAAACCTATGGGAACACCGATGGCTACTGGAAGTAAATTGCCAAAGGAAGATGAAACTATAGAGGTAAACCAGACACTTTACCGATCCATGATTGGTAAGCTAATGTATGTAGTTCATAGTAGACTACATATAGCACATGCTATGGGAATTATTGCTAGATATTCTGCTAATCCTAGAGAATCACACATGATTGCTACTAAAAGAATCTTAAGATATCTAAAAAAGATAGAAGATTATGGATTATGGTATCCTAAGGAAGGTAAGTTTGAGCTGAAAGTTTACACTGATGCTGATTGGGCTGGAAATGTGGATGATAGAAAAAGTACCACTGGAGGAGCATTTTTCTTTGGTGAAAGACTTGTAACCTAGACAAGTAAAAAGTAGGCTTGTATTTCTCAGTCTACAACTGAAGCAGAGTATGTTGCTGCTACTACTAATTGCTCAAACATTTCATATATCAAACAAGTGTTGGAAGGAATGAATGAGGTAATCACTGACCCGATGATCATATACCGTGACAACACAAGTGTAATTAATATCTCAAAGAATCCTGTGATGCACTCAAAGACAAAGCATATATCAATTAATTATCACTACTTAAGAGAACAAGTGCAAGAGAAGAAAGTAAAGTTGGAATTTTTTACATCTAAAGAACAACTTGTAGACATTTTTACAAAGCCTCTACCAAAGGACACTTTTGAATATTTGAGGACTAGACTTGGGGTCCATCCTCTGTCTATAGGTCACTAATGTGATTTGGATGTTGCATCAGCCTAATCTTATCAGAAGATCATCCATGTTGATGTGGCATAGTTCACACTTTGAAATTTGTTCAAGGTTGTGATTAAGTTTGAAGAACTAAAATAGTTTGGGATATTAGTATACTCAGATATAGAGGGAGTATTGGACACCAGAGAATTATTTAGCTACTACAGAACTGATTATTTATTTGTTTCTTTGGTATTGTTGTCAAAGGGAGAGATAAATAATATGAAAAGAAAAGGAGATTTTCACTGATGAGAACTATCTAAGGGAGAGATGATCTAAAAGGAAATTGAGAATTGAAAAGATTATATCTACAGAATGAAAAAGCTATATTTTATAATGCTGTTTTAGTAACATAGTGATTAAACATATTAAGCTAGGGAGAACATACACTACACAACATTTGATCATAGAGTTGTAGAAAAAATGTTTGGTATGTGTATGGTACATTTCATATTACTTGAGTTGCCATCAATGCCAAAGGGAGAGATTGATGAACTACAACTGATTCAGAACTAGAATGAAGAATCTATAATTCAAGATTACTGAGGAGTTGATGATTAGATATGCAAGATGATTAAATTAGTATTATGTTTTCATTGATGTCAACTAGCTTGATAGTACTTATCTTGTAAGTTACTATACCGACACATCTGAAGGAAGGTGAAAGAGATGAAGAATAGAAATATCTACATAAGGAAGACGTATATAACAGATGAGGATAAGGAATAAACTAAGTAACTTGTTGATGAGTCTGACTTGATGGAATTGACTTTATTATGTTGCATTCATCTCTAATAAAGAATAGAGTTGAAAGACACAAAGTAGTGTTGTCGGTAAATAAAGCATTTTAGTATACACCGACGAGGTGTAGTGTATACCAAGAGTAGTATTAATCGAGCTTGTGTTCACCGATGCATTTCTTTGTTAATCAAGCAAAAATAAAAGGAATTAAATGATCAGTTTAGTCATTAAAGTGATGAGTTGTAAAGTGTATGAAATCAAGGTAACGGATAATGTTTGTTATGAAGATCGATGGCTAACATAAATCAAAAGGATCTAATGGAGCAAATTGAAACATGTTACTGACACATCAACCGAGGGAGCTTAAAGTGACATAATCTATGAATATGATTAAGCGACAAAATCTGATGGAGGAAAAGAAAATGATTTACTCATCTATATAAGAGACAGTGATTTCATTATGAAATGGATGCCGGAAGAAGAAGATATTGTAGAATAATTGCGTGGAGAAGTTTTTTCTGATCATAATGGTTAATAAGAATCGAGCTACATAACAGTTACTGAGCTATAGAGAGTTATTACTGACAGATAGTAAGTTGATATAGTATTGAATTTGAAGTGTTATATTGGTCAGAAGTATTTAATGAGCTGAACATTGATCTGTAAACTAAAAATTGAAGTTGTATTTAGGTAGATCACCTACTATTACACATTTAACCATTGTATATAGTTAAATCTCTTAACCGAGTGGACTATGAAAGTCTTTTGATGTTTCATTCATAGAGTGAACATTGTTATCCTATCAACCCCATAGTGACTACTGGTTGGATGATAACTTCTAGTCTAAAATCATCTAACAAGGTCACACCTAACAATGTGTTTGTAAACCTTTAACAGGGTTGGATCTTCACCGACCTCACTTCAGAAGAGTGAACATTTTTGGGTTGTTGGTCCCAGGTGGTTTTTCCCTTTATAGGGTTTCCACATTAAATCTCTTGTGTTATGTGTTGATTGTGATATTTATTTATGATCATACTTTGCATATTACATGTTAGATTTACAATCAATACAGAGTTTAGATTGTCAATCAGTAAATACATAGATAGTGAAAATATTTTATGTTTACTGACTTGCAATAGTAGTAGAATTGTTTTAAAGTAGAATTGAATTGGGACACTGGATAACTGATTCACCCCCCCTCTCAGTTATTCTAACACCTTGGCACCTAAAATGCAAGGAGAAATCAAGAAGATGATGGATGCTAGAATAATCAAGCCTATTAGGCACTCTACTTGGGTTTCAAATTTGGTGCCTGCCAGAAAGAAGAATGGTGACATTAGGCTTTGTGTTGATTTTAGAAATCTTAACATAAATTCTCTAAAGGATAACTATGGATTACCAAATATGGAGAACATGTTGCAGAAAGTCACTAGATCAGAATTGATGTCCATGATGGATGGCTTTTCTGGTTACAATCAGGTTATGGTTAAAGACATAGAGCAATTTAAAACTACATTCACAACCCCATGGGGGACATATGTTTATGTAAGGACACCTTTTGGGTTGACTAATGTTGGTGCCACTTTTCAAAGGGCCATGGATGTAGCCTTTGCAAATTTCATTGATAGGTTCATGGTGGTATATCAAGATGATCTAACAACATTCTCAGCCAAGGAAGAACAACATTGCCAACATTTAGAAAGGATTTTCATTAGACCATTAGAGTATGGGGTTTCTTTGAACCCAAAGAAATGTGCTTTTGGTGTGGTAGAGGGAAAACTTCTAGGGCATATTGTTTCAAAGGATGGAGTGAGGATAGACCCTGAAAGGGTGGAAGCTATTGATAAACTATCTCTACCAAAGAATATCAAGGGAATTCAGTCCTTTTTAGGACAAGTTAATTTCTTGAGGAGATTTATTACAAACTTTGTAGAAATTAGCATTCCCATATCAAGAATGTTGAAAAAGGGAGCAAAGGTGGAATAAAATGTGGAAGCAATGCAAGATTTTAATGAAATTAAAAGGGCTATCAAGCATGCTCTAGTTTTGAAAACACCAGATTACAGAAAACCCATGCAGATATTTTCTTTTACATCTGCCCATACCATTGCAGTAGTGCTATTACAGAAAAATGCTAATGGTTTTGAACAACCTATTTCTTTTTTCAGCAAGACCTTGCAAGCAGCAGAACTAAATTATGAAATTATTGAAAAGAAAGCTTATGCCTTGGTAAAGGCTATTAAAACATTTAGGTGTTATCTAGTTGGAGCCACAGTGGTTGCCTATGTTCGAAGTGCTGCAGTCAAGGATATCTTGGTCCAGCAAGAAGTTTTAGGAAGAAGATTTAGATAGATCAATAGGATTCAAGATTTTAATATTGACATTCACATTACAAAGTTGGTAAGAGGGTTGGACCTAGAAAAGTTGATGGCTCAAAGCAATCTAACTGCAAACCACATAAACATGTTGGAGGAGGATCAAAGACCTTTTGTGTGTAACATGGATTGTTGTGAGTGGTACAAAGATATTGTTAAATATTTGCAAAAGATGGTTTTACCTCCTGGATTAGATGATAAAAAGAAAAGAAATATTAAGCTTCATTTCATATGATATGCAATTATAAGTGGTGAGTTATGGTGGAGGAGCAATGAGGGTGTCTTGCTTAGATGTGTAGATCCGGATAAGGCCAAGCTCTTGATGGATGAAATGCATAATGGGATTTGTGGAGGACATTATATGGAAAAGACTACAGCCCACAAGATCATTAGGTCAGGTTTTTGGTGGTCATCACTTTTCAAAGATACCCATCAATTTGTAAAAAAGTGTGACCCTTGTCAAAGATTTGCAGGAAAATTGAAATTCAGTGGAAACCTGCCTCTCAAACCTGTTACTGTTTAGGCTCCTTTCCAAAAGTGGGGTATGGATTTCATTGGTGAAATCCCTAATAGGCCCAGTGGTGGACATTCTTATATCTTGGTGACAACTGATTACTTCACCAAGTGGGTTGAAGAAATCCCTTCAAGAAGAGCAACTAGTAAGGTGGTAACAGATTTTATGATGCAAAATTTCCTTACAAGTTTTGGTTGCCCAGAAACCGTGGTGGTTGATAATGCAATGTGCTTTAGGTCAGAGGATTTTGTTGACTTTTGTTAGGAAAATGGTATTAAAATCTCATACTCATCTCCCTACCATCCATAGGGAAATGGCCAGGGTAAATCCAGTAATAAGAGTTTGATTAAAATTTTGAAAAGAGTATTAGATAAGAATAAGAGGGCCTGGGACTCTAAGTTGTTACAAGCCTTATGGGCCGATAGGGTTAAAGTAAAGAAAGCAATAGGGTGTGCTCCTTTTGACTTGGTATATGGGATTAATGCAAGATTAACCTAGAACAATTTGCTACAGATGTATCAATTCATACAGACATATGATGATGATATGGAGGAAGATATGACTGTTAGAATAAATGATTTAATTCAATTGAATGAGGTAAGAAATGATGCCCATGTTAAAAATGAGAAGATGCAGGCCTAGTGCAAAAACCTGTATGAAAAAAGGACTACTTAGAGAAATTTTGCAAATGGTGATTTGGTCCTGATGTGGAATGCAAGATTAGAAGATAAAGGAAAGCATGGGAAATTTGATCCCACTTGGTTAGGCCCATATATCATTGAAGAAAAAATGGGGAACAAGTTCATATGTATTGAAGAATCTAATAGGAGAGCTCATGGAATTGCTAGTTCATGGTAAATTCTTAAAATTTTACTTCTCTTAAATATTTAAATGAGTCTCTCTATAGGTTTAGATTTAGGGTTTTGTGTGCAATTCTATTTGCCAGTTGAAATTTTGTTCTGGTTTTCTCTTCCAAGAGATTATAGTTTCCTCGTTGTATTTGTAGGAGATACATGTCCCCAAGCATGAGCCACTGTTATCACTATCCTAAAATTTTTCATCCTCATGTTAAAATTTTTGAAAAACCTAGTTCTTAGACCTAGTTGTGAGGTTTTATGGTTAAAACCCTAGGTTTTCAAGAAGCCCTACCTGGTCTTAGCATTGTTATATTTGTGTGTTACTTTTTGGCTCACTAACTCTCCAAATAAACATGTGTGATATTGACCCCTTTTAAGTGACCACTTTATATGTTATATTGTTAGGTTGTCGAACGAGACCCTTTTTAATATTTCTCTCAAAGCCTAAGTTTCTTGTAAATTTTTCTAAGTGACTAACCCTTTAAAAATGAGTGGTTGTCGTTGAATCTCAAGGTTCCCTATTGTCTTCTTTTCTGACATGCGATTTGGTGACAAGTGGACATCTGTCTTGGTGGGCCCGTCTTTGGTGTTGTGTTGGTGATTAAACCAAGTAGTGCATCGATGACTGTCATTATACCATTGGGTTGAGATGATTCCTTTTTAAGCATCGTGGAATAGTGACAAGAATCCGATCAAGCTTTACTGACAGTAGGAGGATTCTGGCATGTCAGTCTCAGTGGCATGTTTTCTAGGTTGACACCTATCTTAGGTGACGTAACAGCTGTGGGGTTGGACTTTTCAAAGGATAAAGCATAGTTTGATCTTACAGTTGTCATTGTACCATTGATGGAAGATGTGAAGTATTTAAGCTTCATGGTATGGCAATAATCATTCGATGCTGTATGATGGACAAGATGGTGAGTGGGCCCTAAATTTCCATGTCACTCTGACATGTGTGTTTTTGATTGGTTGAAATAAGCATGATGTGGTGGTCGACAGGATGTTTGATATTAAAGAAGAAAATGAGAAAGGGCCCGCCCACCTATTCTTGTAAACGTGATAGCTTTTGATTCGACAGAAAGATAAGTGAAGTGTTATTGAGGGGTTGGTTTTCTTAGATACTTAAGGTTCGAACAGATCTCATGGTTGTCGGTATACCACTGTGATAAAGTGCATGATTTTTAAGGTCTGCAGTATAGCAATAGCCGTTGATCTTATTTAAAGGATGAGGACTGAAGGGTGGGTCCTCTGTTGCCAGTTCATGCTGATAGGTTTGTTTCTGATTGGCTGAAGGAAGAGATGACATGTCAGGTTGTCAGTATACTTGACACCAAGGAGAAAGTTAGGGTTTTTCACCTACTATTTTGTCTAACGTGGCATTTCCTGATTTGATGAAGGTTTCAAAAGGGAAGGTGGGGTCATTGGTTTGGGAAATGATAAAGCGCTATGAGTTGGAAAGAATCCTATGGTTGTCGTTACACTGCTGGGGAAAGATGCTCAGATTCTATGCTCGCACTTTAGTGACAAGGTGATACTTGTCCACTATGATTAGGGTAAAATTAAGTTGTTTCATTTCCCACATGGTTTAATTTGAACTATTCTCATTGGCTGGGAACTCATTTGGGAAAAATAAAAAGAAGGTTGTGTGACTATTTTTGGTGATCATCCGATCTGCTGAAAATGAAACAAGATCAATGGTCCAAATTCAAATTTTTACTCTATGACGTTGTTCACGTCTTGTGAATGCTAAAGCCGCCAGTTTTTAGTAATGGTGGACTTATTGAGCTATGTGTAGATGAATTTTAAATGGTTGGCAACATTATATACCCCAAATTTGATCGTTGTTTTCTTTACCACTCTCATAAGCATTTTGGCGAACTGGATTGTTCTCTGGATCGATATCAAGCAATTTTTTTCAAGTGCTTGGTAGGTCATAATTTTTTGAATTCAAGAATTATTTGAAGTCTGTGAAGGAATTGTCGGAGGAATTCTATTGCTTACTGATATTTTGAGGGTTTTTCTCAGGTATTTATATATTATTCTAAAAATCCCTAGTTTAAAATGCCACCAAAGAGGGGACTATCTAGGCAGACAGAGTATATAGATAGTGGTGTCTTTGAAGACTTAATGCAATTGCTCCTACATTCAGATAATGGGGTAGCTAGATTGAAAGAATTGGTCCTGAGGAACCCTAGGGATTATGTAAACATTGGGCTCCATGATAGAGGGAACTGGATGAGAGATGCTAGGGTGGGAGAAGATTATAGCGGTCTTATTTTGTTTAAAGTAGTATACTCATAGAGAAATTCATGTGCCCCCCTTAGCAACATATGGAAATTTGATATAGGAAAGTTGGTAGTTCCTGGAGTTTTCATGGATCTAGAATTGTTAATTCAAATCACTAAGTGCTATGATCCTGTGACAAAATGTGTCAATGATATAAATGGAAATAATTTGATTAGTATCACAAAAGATGAGATTAGGGAAGTCTTCTCATTGAATGACCCTTTTGTTGGGTTAGAGAAAATAGATTTTACTGAATTTACTCAGGTGTATGAAGCCTAGAAGGATTATTTGAGGACAAAGCCTCTGAGGGATTTTTTAGACCAGATTGGATCCATGTGTGTTATCAGCCCAAGTACACTAGAGCCCTTCAGGATGGATTTATTCAGTAAGAGAGCACAGGGTTTTTACAAGTCTTTGACTTTAATCCTAGGGCATGATGAGGCCACTCATATGCCAATTCCATATATGTTCATGATGGTGCCATCACTACATCCCCAATTGGCACTAATCTTTAACTTTGCCTCTCACTTGGCTGACCTGATCCATGAGGGATTGATGGGAATAAAGAATATGAAGGTTAGTAGGCCCTTTGGGTGGTATTCTATGCTCATGGATATGTTCTTGTACAAAGGTGAGCAATTTTTTAGTTCAAAAGTGAACATTGTTAAGGAGAGAAATGGAGAAACCCTTCCAGTCCAATTGTGGACCACAACTTTATCATGGGATAGAGTTGATGCTTGTTTTATTGCCTTTGACAAGGATTTTGCTTCAAGACTTAGGACATTGTTATGTTTTGACAATCCTAGAATCCCAAGGGAGTTACTAAGATTAATTAGACCAAAGGAATATTGTCAGGACATTACTATAGTCCATAATTTTGGGGATATCATATTATATCATGTTTCTACAATTTTTAGAGTTTATGGTTGCAGGAAGGCACCTTACATTTTTCCCTACAAAGTTCCACTAAAGGTAGGATATGCTAAAATATTAAGGCAGATTGGTGACCCATAAGAGAATGCCCTTACTGGTAAAGGAAGAGGGAATTTATTCCCTAATATTACAATTGCTCATCAGTATGTTATTACTAAGGGAGGATGGGTATATTTGAACCAAGTATTGCAACCCTATAGAATGCCTACAACTGCAACAAGATGTGCAGATAATGAGAGTTTCCTATCAGGAATGTTTAGAGATAAGATTAGGTGTGCTCTTATGGAGCACCAATTCAATTTTCCTAAGGATCTAATAAGAAATGAGTTTGACCTCCAAACTCAAGAAATAAAGAAGGAAAAGTGGGTGATCTACAAGAAGACTGTAGATTTCATAAATTTTTTTGATTGATCTTATGATCCATTAAAGGGTTTTGAGCCATGGGAAAGAAAGGTAGAGGCTCTTATGGAGCATTTTGAAGGCATCATGCATGTAGTAAATGAGAAGAGTGCTACTGTGAGCAAGACAGACCTTGAGAAGGCTAGGAAAATTTTGAGCCAGCTAGGATATATAAAATTGACCCCAAGGGGAGTCTATACTATGCAAAAGAGAAGTGGGTACACTGTTCTTTTACCAATACAGCAGAGAGGTGAGGATATTCCTTCCACTTCAAGAGGAAAGAGGACTATGGATTATCCAACAATGCAAGGACCCTCTCCAAAGAGACAAAAACAAGAGGGGTCAAGATCAGAACAAAATGTATACTCTCCCTCTCAATCCCCTTTACATTTAGATGAGCATGGGGTAGTTGAACAATTGGTATAGATGAGGAACGAGGGAAACATTTTTGTTTCCAATGATGAGTTGCAAGAAGGAATACAAGAGGCACCTAGGTAGGTTGCCATGGATCTTACCATTGCTGAATTTGAGGGTAAACAAATGGACCCTATTTTAAAACAAGCCAGTGATTCTTTTGTCGCTAATGAAAAATTTGTTAAGACTAGGGCATTCTTCCAATTTTTGTGGAGAATGAGAATAAACAAATTTAAAGAAATACGTGAGAAGAAGAATGAAGAGTTCCCTGATAGGGACATAATAGAGATAGAAACTAAGACCAAGGGATAGATGGTAAAGTAGTTTGAAAAGATTACTCCTGAGGAGGAAAGGGCTATGGTCCATGCTACAGGGTTGCTAATTCTGCTAGAATGGGATATTGTTGATGCAATAGTCTTTGATCAAGTCAGGAAGAGTAAGGTAAAGACTCTTGCCACTATGGAACAGGCACAACAAGCTGCTAGGGGAATTTATTTTTTAGAAGATCACCTAGCCTTGGTAATGTGGTCCCTTAAGAGGGAGGAAGACAAAGGAAAAAGAGAGGCTCTCTCTATAGAATATGCGGGAAATTTATTGGTACAAAGAGTAGGTGAGACTTTTGGTGTAGAAGCTTCAAACTTAATTTTGGAGACTGCCAAATTTAATGTCAAGGTGGTAGAGAAAGATGCTCAAGAAAAAGAAGAGCTAAGGCTCAAATTTGAAACTGTCCTCAAGTCTTACAATGAGCTCAAGATAGAGCTGATCTAAAAGAACAAGTTAGTTGCTGAATTATGAGGACCATAGGATCACAAGTCAGCACAACTAATGATAGCTGACAAACCTGTAGTGGCTTCATCCTCTAGTCCTATCATTGAGTTTCCACCATCACCCTACCTAGAGACATATTTAGATGCATCTAAATATGAAGAAAGAATACGAAGACAAGGTAACATAAGCTGTTATGTAGTTTGCTACAAACTTGAATCCCATAGTCTTGTTTGACCATGCTAAAAGGCTAAAGGTATTACTTGGATCATTGGATAAGTATAAGAGTGATTTTGAACCAGTTTTTAAGAAATGGATTGAGATATCTCCAAATGTGAGATTGTTCAAATTATTGTCTAAGTGTCAAAATGATCATGATCCATTGATCAAGCCATTGCACCAGAGTGTGAAGAAGCTAGTGGAGCATGACATACTCTTAGGTGATTTTGAGAGAAAGTCAAATTTGATGAAGAAGGAATTAATACTTCCTAGTTGTGACTTGATCCCAGGGGTTTTCAGGAAGAATGGTGAAATTAAAGAATTGATCAAGTGGCAAGCACAGATAGACAATGACTTCTCTGCTAGGATGACTAGCATTTTGACTCTAGAGAATACTTTATTCTTTATTCATACTATTGAGGCTTTAATTTTTTCTAAGTCTAAGTTTGATTTTATTCAGTGAGAGATTAGTCAATTGGAGGTCAGGTGGGAATAGTTGTTTGGCAAAAATGTAGAATTTGCAAGTTTTGAGTTCCCAAGTGAAGAGGTGTACAATAGGTGGAGGTATCAGTACATACCTCATGTAGAAAAAGTAAATACTCCACCAGCCTCTTGAAACAAGTGAAAATAGTTGCTTTTTGAGCCATCAAGGTGGTTGAGATCTAGAAAGGTATTTATTACAGGATTGACAACAAAGATATTACAATCAGATTTGTTGAAAGAAGCTGAGGATAGAATTGAAAAAATAAAGCAAGGCGGCTCATCTACAAAATATCTCACCTGTTTGATCAGTGTATTTATTGTAAACCCAATAGGGTTGTAAAGTTTTTAGGTTAGGAATTTTGTAAACCCTAGAATGATTAGTAGCTTGTTGCATTTCCTTGTATATAAAGGATTTTCCATGATCATTCTAGGCATTGAGAGTCTAGGTGTTGAAAAGATAGAAATTTTGAAACCCTAGCCCTTAGTTGAGGATTGTAACTTTTTGTATTATTTTTCATCAAGAAATAGAGAAGAAGGAAAGGTTTCTACTGCTATTTTGCAAGCTTATTGTTTAGAATATGATGTATACAATGATCAAGGTTATACTTAAGACAAATCTCAAATCTTTGTCTCTCCTTTGAGTTTATTGTATGAATCTTTAAGTCTTTCTGGGATTTATATGTATGTATTTGGTTTTAAGTTCTGATCTAGGGTTGGATTAAATATTGCTCAGGGTGGGATAGATGTTTATTGAATCTATTTGAGGATTTTATATATGCAAGAAAGAGTTGGGGTGTTTGTATTTATGTTTAAAAGACCAGTCATTCTCACACTATCTTTGTATTCATTCTATGTTTTGATATTTTTCCCAATGGATAGGGCACTGGCCTGTATTTTCCTATCTTTTCTTTGTGGGGAATGATCAAAATCTTGTAATCCTAAAACATATAATCAATACAAATCTTTTACATTTTTATTTACTTTATATGAGTTGTTTTACCCTATGATGGAGAGTCAATGAATAATAGGTTTTTATTTAGTACTTTCTCACTATCATCTGTTGTAAGATCTAGTATTGAGTAAGGAATAGAGTTTAATTTATTGGATCAGGTGTACCCACCTTGGTTTTACAGAGCCAGAAGTGAAGAGGGCAGTCTTGTCCCTATAGTTGGTCTAGTTGCTTATAGATTTCCCACATTTGGAATTAACCACTCCTTAACATCAGTCATAAGCATATTGGTATCTCATGGAGTGTAAAATATTTTTAAGAACCAACACATTTAGTGTACACAATCCCAGAGCCACACATCTGAGATATCAAAGAAGCTAAAGGTAAAAGAAGTAGAACTACAAGTGGTAGTAAATATTTTGCAAAGCCCTAATGTGAAGATCTCAAAAATTGAGAGGAAAACAAGAAAGATTTTTTATGATATGAGACTTCTAATTGATGAGAAGGATAGGAAATTGAAAATATTATCTCTACTCAGAGAGCATGTATCACTGAAAATCAGTATTTTGGAGAGTCAATTGGAAGAATGTCTTTCTTTGAAGACATCTTATGGAAAATTTGCTTATGCAAATCTTAAGGCAGTTGAAATTACATCCTTTGGCCTATGCACATTGCTCAATGTTTATGATGTAGTGAAGAAGTCATGGGATAAGGAGATGAAGAGCCTGAAAATCAATTTTGTAGATTGTGTTGCAAGCCTTTCGGCCTTAAAATATTGAAATTTGAGGTAAAAAAATTTTGTTACAATAACTTTTGACACCTTTGTCATTTTTGTTAAAGGGGGAGTAGTATAAGCTAAAAATTGTATGTATAGATATTGTATGTATAGCATGAAGTATACTCTTAGGGGGAGTATAAGTATTTTGGAGTATAAATATTTTGGAGAAATAAGTATTTCAGAGAAATAAGTAGTTATGTAAGATCCACATTTTTGTATGGCCACAATTTTTGTAATTTAAGTTTTTGGGACTTAGGCATTTTTTCCCATATGTTGCCACCAATGAAAAAGGGGGAGATTTTTGGAAATTTGGCTAAGTAGGATATCATAACTTTGTCATTATGGAAACATATACTCAGCATGAAGATATCATAGTAGTTGGAAGTAGTCTTGTATGAGCGCACTAGAAAATTGTCTAAGTACAGTAGTGTTTACTAGTCTAATCGGAGACAATTTTGATTAGCAATTTTCAAAGAAGAAGGTTCAGTGCATGCACAATTGAACATGGATCATTCTATGCATATCAAAGCCACATATGAGTGCAAGTTTGTACGACATGTACAAAAGAAGATATCAAAGATTTATAGAGATAGTATTGAGCCGACCTGAACATAGAAGAAGATAGAATATGATCACAATAAGTTAAGGGATTATTTTTTTATCAAAATAATGACTTAACCATGTAGGGATGACATACTAGATGTTAACCCTAAGACAACATGAATTGATTTTATATTTTGAGAAGAGTATATGTATTGTAAGCCATCTAGAAGTTATTTATTATACTAACTTGTATATATGTAAGAATTATGTAATGTGAAATGGACACATGATACATATAGAAATTTTAATAAGTTGACATATGATGTGAAGTTGTATATTGTAAGAAGGAAGAAAGAAATATCTATATGTGAAAGCGAAGAGCCTACAAAGCTACATCAGAATAGTAAAGTTATTCGGCAGTAATAAAAGGTTTTGTATTTTACCTTTGTATCAGAAGCTATTATTGTATATTGCATGTTTGGGAAGTGAGATCATCTTGCAAATATTTGTTTTTTAATAGAAAATCCTAATAGGTTTGAGGCTTCTAACAAGGCCTAGAGTCCTTTAACCAGGATAGAGACACTATATGTATGCAATAGACTCCTAACAAGGTCAACATGCTTAACCGAATATATTTTGATTAGTGGATCAGTTGTGGGTATCATCCTCACCAGGGTTTTTCCTTGGCCAGGGTTTTCTCAAGAGGCTAGGGTTTCCTCAAGAACAAACATGGTGTTATGAGTTCATTTGCGTTATTGCTATGCTTGTTATTCAGTTTACTTAGTTTAGTTTCTTATGCAAGCTTCAAGTTAATTTGTTATATCCATAACTGGGAAAAAGTAAAAGTTTGTGAAATACTGATTCACCCCGCCCTCAGTATTTTCTATTTCTAACAAAAAATTGCTTAAATTTAATCAGAAATACATATTTTTTGCAAAATTCAATAAGGAGATGCATTTAATGAGTTAGTCAATGAGTAAACAAACCAAACAAGCTGAGTGTTATTATGCTAGTGAGGATGTGACTGATGAAGAGTATGATAAAAGTGAAGAAGATATTGTCTTTATTGATATTAGAGATGAGAACCCTACTTTCTTGAATGAAGAGAAAACCCTAGTTGCACATGTTGAGGTAAAAGATGAACAAGGAATAAATAGTGGTTTTTCACATCATATGATTGGGGATACGAACAAATTTGTGAAATTGGAATGGTATGATGATGGTGTTTTCATATTCAGTGACAATACTCCTTGTTTTATCAAAGGGAAAGGTTCTATTACATTTGATAGTAATAATAATACTAATGATGTCTTATATGTTGAAGGTTTAAAGCATAATATTTTGAGTGTTGGAAAAATTGTTGGTAAAGGATACATGTTGGAATTCAAGGATGGAATGTGCATAATCAAAGGAAGATCTGGAAATGAAATTGCATTAGGTACCAAGACTAGAGGTAACATTTTTAATTTGAATAGCATAGAGGATAAATATTTGATTACTAGAATTGATGATAGTTGGTTATGGCATAGGAGACTTTTTCATGTAAACTTTGTTAAAATTGTGAAGATAAGTACTACACATGCTGTAAAAGATTTTCCTAGATTGATGAAATGTGCTAATGCTAAGTGAAAGGAATGTTAGTTAGGAAAAATAAAAAGATCTACTTTTAAAAATAAGATACATTCTTCAAGTGGATTGTTAGATTTGGTACATACAAATTTATGTAGTCCTAATAGAACTAGGAGTTATTATGGTGACAAATATTTCATACTATTCATTGACGACTATTCAAGGATGGAGTGGGTTACATTTTTGAAGGGAAATATGAATATTTTTACAAATTCAAGATCTTTAGAGCTATGGTTGAGATTGAAACATGATTGAAGATGAAATGCTTGAGATGAGACAAAGGTGGAGAGTTTACTTCATGATAATTTAATGCTTACTATGAAGAACATGGAATAAGGAGATGTATGTCATCTCCCTAAATCCCTCAACAAAATGGAATTAAAGAGGAAAGGAGCAAATATATTCTTGACACTACAAGAACAATGATGATGAAAGAAAATGTACCTTAGATTAATTGGAGAGAATCCATGAGTACTATAGTCTACATGTTGAACCAAGTTCACATAAAGCAGGGTACATGAAAGACCCCTTATGAACTTTGGTATGGACATGTTCCCATAGTGAATTATTTTAGAATGTTTTGAAGTAAATTCTATAGCAGAAGAGATGAAGATATAGGAAAGTTTGATCCTATATGTTAGAAAGTAAAGTCCACCAAGATAACTGAGAGGGGGGGTGAATCAGTTATTAGATAAATACAAATTTTATCACCATTAACAAATTTCAACCATGTAAGCAATGTAAGCAACAACCACAGAAAGATAAACATACACAGTAACACAATAACACAAGATATGTTGATAAGGGAACCTCTTGATCAGAGAGTAAACCCCGGTGGGAATGATGCCCATAAAATATGTACCAATATAAAAATTCCTTGTGAGAGGATAGACTATGTTAAGGGCCTTATGAAATATATTCAGTACATATGAGTCTATGTTAGGAGACTTTGAATCCCTGTTAAAAGATTCTAACCCTGTTACGAGTTATGGAAGGTAGAAGGACCCACTGTCCAAACAACTTCAAGGGAAAGATCACTGAGCACACTATCCAACTAATCTCTGTATTACTCAAATAGAATAATACCAAATAATTACTGATCTCATCAACTTATCTTTTCTCCTCTATCTATGCCTAACCGCACCAACTGCTTCAACATATCTCAATATCAGATCTCTGCAATTCACATATCCTCTTACAACATATATTGCTCAATTTTGCAATTCACCTCTAAACCATACCACTTTCTTACAACAATAAAGGAAAATAATCCTTCATTTATAACACACTCAAATAATTACAAATGATTTGGCCAACAAGGCTTAACCAATTACAAAATATAAATTTCCACATGTTACACAATATTTCACAATTACATAAAACTATCAGCTTCCAAAAAAATAATTCTTCACTTGTGTGACCTCTAACCATTTTGTCATGTCCATGTCACTATCATAATGTTTTCATCAACTGTAAAAATTTTCATTCCTATATTCTATCCCGATTAGGAGATATCATCCCGTTACCACAAGCCGCTTCTTAGGAACACTGCCCGAATACTGCTTCCACTGAATTACACATAACTATCATGAATAATTGAATTTCCATACGTGCTCTTTAGCACAATCTCAAGACACAATATAGAGTAATTCCTCAACTCCGCATAGATTTATCTTCAATACTCCACGTGCGCTAATTCAAACACTATCTTCTTCTCTATTAATCTCCAATAGATCACTATGTTGACATCAATGAAAAACATAGTCATGAATGCAACATGCAACTACTACAGAATGGCTGTGAATACTCCCCCATAGGATATATTGAGAATTCATTCCTAAAAATCTCCCCCATTGGAATTGATGGCAGCATATATGAAAATGCATCCAAGTTCCATAGATACCAAATTGCAACACTACTATTCTGAAATATTTTAAAAAACTCTTCATCAATCAAATCTTGCTTCATTTTCTCACAATCATATTCTTCTCATCCCAATAAATGGATTTTTTTCATGTATCCTTCTCCCCCATTGACATCAATGAAAAAACATCAATATGTCAATCCTCAATGTCAAAAGACACTTTTCAGAAAATACATTCACTAGTCCTTCATGACTCAGCTAAAAAACACACATACTCCCCCATAGAGGAAGTACCAACATCCAATCTAGAAAAAGATAGAGCTCATATACCACTGGACTAATGCAACAATCTGCATCACTTCTCAAAAGTAGGCTGGGGCATAAATCCAAGGATACCTCTCAAATAATCAAATGTCTCTTTAGGTAAGGGCTTTGTAAATATATTTGCAATCTGATCTTTTATACTTATATACTCAAGTATGACTTCTTTCTCTACAAATTTCTATCTCACTACATGATACTTTATTTCTATATGCTTTTTCTTAGAATGCAATACAAGATTCTTAGACGTACTTACTGTACTGGTGTTATCACATTGTATAACAACAGGCTCATCAAATTTGATTTTAATATTCTTCAACATTTTTTTCATCCATATTATCTGATTACAATTGTTTATTGCTGCTACATATTTTGCTTCTGCTATTCTCTATGAAATACAATTTTGTTTCTTGCTTAGCCAAGAAACCAATCTTCCTCTAAGGAAAAATGCTCCACCACTTGTACTCATTTTGTAATCAACACTACCTCCCCAATGTGCATCTATATATGTACATAGGGTAAAATCATCAGAGTTTTCATACCATAATCCATATTCAATTGTGCCTTCAAGTACCCCAGTATTATTTTTACTACTGCATAATGTGCCTCTTTAGGATTAGCTTAAAATCTCACAACTATTCCAACCACATGTGATATATTTGGTCTTGTATGAGTTAAATACTACAAACCTCCAATCATAGATCTGTACTTCTTTTGTTCAACTACAGGAGTTTCATCTATGCTAGATAACTTGTGACTAGTTACCATAGGTGTGCCAACTAGCTTACAATTCTCCATTCCAAATCTCTTTAATAAGTCATTTAGATACTTTGTTTGACATAATAAAATACCATCACTATTTTGTGTTATCTACAATCCTAGAAAATATTTCATCTCACCAATCATGCTCATTTCAAATTCAATCTTCATTTCATCTACAAATTTATCACTAGCTTCATCTTTTCCACCAAAGATAATATCATCAACAAAAATAACTACAACCAACAAACCATTCTCAATTTCTTTCAGATACAAATTACTATCTGTTGTGCATGTAGAAAATCCCAATTTTATGAAATACTTATCTAGTCTTGCATACCAAGTTTTATGTGCTTGTTTAAGTCCATATAAAGCTTTGTTCAGTTTACATACCATGTCTCCTTCATGAGTTAAGGGAAAACCTTTAGGATACTCAATGTAGACTTCTTCTTCTAATTCTCCATTCAGAAATGCTGACTTCACATCCATCTGATATACTTTGAATTTCTTATAAGCTGCATAAGACAAAAACATTCTTATTGCTTCAAGTATTGCAACAGGTGCAAAAGTCTCTTCATAATAAATTCATTCTTGCTATGAGTATCTTTTACATACCGATCTTTCTTTGTTCCTTACAACTTCTCCTTGTTCATTCATATTGTTCTTGAATACCCATTTAGTTCCTATAACATTCTTATCTTTAGGTCTAGGGACCAATTCCCAAGTCTTGTTCTTTTCAATTTGATCTAGTTCTTCCTTCATTGATTTAATCCAATGTTCATATTTATAGGCTTCATCAGTAGATTTAGGTTCAATTTGAGAAATTAAACATAGTTCTTCTTGTACCTTATTTCATGTCAAAACTCCTTTTTCTATGCTCCCATTAATCTGCTCAACAAGATGATTTATTGCTAGATTCTTGTTGGATGTCACTATCTCAATTCTTGTTTCAACTCTATGGTCTGATCTAGGTTCTTCTTTGATTTCCTCAATGTGACTTTCATTCTGCAAATCACTGTCAATTTCGTAAAATAATTTAACATTTTCTTGATCAATTCTAGGATGAGTTCCTTCATCTAATTTATAATCAAGAATTCTTTCTTGAATTTTAAACTTTTCATCAACTTTAACATTTGCACTCTCAAAAATAGTTTTAGTTCTTTTATTGAAAAATCTATAAGCTTTTCTTTTTAATGAATAACCAAGAAATATACGTTCATCACTTCTAGGGTCAAACTTTCCAATGTCATCATCTCTCTTAATATAACATTTACTTCCAAAAATTCTAAAATACTTAACTATTGTCACATGTCCAAACCATAATTCATAAGGTGTCTTGTTTGTGTCTGCTTTGATTTGTACTCTGTTCATTGTATATACTACTGTATTCACCACTTCTCTCCAAAATGTCTTCACCAAATCATTCTCAAATAACATAGCTCTTTCTTCTTTAGTTATTGATCTATTCCTTCTTTCTGGAATACCATTTTGTTCAGGTGTTCTAGGGGCTGAAAACTATCTCTTAATACCATTCACTTCACAAAAAGTGTTAAATTCATTTGAAGTAAATTCTCCACCTCTATCTAATCTTAAACATTTAATCTTCATTCTAGATTCATTCTCAATTTTGTTCTTAATTAATTTAAATTTATCAAATGCCTCAAAATTTTCTTTAAGAAATGCAATCCACATCATTCTTGTAAAATCATCAACAAGAATCATAAAATACCTTTCACCATAGAATCCTCTAGTCCTTGTGGGACCGATCAAATCTGTGTGAACAATTTCTAACTTCTTTGCTAATTTGAACTTCTTACTAGGAAATGAACTTCTCTTTTGCTTAGCCATAACACATTCTTTACAAATCATGTTAGTAGGTTTCATAATCTTAGGAAAATCTCTTACTGCAAGTGTAGTGCTTACTTTCACAATGTTATCAAAAGTTTATATGACAAAATATTCGGTGCCATAACTAACTATCATCAATTCTAGTAATAAAAAATTCATCTCTGTAGGGTTCAACTAAAATACATTACCTCTAGTTCTTGATCTAGTTCTAATCAAATTATCATCCTTATCCTTGATCACACAAGTTTTCTCAGTAAACCAAACTTGATATCCCTTATCAACTAATTGCCCAACACTCAAAAGATTATGTTTCAATCCATCCACAAAAAAACATCATCAGTGTTAGTCTTTCCATCAAGAGTAATAGATCCTATTCCTTTTATCAAACAAGGTGCATTTTCACTAGTCATATGATGTGAACAACCACTATTTATAATCCAATCAGTTCTCTTTTTTACTTGAGAAACTAAAGCTTTATCTTCTCTAACTTCAGTTTCATAGTTTTCTTCTTTTATTGCTACAAATCCTATATCATCATTCTCATTATCACTTTCACTTAGGGATTTCTCCATACTAGCCTCAAATTCTTCATCATTAGCATAGTAACATTTTTTAGATCTTCTAGGTTTAAAGTTCTTCTTATACTTATTAACTCTTTTAGGACATTTGGATGCAAAATGACCATATTCTTGACAAGTCTAACATTTAAAGATTTTCTTACCTTCTGGTTCTCTTTTCACAAGAAAGGAAATTCCTTCCTCAATCTTTATTTCTTCTTTAGTCTTAGATTTTTTGCCACTAGCATAGGGTGAACACTAAGTGCACTGAATGCTGTCTCAATTCTATGTAGATCTCCTGACTGTCTCAAGCTTATCTCTGCTACTTCTAGTCTTCCAAGAAGAGTTTCTCTGGTAAAGTTCTTAGTACAAGGTATAACTTTCTCAATCATCTGCATTGTATGCTTAAATATAGGTGTTAATATCTTTAGAATCTTCCATATCACTTCATTCTCTATCTTGTTTCCTTCACAAGATTTGATACCTGCAAAAATCTCTGACATTCTACCAATATAAATTCTAACACATTCATCTTCCATCATTATTATATGTTCAAATGCACATATCTAATTATGTAATATGTCTCTCTTTTCATGTACATCACCTTCAAAAGTAGATTGTAAAGCTAACCAAATTTCATGAGATGTCCTTAGATATTTTACATGACAGTATTCATTCTCTAGAAGGGATGTCAAGAGTGCTTCTCTAGAAAGTATGTTACACATTAACATATCTCTTTCCTCATTAGTACATTCTTCAATTTTGTCTTCTTCAATGATAGTCTTCTCGTTCTTTGTGATTAACCAATACCCTGGTCCTAAACATAACAAATGTGTCTTCATCTTTTCTTTCCAGCTGTCATAGTTTACTCCATCAAACTTAGGGCTTTCTTTCCTAAAATGATTCACCATGGATCTCCTCAAGTTTTTAAAATTTTCCTTCAAGGACTTGCTACTTTGATACCAATTGTTAGAAAGTAAAGTCCACCAAGATAACTGAGAGGGGGGGGGGGGTGAATCCATTATAAGATAAATACAAATTTTATCACCATTAACAGATTTCAACCATGTAAGCAAAAACCATAGAAAGATAAACATACACAGTAACACAATAACACAATATATGTTGACTAGGGAACCTCTTGATTAGAGAGTAAACTCTAGTGGGAATGATGCCCAAAAAAGATGTACCGATATAAAAATTCCTTGTGAGAGGATAGACTCTGTTATGAGCCTTATGAAATATATTTAGTACATATGAGTCCCTTTTAGGAGACTTTGAATCCCTATTAAAATATTCTAACCCTGTTAGGAGTTATGGAAGGAAGAAGGGCCCACTGTCCAAATAGCTTCAAGGGAAAGATCACTGAACACATTGTCTAACTGATATCTATATTACTCAAAGAGAATAATACCAAATAATTACTGATCTCATCAACTTATCTTTTCTCCTCTATCTATGCCAAATCACACCAACTACTTAATAGATCTCAATATCAGATCTCTACAATTCGCATATCCTCTTACAACATATATTGCTCAATTATGCAATTCACCTCTATACCATACCAATTTCTTACAACATTAAAGGAAAAAAATCCTTCATTTATACCACACTAAAATAATTACAAATGAGTCGGAACAAGGCTTAACCAATAACAATATATAAATTTCCACATGTTATGCAATATTTCACAATTACATAAAATTGTCATCTTCCAAACAAAATAATTCTTCACTCATGCAACCTCTAACCATGCTGTCATGTCCACATCACTATCATAATGTCTTAATCAACTATACAAATTCACATGCCTAGATTCTATCCTGATTAGGAGATATCATCCAGTTACCACAAGTTGCTTCTCAAGAACATTGCCTGAATACTACTTCCACTAAATTACACATAATTGTAATGAATAATTAAATTTATGTATGTTCTCTTGACCATGATCTCAGGACATAATATAGATTAATTCCTCAACTCCACATATCTTTATCTTCAATACTCCACATGCGTTAATTCAAACACTGTTTGCTTCTCTACTAATCTCCAGTAGATCACTGTGTTGACATCAATGACAACCACAATCATGAATGCAACATACAACTGCTACATAAGGGCTGAGAATACTCCCCCATAGGATATATTCAACATTCATTCCTAACACTATATGTGATGAATAAATATTTCTTGGTTATTCTGCAAAGAGAAAAGATTATAAATATTTTAACAATTGCTTGAGAAAGATAGTGGAAAGTGATAATGTGAGAGATGATGAGAATTATCAGAAATATGTCAAGTTATGTAGATATTTTTTAGATGATGAAGAATAAAATTAGATTGTTCAAGTGCACAATAAAAGTGGATCAACATGTTGGACTAACTGCCAACATCTCCCTTCAGGATTTGTGACATGGTTTAACAGCCTCCTGTGTTCTATAAGTCTAGTGGTTGTATCGGGCATTAACATGTCAATCTTTTGGTGCAATGACAACCACTACTTGTAACAAGTGGTATCAAAGCTTGGTCATAGGTTTAATTCCCATCAGGTGATGTTGAGGGGGGAATTGTTGGTATAACTACCAACGTCTCCCTTCAGGATTTATGACATGGTTTAACAACCTCCTGTGTTCTATAAGTCTAGTGGTTGTATCGAGCATTAACAGGTTGATCTTTTGGTCCAATGACAACCACTACTTGTAACACAACATAACAAAATGGAGAAGTTGTTAATGAAGATGTGGAAACTCAAGAGTTTTTTACAAAATGAAATTCGAAGACTCCAAGTTATGTAAAGTTAAATCATTCGAAAAATAAGATTATTGGTGATAGAGATCAAGGTATCATGACTAGAAGAAAACATGCTAGAATTAGAAATGAAATTTGTTTGATTTATAAAGTTGAACCTAAAGATGTTGATGAAGCTTGCAAAGATGAAAGATGGATTGAGGAAATGAAAGAAGAACTACAAAAAAATGAGAAGAAAAAAACATGGATCTTAGTACCTAGATTAACGAAAAGAATGTAATTGGAATAATAGAAACAAACTGCATGAAGATGGTGAAGTGGTAAGGAACAAAGCTAGATTGGTTTGAAAATGATATTCATAGATGGAAGGTATTGATTTTGAGGAGAATTTTTCTTCTGTTGCTAGAATTGAAGTACTTAGAATCTTTCTTGAATATAATACTTATTAAATTTTCAAGGTATATCAGATGGATGTTAATTCTACATTCTTGAATGGAGAACTAGAAAATGAAGTATACATTGAAGAACCTAATGGTTTTCCTTTGATTGATCAAGCCATGGTGTACCATTTGAAGAAATCATTGTATGGAATGAAATAAACACCGAGATCCTTGTATGAAAGGATAGATAAATATTTATTAAATCTTGGTTTTAGTAAAGTGATCTGTTGATAGTAATTTATATTTCAAAATTGATCATGAAAATATCTTGATTGTTGAAGTATTTGTGGATGATATAATTTTTAGTGGCAATTACAAGTTGAGTAAGGAATTTTTTGACGAGATGCAAAAGGAATTTGAGATGTCAATGATAGGTGAGATGAATTTTTTTCTTGGTCTTCAAATAACTCAATTAGAAAAATGGATTTTTATATCATAGTCTAAGTATGTGAAGGAATTGTTGAAGAGATTTAGAATGGATGAATCCAAACATGTTGGAAACCCTATGGTTACTAGTTAAAAGTTAACAAATAATGATGATTGTCCTCTATCTAATCATAAAAGGTACATATTAATTATCAGTGGATTTCTATACTTGACTCAGACTAGACCAGACATAACGAATTCTATTTGCATTATTGAGAGATTTTAAGAAGAACCAAAGGAATCACATGTTGCTATTGTTAAGAGGATATTCAGATACTTGAAAGGAATAGTGGACTATGGCCTATGGTATCTTATGGATGATGATCTTATATTATGTGTTTATACTGATGCTAATTGGGTAGGTAATGTGAATGATAGGAAAAGTACTATAGGTGGAGCATTCTTCTTGGGAAAGAAGTTAGCTTCTTAGTCTAGTAAGAAACAAACTTGTATATCTTAATCTATCATTAAAGCTGAGTATGTTTCTTCTACTATGAACTGTATTCAGGAGGTTTGGATAAAGAAAATGCTGGAAGACATTAGAATAAGCTTTGGTGAGCCTTTTTTTATTTATTGTGATAATTCAAGTGCAATCAATATTTCAAAGAACACTGTGTTGCATTCAAAGACAAAACATATTTCTATAAAGTATCATTTCTTGAAGGATAAAGTGAATGAAAAGGAATTCAGATTGGAAAATGTACCTATGAAAGAGAAGATTGTAGACATTTTCATAAATCCATTACCAAATGATACTTTTGAGTATCTCTAAGGTAAGCTTTGCGTGATAACACCTCCTAATCAAAGCTAGAGATGCATATATATGCATCGGTCGAGTGCTTTCACAGAGAATATTTTCCTTTTAAATTAGTGTTTTTTGGGGACTGCTCCTTAGGGGGATTAGTTGGCATGTTTATAAGATAAGTTTTGTTTGGCCTCTATGACTTAGTGCATATATGTGCCTTTGTCATTGATTTCAAAGGGAGAGAGATAGACATGTATAAAACAAATAATAATCTATTGGAAGATTGTTGAGCATGTCAGAGTTTTGGATTTGGGTGTCCTAGCATTACTATTTTGTCATTGATGTCAACATACTTGTTTCTATCTCAGTCAGTTTCTTCAAGATGTTTGGTGTGTATTTCAATTGTTCAGATGCTATACTGAAGATCTTCAAGATGTATTTCAATTGTTCAGATGCCCATACCCAAGTCTCTAAAATTTGAACAGGAACAACATGCAAAACATTATGAAGGGAGTACTCATGATTGGGAGGCCAGCGTCAACAAATGTAGGTTGCAAAATTGCTAGCAGATTTCACACACCAGTATGGGTGCACGCTAATATTCTCGCAGGCCAGTCTCCGACACTTTATCACATCCCAAAGCCAAAGATACTTCAACTCATTTTTGCAGGGAACCAAGATATGGGGGAAGGTCGCATAGACAGTTGAATAATTAGTAGTTGAACTAGTTCCAGAAGTAGAGCTGACACAAGTAGAGGCATCATAAATATGAACAAAGCCAATAGCTTTGGTAGATTTAACAGTCGGTCGCAAAAAGGCCCATGCAAAGAACAATTTTGGGGCTGTGTATTAAATAGAAACACAAGCTGTAGCATAAGACTCATGCATGAGAATGGGCAAACACCTAGTGTGGAGGCCAGTATTAAAACCAAAGGGAGATGTTGCATTATTGGGATGATTAGTCCCACATGCACTCAGTGTAGTATTTCACAAGTGTTTAAAAGGAAGTCTATAGATGGATAATGTAAAGTGGAGTAAAGAGGCTTGTGTGCCCTCTTGGCCTTGTGGGCCCACCTTGACATGCATGCCAGCTTAGCATAAGACAAATTTTGATTAAGTGTTTAAAAACATCTAAATGAATTATCCCACATTGATGCCATAATGGGCCTTTGAGGTGTTTATAAGCAATAAGGTTCACATCATGAAATAAATGAAGAGCAGAGGCTCTAGTCATGTGAACTTGTGAGGTCACCTTGGGATCCATGCCGATGGATGCACATGTAAGAAATATTGCAGTACAGGTGGCACAGTGATGTGGAAAAAGGTGACACATGGCGAGTGATCACAAAATCATGGAACGAAGCTGATAGTTACCAAATAATTCAGTGACTCAGAGGTAGAGGTCAGCTAACCGCTAGTCGCCTAGTCACCAGATGGTGGCGGTCAATTAGCCATGTTCGTGTATTCACCAAATGGATGGCAGTTAGAAGAAATAATTTAGAGATTGTGAGAGTACACAGTCGCTAGGTCATTGGAGCCCACATAGTTTGCACAAAACATTCTGAGATTGGGAGAATGGGCTCAGTCACCCATTCTCCAAATGTTAACCCAGGTTAAGGTTTGATTCCGAGACTTAGAGAATGGCTTGTTCGCCCAATCACTAGATGTAACCAAGGTTAATCAAAGAATTCAGAGATCTAGAGAATGTGCTAGTTGCCCAATATCCCAATGAGATGGTTAACCCAAGGTCAGATCTGAGCATCCAGTCAAGTTGTGACAAGTGTCAAACCTTGGTGCTTTTTGAGAGAAAAATGCAGAAAATAAGATAAAAAGCCAGGTTTAAAAATATTTAAATTATGATATAGTTTAGACTATAGGAAAAAATTCAAAATTTAAATGAGGAACCTGCTCACGGAAAAATGGCCTGGAGATTCATTTTTTTTTTATCAAAACATATGAGTGTTATATGTTTTTGGAAATGGGAAAAGATAAGGAATCTGATGGCAATGATAATTTTTAGGTTCAGAGTGATGGGAAAGAGAAGTATGGGTTTGAATTCCGAGGTCAAAATCAAATTAGTTTGGGAAATGATTGCAGAGGGTGGATCAGTTGAAGATGAAATCAGTTGTAGGTCATGGTAGAGGAAAATTGGAGATATTTTTGGTGTTGAGTGGACAGCTGTCAGTTCTTTGTAACTGACCCTCTTTTGTTATATCTTTGATTTTTCTTTCATTTGTAAAGGATGTTGAAATTTATGCTACTGGGATAGATTCTAGGCTTTTGAGTCTTATTTTTGTGTTCATGGTCTTGCAATGTACATTTTCAGATGAATTTTAATGAGAACAATGGAATCCTTGTTCAGTTCTTGTTTGATGTCTTTGTATGTATGGTCTTAATTCTTGTTTATTAACTTGTAAGGCATGTTAATATACTAGTTATAAGGTATCTATGGGTTTGGATTTGAGTTTCTTGCAAGGAGAGAGTAAGTCTTGATTTCAAACTTTGAGAATTCTAGGTTTGCATATGAATTTGATGTCCAGGTATTGAAATGAGAAGAATGGTTTGTAAGGCATTTCATTCAGGTTTTTGAGTTTGGAGTTAGGGTTTTCTGGGAATGCACATTTGTATGACTCCATTGCCCAATAGATAAGGCACTGGTCTGTGTTTGACTGAAAGTTTTCTTTATCAATCATTAATTCAAATCATTTTCCATTTCCAGTTTTAAGAGCATTAATGTTTGTATATTGCATTGAATAGTGCAAGTGCTTTTGGTGATTCCTTGTAAAAGTGAATCTGATAGGTTAGCCTACCTGAGCTTCCTGGTTCGAAGAGAATAAGGGTGAATATCCTTGTTGTTACTATCCACTGATTTTCATATTTGCATAAAGGGTTTTAGTGAGAGAGTGTTTATGTATGCATATTTAGTATGTTTTAGGTACACCCGCCTGGGTCTGTGGGGCCCAAAGTGTAGAAGGATTAAATCCTTGTTAATTAGCCTTTTCCTTGTAAGAATCTAGAATTGAGAGTCTAAGAGTCAAATAATAGCTATATAGTGATTCTACATGAAAAAGTGCTAACAAATTGGCGACTCTACTGGGGAGAGTCCTAGAGTCTTGCTATATTCAGTTTGGTGAAGAGTCTCATAAATGTTATAATCTGAAAATTGTTTTTAGATCTGAAAGTATTACCTAGATTTGTTGTTATAAAAATTTGAAAAGATATGTGACTTTGCTGTGAGGAATGCCCAGAATCTATTGGTGTTTCAAAGAAGATCAGTTAATAATTTTGTGTCTTGTAAAAAGAGGTGGCTACTTTGTGCTAGAACGAACTTGAGAGTGAAGCTTTGTTTCAGATTTCAGTCAGAGGTGAAGTGAACAACAACATTTAGCAAAGGACTTTCTAGGTATTCTCCATTCAATATTTTATGTGCTTACATGGTCCTTATCAAGTGATTTAGTCATTAAAGAAAGGATAGATAAGTGGAATCACATACTTATGGATTGAATTTTGACTTAAGTTATATGTGAGAAGTATGTTAGATTAGAAGTTCAGTGATAAGAGAAGGATAACTACAAGTATATTTCCTATTTTTGGTTTTGAATAATTTCAAGTGTATATGTAAAATTGTAGCCAGTAATGGATGTTCATAAGTGTTCTTTTGTCAAAGGATATGTGCCATTTTGTTATGATGGCATACCTGGTTTTCCTAATAAGATCCCTGATGGAATTAGAGGATGTTTTCCAAAGTTTGATAGGATCCAGTCTCAGTCAGTAAAGAAGCATGTTCAATACTTTGCTGATGTGATGTATGGTTTTGATGTGTGTCATGAAGATCTATGGATGAGGTTGTTTGTATAGAATTTGAAAGGAGATGAAAGAGATTTTGGATACAATTGTCTAAAGGAGATTGTTGGAATGATTATGTGTTGTCTTTGATGTCACACATATATCATATCAATTGTCAGCTCAGTCAGTCAGCAAAGCAGTTCCCAGTGTCTACCGAGACCTCTCGGGTGTCAAAAGAAAAGTATGGCAGAAAATAGTGTTAACCGAGCTTCCTCGGTTATTGAAGGAAAGTTAGTGTCTACCGAGTTCACTCAGTCTCCAAAGGATGTTGAAGAATTTGTAGTACTTACTGAGTTCTCTTGGTCGCCAAAGGAAATCCTTTTTGGATTAATGTTTACCGAGCAAGGTCAGCCCAGTAAAGGATTTTGTCAATTTGAGAAATAAAGTTGGTTTATTCCAGCCGACTATTGTAATGATTAGTGATTTTTTGTAATACTTATTAGTGCCGACTTGACAATCCGAATGGTATATATATAGAAGGTCAATTTGTGAATTAAGACCAAGCAAAAAGAAGAAAGAGAAGAATAGTATGAGCGAATTTTGAAGGATGGTTAGATATCCTTGAAGAGTAGCAGAGATATATTTGATCAGGAAGGATCTAGTGAAGCGAAATAGAGATTTGTAATTAGCAATTCAGTTGCATCACTATTCAGGTCACTTCATTGTTACTTTCTTACCATTGTAGCAGTGATTTCAAAATCTCCTAACCGAGTTGGTTTAACAGCCATTTTGTAAATCCTCTAACAAGGTGACAGTTCTATTGAATTGTTTAAAGACCTCTTACAAGGCCACTCCTAGCAGGGTGATTAAATCCTCTAACAAGGTCACACCTAACAGTGTGTTTTGTAACCTTTTACCGGGTTGGCTCCTAATAGGGCATCACTTCAGAAGAGTGAAAATCAGTAGCTAGTTACATTGGTGGTTTTTCCCATATTGGGTTTCCACGTTAAATCTGGTGTCTCTTGTGTTCATGGTATTTTCTTTATTCATGCATGTTAATCACTGATGAATGCTTAAGAACAGTTATAATTAACACTCTCTACAATTACCGAGTTTTAGCATTTCTCTGTATGTCAGCAGTAAATAATTTAATAGGACATCTAAGGGATCAATGGTAATATTTTTTGGTTAATTGATTCACCCCCCCCCTCTTAGTTACTACATCTATATTTCCAACAATTGGTATTAGAGCTTTTGGTGCTTGTAGGAAGGGTTTTAAGGACCTAAGCTAAAGATCAGGATGTCTTACAAGAGAGAAATTCCAAGGCTTAATAGAGATAACTTTTTAGCATGGCAAGGTCTCATGAGACTTCATCTAGCTTCCATTGGTGATTCAGGATGCAAATATATTGATCAAAAATATAATATTCCTACTGACACATTAACTGTTGAAGACATTAAAGAGAAAAAGAACCATAACACCATGATGATAGATATTGCATCAGCCCTTAGCTATGAAGAATTTGATGAGATCAAAGACTACACAACTGCCTATGAAATGTGGAACAAGCTGAAGAAAATTTATGGTGGTGATGACAATGTGAAAAGAGCCAAAGCAGAAAGCCTAAGAGGACAATTTGATCAGATGAAGATGAAAGAAGATGAAAACATTGCAAAATATGTTGAAAGAATTAAGGTGAGTGTTAGTGCAATCAGAGCTTCTGGAGGAAAAATTGATGATGAAAATGTTATAAGTAAGGTTCTTAGAACATTGCTTCCTATCTATGCAATAAGAGTATCTATTATTCAAGAAAGAAGATGTGAACAAAATCACAATATAACTTTGGATGCCTTAGTTGGAAGATTGATAGCTTTTGAATTGGACAACTATGATAACTATGTTCCAACTTCTAAAAATATTGAATCAGCATTTGAGGCCAAACTCTCACTTAAGAAGGGCAAGAAAATCCAGTCAAAAAGTGAAGAAGAATCAGAGGAAAGTTCAGACAGTGATCTTGAAGCATTACTTGCAAATAAATATACTAGAGGCAGAGGTAAATACAAAGGTAAAACTCCCTTAATCTATTTTTCATGTGAAGAAATTGGTCATATTGCAGCTAGGTGCCCAAACAAACAAAGCAAAGATGAGAAGAAAGGTCACAAGTACAATGGCAAGAAGAATTTCAAGTCATTCAAGGATAAAGGTAAGAAAACATGTTTTTTGGCTAAGGATTCTGATAGTGAAGAAGAAATTGTCTTCATTGCTGTAAAAGATGAATCTGATGATGATGAAGATGAGATGGCACTTATCTCTCATATAAGCAAAAATGATACATGGATTATTGACAGTGGATGCTCACATCATATGACAGGTGACAAAACTAAGTTTGAACATTTTGAAGACTATGATGGTGGTAGTGTAAGGTTTCGAAACAATGAACCTTATTGTATAAAAGGAAGAGGACAAATTTCATTAAACAAAGAACTTATATGTGATAATGCATATTGGGTTGAAGGACTAAAACATAATCTTCTAAGTGTAGCACAGCTAATCAACAGTGGACTCAAGGTTGAATTCATGAATGGAAAAGCAAGACTGCTGAATGACAAAGGAAAATTGATTGGTTCAGGCAAAAAAACCAAAGGTAACCTATTTTATCTTGATCTCAGTGAATGCTTATATTTTATTGCTCAAATTGAAGAAAGTTGGTTATGGCACAAAAGGTTATGTCATGTAAATTTTGATAATATGGTGAAAATAAGAAAATTCAAGAAAGTAAGAGGTATTCCTACTTTGAAGAAACCTGATATTGGTCTATGCAAGAATTGTCAGATTGGTAAAATGGGAAAGACTAGCTTTAAAAGTAAAAACTATTAGTCTAAAGATATTTTGGATATTGTGCATACTGACTTATGTGGACCTATTGGAATTGAAAGCTATACTGGAGAAAATTTCTTTATTCTCTTTGTTGATGATTACTCTAGAATGATGACTGTTATATATTTAAGAGAAAAGTCAGATGCATTTGAGAAATTCAAATGGTATTTGGCAAGAGTAGAAAAGGAAACAGGAAAAAGAATGAAGGGCTTGAGATCAGACAGAGGTGGTGAATTCATCTCCCATGAATTCAATAATTTCTACATTGAAAGAGGAATCAAAAGACAGGTATCAGCTCCAAGAACTCCTGAGCAGAATGGAATAACTGAAAGGAGGAACAGATCTATCATGGATTGTGCTAGGACTCTAATGATTGAAAATAACATTGCTATGAAATACTGGAAGGAAGCTATTAGCACTGTAGTTCATACCTTGAATCGAGTACAGTTGAGGAAAGACACATTCAAAACTCCTTATGAGTTATGGTATGGCTATAAACCCAATGTAAGTTACTTAAAAGTATTTGGTAGTAAATGTTACATCTTGAAATAATCTAGAAAAGGAAAACTTGATGCAAAAGGTGATGAAGGAATATTTTTGGGATATTCTTGCAAAAGTAAGGCATATAAATTTGTCTAAATTTGTCTACTCATAAAATCATAGAAAGTGCACATGTGAAAGTAGATGAGTTTGTAGAAAAGACTGAAGAAGAAAGCAAAAGGGAACCAGAGGATTACAGAAGATTTGTTTACATTGAACCTGATACATTGCTAGACACATCTGTCAATGAGGAGACTACATCAACTAAGCCCAGTACAGTAACCAAGTCACAAGAAGAATTTTAGACCGAGTCACAAGAAACTGAGTCTCAGCCTGAAGTTACCGAGAAAATATCTACCGAGCCTGAGCAAACTGAACCTGAAGATGAAATTCAAGAAGATGACAATGTAACTCATTCAAGAAGAAAGGAACCTATATTGGCCAAGTATGTCAGGAAGCATCATACACCAGATTAGATTATTGGAAACAAATCAGATGGCACTATGACAAGGAATAAACTAAAAGGTACATGTTTACTTGCTGATTTTGAACCTAAAAATGTCAAAGATGCATTGGAAAATGAAAGTTGGATTGAGGCTATGAATGAAGAAATAGAGCAAATAGAGAAAAATAAGATGTGGACTCTTGTACCTAGGCCTAAAGATAAAAATGTAATTGGGACAAAATGGGTATTCAGAAATAAGTTGAATGAAGATGGTCAAGTATCAAGAAACAAAGCAAGATTGGTATGTAAAGGATATTCTCAAGAAGAAGGTATAGATTATGGAGAGACTTTTGCTCCTGTTGCAAGATTAGAAGGTGTAAGGACTCTACTTGCATATGTAGCACATAAAGGATTTAAGGTATATCAGATGGATATAAAATCTGCATTTCTCAATGGTATTCTTGATGAAGAAGTCTACATTGAGCAACCTGAAGGTTTTATGGATCCAAAATAAAGGGATATGGTCTGCAAGTTACACAAAACACTGTATGGTCTGAAACAAGCCCCTAGAGCGTGCTATGAAAGATTACATAGCTATCTAACTCAGATTGATTTCAAAAGAGCCAATAACAATAGTAATTTATACATCAAAGAAGGACCAGATAACAAAATTGTTCTGGCAGAAATATTTGTGGATGATACTGTGTTTATAGGGAATGATGATCAGTGCAAAGAATTTTCAGAGCAAATGAACAAAGAATTTGAAATGTCTATGTTTGGTTAGATAAAATTCTTTGTTGGACTTCAAATTCAGTAGAGCAAGAACGGTATCTACATTACTCAGTCAAAATACATCAAGGAAATACTTAAGAAGTTTGGTATGGAAGATTCAAAACCAGTTGGTACACCCATGTGTACTGGACTGAAGCTTACCAAAGATGATGACTCAAAAGAAGTAGATCAGACCTTATACAGATCAATGATTGGAAAATTACAGTATGTAGTACATACAAGGCCTGATATTGCCTTAGCAGTTGGTATAGTAGCAAGATTCTCAGCAAAACCTAGAGAAAATCACATGATGGCAATCAAAAGAATCTTGAGGTACTTGAGAGGAACTGAAGTTTATGGCTTGTGGTATAAATTTGGAGGCAATCTAGACTTAAAAGTGTTTACTGATGCTGATTGGGAAGGAAACATTGATGACAGAAAGAGTACAAGTGGTGGAGCATTTTTTCTTTGCAAAAGGTTAGTATCTTGGACCAGTAAAAAGAAAAATTGCACATCCCAATCTACAGCAGAAGCAGAATACGTTGCTATAGTAGTAAACTGCTCTACTATTGTTTGGTTCAAATATTTATTGGAAGGCATGAAAGTTGAGATCAAAGAACTAGTTGTTATGTTCTGTGATAATACAAGTGTAATAAATATTTCAAAGAATCCAGTAATGCATTCCAAAACCAAACACATTGCTATAAAATATCACTTTGTCAGAGAATTGGTGTAGGACAAGGAAATCAAATTGGAATATATTCATACAAAAGAACAAATTGTAGATATCTTCACCAAGCCACTGCCTAAGGATGCATTCTTGTATCTAAGAGGTAAGTTAGGGGTCATTCCCCTATTCGAGGCTCACTACATTGAGTTTTAGCAATGCATCAACTAGAGCATGTTGAAGATCAGTCAGTTGATGCAGCATATTCAAGGAATCATTGCATATGAATCAGTACTTAAGGTACATTGGTATTCAAAGGAAGTGTGTTATGTTTGGCATGTGTTGTCAAAGAGGGAGAGTTTTCTATTTGCTGTCATTATTTCATGAAATTTCTAAGAAAGAGATTTTTTTTTAAAAAAAGAGAAAAGAGGGAGAGTTTTCAATCAGAGAGAGAAGTTTGCTGACAGCAGGAGATGAGAATCAGAATGAAGCTAAGGATATGTTCCTTATTCTATGTTTTCTGTGAAATTTCATTGTGCTATGACATATTGTGTTGTCATCAATGCCAAAGAGGGAGATTGTTGGAATGATTATGTGTTGTCTTTGATGTCACATAGATGTCATATCAATTGTCAGCTCAGTCGGTCAGCAAAGTAGTTCCCAGTGTCTACCGAGCTTAGTCAGTCAGCAAAGTAGTTACCAGTGTCTACCGAGACCTCTCAGGTGTCAAAAGAAAAGTATGGCAGAAAATAGTGTTAACCAAGCTTCCTCGGTTATCGAAGGAAAGTTAGTGTCTACCGAGTTCACTCGGTCTCCAAAGGATGTTGAAGAATTCATAGTACTTACCGAGTTCTCTCGGTCGCCAAAGGAAATATTTTTCAGATTAATGTTTACCAAGCAAGGTCAGCCAAGTAAAGGATTTTGTCAATTTGAGAAATAAAGTTGGTTTATTCCAGTCGACTGTTGTAATGATTAGTGATGTTTTGTAATAATTATTAGTGCCGACTTGACAATCTGAATGGTATATATATAGAAGGTCAAGTTGTGAATTAAGAGCAAGCAAAAAGAAGAAAGAGAAGAATAGTATGAGGATGGTTAGATATCCTTGAAGAGCAGCAGAGATATATTTGATTAGGAACGATCTAGTGAAGCAAAATAGAGATCTGTAATCAGCAATTCAGTTGCATCACTATTCAGGTCACTTCATTGTTACTTTCTTACCATTGTAGCAGTGATTTCAGAATCTCCTAACCAAGTTGGTTTAATAGCCATTTTGTAAATCCTCTAACAAGGTGATAGTTCTATTGAATTGTTTCAAGACCTCTTACAAGGCCACTCCTAGCAAGGTGATTAAATCCTCTAACAAGGTCACACCTAACAGTGTGTTTTGTAACCTTTTACCGGGTTGGCTCCTAACAGGGCATCACTTCAAAAGAGTGAAAATCAGTAACTAGTTACATTGGTGGTTTTTCCCATATTGGGTTTCCATGTTAAATCTAGTGTCTCTTGTGTTCATGGTATTTTCTTTATTCATGCATGTTAATCACTGATGAATGCTTAAGAACAGTTATAATTAACACTCTCTGCAATTACCAAGTTTTAGCATTTCTCTATATGTCAGCAGTAAATAATTTAATAGGACATCTAAGGGATCAATGGTAATATTTTGTGGTTAACTGATTCACCCCCCCCTCTCAGTTACTACATCTATATTTCCAACAAGAGAATGGTTCTCATTCCTACCAGCAGCTTCGATTTCTTCATGGGAAGAGTTGAGTTCACCCTTCATTGAACAATTTGATGGGTGGGGGGTAAAAGCACAAAGCTGTGTCACGTTTCAGGACAACTTATCAGCACAGCTGAATTTGAGTATTTCTAACTAAAATTATTTTTTTTCAAACATATGGTCTATCTAGATTCATTCTAGCTAAGTTAGATAAGTTCTTCACCTTTTCCAATTGGAAATATCTATTAACTGTACGTTTTATAACAATTACTAAAGAAATAAAATTATTTCAGAAAAGCGACATTTCTATAACTCTTACTCTTTTTAATGATATTTTTTTACAAATATAAAAATACCCTTTTTTAGAGCACAGAGTCAAGATTATCATCATATAATTTTTATAATATTTTAATTAGATCTAATATATTATAATTTCAAAATACTACAAGTAGGTATTTTAACATTCGAGAACAAGATGCTTCAAAAATAGAAAAAAATAGTAAAGCTTATCAAAAAAATTGAAAATTTATATTTAACACTAGAGGAGAGAGTTATCTTCAAGAGTGTGTAATTTATTTTCTGAATGGTGTAGATTTGATAGAGGAAATTTGACGCGAGATGAAAACTATCGATTTCAGGTATGTTCGACTTTGAGTAGTTATAACAGAGAAAATATACATTGAAAACTAATTTTTCTTCTTTTCTGCATTAGCTATACATTTTATCTATGACATATTTTGAAATCAAAGGAAAAAGAGATTATTTGCATATACTTTTTTGGTGTAGACAAGACCCTCATTTTTCAGCATTTTTCAGCAAGTAAAAAATGGACTTAAAAAATTTGAAAACTATGTGAATCCTTGTTCAAAAAAAATTAAAAAAATTATAGCCATAAACTTCATCCACTTTTACACATTTCATTAGTTTACATCATCTCCAAATTTTAAACATAAATGCCATTTTTATGTCATTAAAGTTAAAATTTTTGTGTGTTGTTGACCTTTTCCTTTATAAAAGTGTGACACAACTTTGTACTTTTACCCTGGGTAGATGTCAAATTGTTACTGGATAGATTAATGGAAATTCAGATTGAACAAGATGAGTTGATACCAAAGTTTGATAGCAAATTTGCTAAAACACTAAGGGATATCCCTGAGATTTGTAGGCCCCATGATCAGATATGTTTAGTTGTCTATTTAGGTGCATTGGGCCAAAAGATGGGTTTCCTGTTAAGGGATAAACAACCACAAAGTCTATATCAGGATTTTGAATCTGCTATGGATATTGAATGTAATCTGAAATATGGAGTTATAAGAAGGCTTACCTCTGCTGGTTTGCATTTTCAGAATCAGATGAAAAATCAAGAAAAGGGTGAACAACATCAATGCTTTCATTCCCCTATTAATTGTATTGATCAAAACATTGTATGTGAAAGTGGAATGAATGTTGTTGTTGGAGATGTTGTTGATGAAGGGCCGAAATTTTTTTCAGCTAATGAAGGTAATGAGCATTTCCAGATTGTAGAAGATACATCTTTCCCTTTGCATAAATAGAATGAGTTTAATCATGAAAATGAATTCCCGGTTACTAATGTTGATATAAATGCTGAGAGAAATGGTGACTATACTGAATCCATAGATGAGGAATCCTTTTCATTAATGTTGCAAATGAAATAGTAGGATTATGGAAGCATGGATAAGATTGAGAGTGAGTTTGTTTCTAATGCCCAATCACAAGTTTTCTCTCATGTTGCAAATGATTTTTCTTTTCAGTCTTCTATGTGTTTCAATGGTAATAAAGTTGAGTGTGAATTCATGAATATTGAAGACAAATGGGTAAGTTCATTATCCAGTACTTATGAAGATGATTTGGTTGAGTATAATGCTGATTTTTCATATGATGACAACATTAGTGGTGAATCATGTTCTGATTCTGATTCTGATTTTTCTCTCTTTGCTGAAAGTGTATGTGAAGATGGATATGATTACATGTCTTATGAAGTTACCAATATGTTATTTGATGAAGACATTGATGTAAACCAACTGACACTTTGTTTTAATGTTTATGAGAAACAATTCCATGTGGTTTCTAATCTGTTGTTCGAAGAATGTACCCGAGAAAGTGAATTTGTTGAGGATAGCTCATTTTCAGATTTTGATGTTTTAGATGTGGCTGAGTCCGAACTTCTAGCTCCAATGAAGTCAGTTGGGGGAAAGGTAATGCATGGCGAGAGTTGTTCTTTTGATAAAAATGAATTACATGTTGATAGTTTAATTCTTCTACCTCCGGGCATTGCTGATAATGAAGGTGATTTGATTTATGATATAGATTGTGTGGATCATCCTTATGAGGATAAGACTGTGATTTATCAAGAGAAATCAGTTTTGTTTAGTCTAATTGGTTTGAAATATGAGGACATTTCAGATTCTTTGGCTGAGCTGAATGAGTGTGAATATGGTTTCTTTACTTTTGATAGGCAAGCATGCTTTAAAGATGAGCCGGATGCTTGCAGCCAAGAAGAAAAGGTATCAGTTATTTGTCCCCTTTCATGTGCTTTAATGTATGATGATTCTGATGATGTTTGTTTTTTGGATAATGAGTTTGTGGGGAGAAATAAGAGAGAGGGCATAGGTGATTGTAAAGTTGAATTTATTATGCAGCCTATGTTCCAAGATGTTTTTTGTCATCATGAGTATAGTGGTAGTTTTAGATTGCCGGTTGAGTTCCAAAGGATGAACCAAGTCTTTGATAGAGGTAAATGTTGACTCATGCTGGTAGATTTTGAAATTCTTTGTAAATTTTTGTAAATTTTGTAAGGTTACCTTTTCTTAGTTGTTCGGTAGTTGGTTTTGAGTTTCCTTGTTCGAAGTTTTGTGAAAAGGAAGTAAAGGAATGTTCAAGCTGATTCTCTTTGGATGGTCTGCTGTACCATAAGATTCTAGATCCTCTACATGCCCGCATGGGGCACACATCCCCAGTTAGAGCCACTATTGGAGCTCAAAAAATTTGTCTATATTTTTGAGTCCATATTTCAAAAATTTGTCGAAGTGTCAGAATTAGTCCCTTGAAATTCATTGAAAGGTGCTCATTTTGAGTGCATTAAAAGTATGGACCCATTGATTTTCATGATGAGCCACTTGGATAGGGTGTTCATCACCTATCATTTGATGTTTGTAATAGGTTTTAGGTCCTGGGTTTCAGTTCTGACAAGTTTTAGAAGTGGTCATTTTAAGGTGTTCCCGAAAATCTGCATAAGGTGTGTTTCCTATTTTTATAAAGTAGCCCACTTTGACGAAGTGTATCTTTTTCCCTATGATTGGTCACAACATGCCGGTTGTGGAATCATAATTTAGGCATAGGAGAGAATCACCATGCCAATTTTTAGGTCCCCATATGCCCATTTAGTCACTTTTCCAAAGCCATTCCATTTGCAGATTGTCAAAATTCCCTGAGTGTGCATTGTTCAAAATTCTAAGTGACCTACTTTGAGGTCTTGTTGTCTGTACCTGGTTCAAGATTTTGAATAATTGCATTTTCCCCTATGTTGTAAACCTGGAAGACTACTTACCTGATGATTTTCAAGTCCCTGCCAATCCATTTGACCACTTTCCCAGGCCAATTCCAAACCCAGTTTATGCATTTTTCACTATTTTAAATTCTGAATTTAACTAACAGGCTGACTTTGTCATTTTACTATGATCGGCATCTCAACTTTCTGAGGAAGATAGTTATGGATTCATATTCCCTATTTGAGGGTAAATCAAAGCCTAAGTTGTCGATTCTTGAAAGTTTTAGTTGGTTAGTTTTTAAAAGCTAGTTCCGGAGGCAACTTTAGTGATTTTGACAGTGCAGACATACAGTCTTTCCAAGTGGCCTTGTTTGATCATGAATATCTTTTGACTGGAATTTTTTGAGAAGTTCTCCTTTGACCAGCATACTGTAATGTTGGAGGTTGGTGTGTGCTCCTAGTGGCGCTTTCTTGTCAGGCCCTTCAGTTTGTTTTTAAGGCTGCTTTCGGATGCCAGTTAGTGTGGTTTGGCAATTGTGCAAAGATGTGAGAATTCAAATTGTTGTGATTAAAGGCTCGATACATCTTAATTCTATTTTCATCTTGAGGCTGCAATTTTAGATGTAGGATGTAGAATGTCAATCCCCTACTTGTGCTCTGAGGGTACAGTATCCTATAAAATGTTTTGTGCACATATTTTTGTCCTTGGTTGTGATGTGGTGCACATCTTGTTTGGGTGTCTGTGCATCAAGTGGCATGTAGTGTGAAAAGTTTGAAAGGAGATGGGTGCATTTAACAAATGGTGGCATGTTTTAGGAGGTGCCTGCCAACATAAGGAGGTTTGTGCAAGGAACCAGGGTAGGAGAAGTCTTAATTTTTGGAGTTACAACTTTTGAAGATCAATTTGGTACTGCCCCCTAGGGAAAAAATATGATGGAATTTTCCTATGATGAATTTGTGGAACAAAAATGTTCATTCCAAGTTTCCAAAGATGGTATGAGAACAATGAAAGCTTAAATTCATCCACAATGCCTCAAAAATCAAATTGCTAGCACTCCTTGAGTCTATTGTAAACCTATAAAAAATGCATAACACTCTCCCTGTGTAGATGGATCGCAATATCCATGAGGATAAGGGTGTACCCGTGGCATGCCAAGAGTATCCCGCTCAATCTTTAAAGTAAGCTTCCTTAAACGGGACTCAATCCAACCCTTCCATGTCCTTAGATCATCTTGATTTAGAGCCATAATATCTATTTGCAAATAGTTTATGTATGACTCAAAGAAATGGTAAGGATAAAAAAGGAGCAGTCCAGTCTGCCTTATTCAATGTAATGTCCTCACAAATCTTATTCCCATTCTCAAATTTCTCTATCATTACTAGAAATGTGTTGTTGGTTACATTGTAGTTGGAGCTCATATAAGAATATGCTGGTGTACTTATAGGCATCAGATGGTTTTGATCCTGAGGATTTCTATGTGGATCCCATATAGCTAAGCCTAGAGTGCCCTCCTCTATCAAACGTAGCATCACTGGATTTGGCCAACATTTAAAAGAATCATGCTGGGGGTACCTGAGGAAAATATGAGAAATGTTCCTATTCAGGGAAATTTAGCCATCCCAAAAAGGATGGACGTGGTGGCAAAGGTACATGGGGATTTACATGTTGATCATAATGATCCAAACTATGATAGTGCAGAGAGCGAGAAGGCATATATGAAGTGTTGGTTGTGATTTAATATAAAATTGTATAATCAAGAACTAGAAGCTGTATAATGACTTCCAATGGTGGTTTCTTGACTAAAGAACATCGACAACTTGTAAGATCCACATTTGAGGGTGGGGATTCAGCCTCTTCTTTGGTGTTACCCAAGTCTCTAAAGTCTGAATAGGAACAACATGCAAAATATTATAAAGGGAGTACTCATGGTTGGGAGGCCAGTGTCAACAAATGCTGGATGCCAAATTGCTAGCAGATTTCATGCACTAGTATGGGCGCATGCTAAGATTCTCGTAGGTCAGTCTTTGACACTTTATCACATCCCAAAGCCAAAGATACTCCAACTCATGTTTGCAGGGAACCAAGATACGGGGGAAGGTCGCGTAGATAGTTGAATAATTAGCAGTTGAACTAGTTCCAGAAGCAGAGCTGACACAAGTAGAGGCATCATAAATAGGAACAGAGCCAATAGCTTTGGTAGATTTAACAGCTGATTGTAAAGAGGCCCATGCAAAGAAAATTTTTGGGGATATGTATTAAATAGAAATGCAAGCTGTAGCATAAGACTCATGCATGAGAATGGGAAAATGCCTAGTGTGGAGGCCAACATTAAAACCAAAGGAAGATGTTGCATTGTGGGGATGATTAGTCCCGTATGCACTCGGTGTAGTAGTTCACAAGTGTTTAAAAGGAAGTATGCTGGTGGATAATGTAAAGTAAGTGGAGTAAAGAGGTTTGTGTGCCCTCTTGGCCTTGTGGACCCACCTCAACATGCATGCTGGCTTGGCATAAGACAAATTTTGATTAAGTGTTTAGAAACATCTAAATGAATTATCCCACATTGATGCCATAATGGGCCTTTGAGGTGTTTATAAGCAATAAGGCTCACATGATGAAGAGAAGAGGCTCTGCTCACGTGAGCTTGTGAGGTCACCTTGGTATCCATGCCAGCGGATGCACATGTAAGAAATTTTGTAGGACAGGTGGCGTGGTGAGGTGGATGAAGGTGACACATGGCGAGAAGTCACAATATCATGGAACAGAGCTGATAGTTACCAAATAATTTAGCAACTCAGAGGTAGAGGTCAGCTAACTGCTAGTCACCCAGTCACCAGATGGTGGCGGTCAATTAGCCCTATTTGCGCATTCATCAGATGACTGGCAGTTAGAAGAAATAATTCAAAGATTGTGAGTACATAGTCACCAGGTTGCTGGATCCCATGCGGTTTGCACAAAACATTTCAAGATTAGGAGAATGGGCTCAGTCGGCCATTCTCCAAATGTTAAACCAAGTTAAGGTTCGATTTTGAGACTTAGAGAATGGCTTGTTCGCCCAATCGCCAGATGTAATCAGGGTTAATTGGAGAATTTAGAGATCTTGAGAATGTGCTAGTCACCTAATCTCTCAATGAGATGGTTAACCCAGGGTCAGATCCGGGCATCCAGTCAAGTTGTGACAAGTGTCAAACCCTGGTGCTTTTTGAGAGCAAAATGCAGAAAATAATATAAAAACCCAGGTTTAAAAAGATTTAAATTATGATATAGTTCAGACTATAGGAAAACATTCAAAATTTAAATGAGGAACCTGCTCACAGAAAAATGGCTTGGAGAATCATTTTTTATCAAAACATATGAGTGTTATATGTTTTCAAAAACGTGAAAAGACAAAGAATTTGATGGAAATGCTGAATTTCAGTTTTAGAGTGATGGGAAAGAGCAGTATGGGTTTGAATTACAAGGTCAAAATCAAATTAGTTTGGGAAATGATTGTAGAGGGTGGATTGGTTGAAGATGAAATCAATTGTAGGTCATGGTGGAAGAAGATTGGAGATATTTTTGGTGTTGAGTGGACAACTGCCAGTTCTTTGTAACTGACCCTCTTTTTCTATATCTCTGGTTTTTCTTTCATTTGTAAAGGATGTTGAAATTTATGTTGCTGGGACATCTTCTAGGCTTTTGAGTCTTATATTTGTGTTCATGGTCTTGCAATGTTCATTTTCAGATGAATTTTAATGAGAATAATGGAATCCCTATTCAGTTCTTGTTTGATGTCTTTATATGTATGGTCTTAATTCTTGTGTATTAACTTGTAAGGCATGTTAATATACCAGTTGTAAGGTATCTATGGGTTTGGATTTGAGTTTCTTTCAAGGAGAGAGTAAGTCTTGATTTCAAACTCTGAGAATTCTAGGTTTGCATATGAATTTGATGTTCAAGTATTGAAATGAGAAGAATGGTTTGCAAGGTATTTCATTCAGGTTTTTGAGTTTGGAGTTAGGGTTTTCTAGGAATGCACATTTGTATGATTTTGTTTCCCAATAGATAAGGCACTGGTTTGTGCTTGAATGGTAGTTTTCTTCATCAATCATTAATTCAAATCATTTTCCATTTCCAGTTTTAAGAGCATTAATGTTTGTATATTGCATTGAATAGTGAAAGTTCTTTTGGTGATTCCTTGTAGAAGTGAATATGATAGGTTAGCCTTCCTGAGCCTCCCGGTTTGAAGAGAAGAAGGGTGTATATCCTTGTTGTTACTATCCACTGATTTTCATGTTTGCATAAAGGGTTTTAGTGAGAGAGACCTGCTCGGGTCTGTGGAGCCCAAAGTGTAGAAGGATTAAATCATTGTTAATTAGCCTTTTCCCTGTAAGAATCTGGAATTGTGAGTCTAAGAGTCAAGAAATAGCTATATAGTGATTCTACTTGAAAAAGTGCTAATAGATTCACCCCTTCTCAGTTGTGTTTTCCTCCTTTTGGGCCTAACAATTGGTATTTGAGCTAATTCCTTTTGAAGAAGGTTGCCTGCTTGAAGGAGATCTGTCATGGCACATATAAGAAGAGAGAGTATGAAGTTTGATGGAAATAATTACCTAATTTGGAAGGATTAGATGACAACCTACCTGATATGCATGGGAGAAGAAGATGAATACTGAAAGGTCACTGAGAATCCTTATACCATTCTGAATGACCTAACAAATGCTACCACAGATGAGAAAAATAAATTCAAGGAGAAAATGTTAGCAAGAGAAGCACTGATCAATGCCTTATCAGATTGAAAATATTTACACATTTATAGATTGAGGACTACACATGATGTATGGATAAAATTAGAAACTATTTATGAAGGTGATACTTATGTTAAGAGAGCTAAGTTGCAAGGACTAAAAATTAGATACGAAGACATGAAAATGAGTGAAGGAAAGACTGTCTCAATTTATTTCTAAAGAGTGAATGATTTGGTATATGAAATTAGAGCTGGAGGAACCTTGATAGATAATGAATTTGTTGACAAGATTATGAGATCTTTTCTTTCATATTACAATGAGAAGGTTGTTGGTATTGAAGAATTTAGAACCATAAGACATATTTCAAGATAAGATTTGGCTTGAAGGCTTTGTACCTATGAGAGGACTACACTTAGTAAGGAACTTCCAAAGGTTGAAACTACATTCAAAGAAAGTGTGACTAATTATGACCAAGGAGAAATCTCTACAAAGATGAAATTCAAACACTATGCTAAGGATTGAGAAGAGATCATGGAAGAAGAAAGGAAGATTGATGAAATTGAAGAATTGATTTCCAGAAGACTACCTAAGGGCTCTGGTAAGTATGAAGGAAAATTACTTTTGAAATGTTTCAATTGTAATCAAATTAGTCATATTGCATCTAGATGTCCGAACAAAAATCACATGTATACTAGAGATAAATCTAATAAATGTAATACCCCAAAATTGGCATCTCGATATCCTAACCAATTTTGTTGCATTTAGTCTCATTCTATCAATTTATGAATCATCAAAGCCCTATTGTACTAGGCAATTCTGTCTTCTAATTGGCTCTACTTGACTTAGTGTCAAATGTAGAAAACCTTAAATCTACATTAATCATATGCTATATTTAATTGCTAAATATCAACTATAAATTGGCTAAATAAACCCAATGATTGATTAATTTAATTACAAAGTCCTAGCACTTTAATTAAATTAAATCCACACTATTTAGCTAAAATACATAAAAAAGGAATTAAATAATATTTGGTTTTTAAATAAATATCCTCATTTCAATAATTGAATTTAATTATTCAAATAATTGAGAAAATCTATTTATGAGGCAATATTGTATTTATTTAATCAAATATTCTCTCCAAAAATCCTCTCTTCAGTTCAGAAAAGGAAACTTTGAGTTAACTGGTAATCTAAAAGTGCAGTAAATCAGTTAACTGCTTTACACACTCAAAAGGCAAATAGTTGACTATCTCTCTACAGGAAACTTGCTATTCTGAACTGAACTCTCCTTCAATCTCCACCATTCATCTAATTCAATCTCGACCGTCGATTGAACTTGAGATTCTTTAAAAGAACTATCATTTCTCATTCAAAGGATGCAACTTTTGAGTAACGAAGTGCTATTGCAATCAAATCTCAACTTGTTTGCATTCAAAGTCTTTAGCTAATCTTATTTTGCATATTAGTTTAATATCATTTCTAGCTTAAATCATGTTTAGATTAAACAACACATCTTCATCTTAATCTAGTTTTCTTTCAAATATCATTAGATTAATATTAACATTTCATTTCTAGATTCAATACATGCTTTCATTCTAGCTTAAATTTCATTCATTTCATAGATAAATCCTTCATTCTAGTGCTAGTCTATGGTTATTGGACTCTCGATTCTGAGAGAAATCCCGAACCCTACCTAGACAGGAGGAAAGAGGTTGAATCATCTAGACAGGCAAGATGAATGATCTCATAATCATTCTTGTATGTAATTGATGAAAAATGACTATGTTTAAGTGTAAGGCTAAGTTAGAGGACCATATTTATCTTATACAATAAATATCATTCTAAGGGTCACAAATTTTTTTATACTACTGAGAAGGTGTGACTAATAATGAGTCTATTTCTAGTGAGGAAGAAATTTCATTTATTGCTATTAAAGAGGAAAAACCTAATGAAGAAAAGGCATTAGTCTCAATAGTTGTTAAAAGAGATGAATGAGTTATTAATAGTGGATGCTCACATCATATGACTAGTGATAAAGATACATTTGTGAAGCTTGAGGACTATATAATGGAGGTATTGTTAGATTTGGGAATAATGCTCCTTTCTTGATTAATGGAAATGATCTATTACTCTTGATTGTAAAAATAGTCTAATGATGTCTTGTATGTTGAAGGTTTAAGTCATAACTTTTTGAGTGTTGGATAGATATTGGATAAATGTTATAAATTGGAATTGAAGGATGGTATCTAGAAAATCATTGGAAGTACAAGAAAGCTTATTGCATCAGGTAGAGAAACTACTGGTAATCTATTTCATTTGAGGACTATTGAGAATAAATATTTAGTTGCTAAGGTTGATGATAGTCAGTTATGGCATAGAAGACTTTTTGATGTGAACTTTGATAATATGGTAAAGATTAGCACTACTCATGCTATGAGAGATTTTCCCAAACTATTAAAGCCTAATGATATTTGCAAAGAATGTTAATTGGGAAAGATAACTATATCTACTTTCAAGAATAAGACATATTCTTCAAATGGATTGTTGGATTTAGTGCATACAGATCTATGTGGTCCTACCAAGACAAGAAGTTACTTGGGTGAAAGAAGGCTATTTTTTATGACTATTCAAGGATGATGTGGGTGACATTTTTTAAGGATAAATTATAAGATTTTCAAATGTTTTGAAATATTCAAGGTAGTGACAAAGAAAGAATCCAAAAGAAGATTGAAATGCTTGAGATTAGAAAGAGGTGGAGTGTTTACTGTAATACCCCAAAAATGGGCTATAGGTTCATTAACCTCTTATATCCTCAAATCGAATGAAATCAATATCAAAGTCCTAACCTAAGGCACATCTGCACATCCGTTTATCAAAAATTGATTATCTTAATTTTGCATCAAGGAACATTCCTTGAATATTCTTAATTATCCTAATTATCTTTAATTGAATATTATTTGGCAATAAATCATATTTATCCTAAAATTTGATTAATTGAGTATTCTGAATATTTAATTAATTAAGTTTATTTTTGCCACTTATTTATTTAATTAGATTTAATTATATTTATTGCTAATTTATATTATTCAATTTTGACAATAAATCAAAAATCCTATGAATACTCAGTTGAATTCTTATTTAATTGATTAAATCTAGTTGTCAATATTTAATAATATAGTTTTGAATAAAAGTTTGATTAAATAATTGATTAACCCATTAATCACTTACTTTTAAATTTAAAATCAGTTAAGTTGAGAATAAATCACTTTATTTTTAAATTAATTCATATTAAATCATGCACAATCAGAAAAGCGGTCAACTTTAAATCAATTTTCAATTTCAATTTGTTAAATTTCCAAATTCAACATCTAATGATGAGTTGAAAAAGTGAACTAAACTCTATTTTGAGTCAAAAAGTGCTTTTTCATGATTTTTATGAGTTAATTAATTCCAATTTCTTGTTAACTCAAAAATCAACCTGAGTTTATCGAGAGTGATTTATGGCTTTTCTCAATGCATCCTCAAGCCCTGGATTTTTATAAAATCAAGGCTCAGCTCTTCACAAAACATCTCTCGAATTTGCACAATTACTCTGGCGAAATTGCATCTGAAGAATCAAGCTCTTACGAATAGGTGATTTGTGAGATCTTTCATTATTTTTCATAGCTTTGCATCCATTTTCATATCATAGCGCATCATTGCTAGAATAATCTGCATATAAATTTCATACATTCTAGATTAGTTTCATATAGTTTTTCATATCATTACATAGAAAATACAAAAAGATAGATTAATCTACATCCATCCTACATTCATCTTTTACCGTTAAATCCTTCGTTTAGGTGTTGCATCATCACTAATCTTGGTCTAATCTGAGAATACCATACTCACACCTACTAGAAGGTAGTAAATTGCCTGGTTAGCTTAGTTTCATTTATTTAGAGATTTCTCGATTTGCTAACCTCTAATGTTTTACTGAAGTGTTGTGTTCGCCCACCATGGAGCCCTGAAATGGGTTTCCATTCTTTCTAATCACTTTCCTATCATTTTCTATCAAAATTGTGATTTTTATATTCTGTCCATACATTTTTCATACAACATTTGCCAGATTTTCATACCAGGACTCCTTGTCCATCGTACGACAGATGATAATCTAAATTGTCATGCCGACTATATGGGGACTGTCATACGAGTTTTTGAAAATTCATGTGCGTACTGATCCACTATCGTTTCGTGCCTTAATTGTTGTATGAATAGTAGTCCACTATCGTATGAGTTTTTGTGCCAGAATTTCAATTTTCATAATAGAATTGCAAAAAAAAATAGTAATTTTAGATTTTGACAAATAAACCCTAACGATTGATATCTTCTATTTCTGATGTCTTTTGCTGACGAGATTTCTCAACAAAGCTAAAAATCAGGTAAAAATATACTAAGCGCATTGCATGGGAATTTATGTATTCTACTGTGATCTGATAACATTTCAATTTAGGACATAAAATGAATCTCTCACATGTCTAGCTTGAGTGCTTTCCAGTTTTCATATTTCACACTGTAGTTTTGGGCTATAAAATGAACATAGATTTTCTTTTTGCATATCTGTTACACATAGTAAATAGGACCTATGAACACTATTTGTGGAGTTCCTGAGAGATTGGGCTTCATTCATTATCTTTTCATGTGAAGTCCTTCTTGACGATAGATCCCCTTGTAGGTAGTGAGGATACTGTTGTTATCTCACATTCACTTGGTTTGGTCCTCAACTTTGATCGGTACGTTCTCTCTTGGTCCGACTTAGAGAGCTCAGTAGACATTGTTGTGGACATCACAAATCCTGGTGAGGTAATTTGAGTCTTAGTGCGTCAAAGAATCTATCTACCATGTTTGGGTAAAAGGGAAAAGGCTAGAGGATTATGCTCTACTCCCTTTTTGGGTAGTATCAAAAACTTAGATCCTTGAATCTAGACCAAGTCCCCATGTGGTATATTTTGTGAGTCACCTTTAGAGAGGGTTAACCATAGTGGACATTTCCTTTATTAGGTCAACCAAGTGGACAAAACCTCAAGCGGTAATAGCCATTTTCTCCGTGGTAGCAACAACCGCTATATAAATGTCTTTGTGGAAGAAATCTCCACAAGTGTGCTCCCTTTCTGGGCTGTCAGATCTCCTTAGAAGCTCCTGATTGATTAAATTCTCAGACTGTGTTAAAATCCTGGTGCATCTGGATTGGAGTTCTCCCTCTTGAGATCACAAAAGTTGTAGAGTTAGACCATTACTAAAAACTCTAGAGAGGCCAAAAATTTTCATTTTCTAGGACTATGTGCATTATTGAAAAAATTTTGAGAACATACACAAGTAGCATTCCTAGGGATTAGCACAATAAGTCACTATTGCTTGTTCATGTGCAAGGTTGCTTTGCCCCTTGTTCATTGTTTTAAGATGATTGCTTTCTTCCCTTGCTTGTTGTTCTACGTGTTTTCTATCTACTTGGTCATTTGGAAATGAACAACACGTGAGATGAACTATTACACAACTATTCAAACCTAGACAGAAAAATTTGCAAACAATCTGAAACTGAAAAACTAAAAAATTGCAAATCTGAAGAAAAAATCCTTTATGGAGTAAAAAGTCATTCTGTAGTCTCAATTTTCATATGAGTTTTTCCAAAAGTCATGCTAGAACCCCCCAATTTTCATACGAGAGCCTATACATTATCGTACAAGTTTTGTCTCAGAAATCAAGCAAAAACAAACCCTGGTGTCAATTGTCATATGAGTTTTGTCAAGTATCATGTAAGAGATAACCTAGACTCATACGAGCCTAGAGAAAATCATATCAAAATTTTGAAGAGTTGCTAGAAACCTGCCAAATCTATCAGAAATCTAGTTTTTACAGTCAACCTCCAGATTCTGTCACAAAATTCACTGTGTCAGGAACATAGTAGAAACTACAAAGAATCCAATCATTTTTCAAAAGTGGTCTCTTGAGTCTGATTAGTCTTTTGATTTATCAATTTGAATCTCGTTCATCTTGTGTCAAAACCTTGTCAAATCATCTCCAATTCAGTCTTCAACAAAATGACTAAGTGTTGTGAGCTCGTGTCCACCATCTTTTGGGCATCTACCCATACATCTAGGGCACAGTATCCTTCATTTATGTCCAAATAAATCTTCAATCAATCCAATCTTGACAAGGTTGCATCATTCAATCCTCTTGAATCAAGTCATTCTTTAGTTGTCTTAATCTTACCCTTTTGCTTCACTCAAACTTAATGGTGGAAACTAGAGCTTCATCACAAAGAAAATAAGGAGAATAACCCAAATTATCCTCAGTAGCATCTTCTGTGATTGCTAAGACATTTCATAAACCTTATGACACAACTAAATTTGGAGAAGACGCTCTTGGTAATCTCTTTTTGAAAGGCGGTTATGTCACCCCTCCTGCATTAGTTCACACAGGTGCTCAACAAAATCCACATCAATAAATCCCTGATAGTTCTCATCACACTATAATGTCTCAAGGAGGAGCAAACCAAGGCTCCTAAGGACACTAGTCTCAACATGGTGCGGATCAAGAACCCACACCTTCTGAAATTTCCCAATATCAAAACGATGATAACTTCAAGAAAATGATGAGGCATTTCTTGCGTGAAGAGAAAGAGGCATATTTCCTAGATCTAGCTCGACAAGGAGCCAAACTTGTACATGCCACCATTCCCGAAAAGAGTGGAGATACCAAAATATGATAAGTATGATGGAAAATCTGACCCTCAAGATCATGTTAGAGAATTTCGTATTCAATCTATGGATTTTATGCATGAGCCAACCTACCTAATGCATCTTTTCCCTCAATCTCTGGGAGGGTCAGCTATTCATTGGTTCTCTAAAATGCATCCAACAATCAAAACCTTTGAGGATTTAATCAAACTATTTTATCAATAATACTCCTACAACATTCAACATCCGATCACCATGATCGATATCTGCAATTTGAAGAAAAACTCAGGAGAACCCTTCTTGACTTTCCTCAAGTGATGGAGGAAGAAGTTTTCACTCTATGTTCGACCTATTCCAGAAACTAAAAAACTCAAATTATTCATCAAAAATTTGGTTCCATAACTCAATTATCCTTTGCAAATGCAAAATAATACATCCTTCGATAAAATGGTAGAAAATGCCATCAAAATTGAGAATGTACTTGTCAAAAAAGGGAGTCATATCACTTCATAAAGAAAACAAGTACGAATCTAGTTCTAGTTCCAACAATAAAGACAAAGGTAAACTCTGGAACAAGAACAAGAATGTTGTAGCAGATGGCCTTGTTGATCATGTCAGTGTCCCATCAAAGGCACCAACATTCAATCTCACCAATGAGGAGGATATCTCTTTGTCACTGGAAGAGCAGGATAAAGACCAAGAAAATGTGACACCTGCTAGGGCTACTGATAACAGGTTAACTTCTAGTATTATTCCCCCTTGGTTGTCCGAGTCTATGAACCGAAAGTGTAGTTTGAAGCTAGTTTCCCTCCCTATGAAAGACATCATTACGAAGTATGCAACCCACACTCCCAAAGCTAAAAAGGTGAAAAATAACTCTAGTTTAAGCACATACCCTTCTAAAAGAAGAGTAACTGCAGAAATTGCTACTTATAAACAAAAGGAAGGTGCCCAAGAGATGGAAGCCAAGGACTTCAAGGTCACTAAAATGGAACTGGGGGTTCTGAACCATGATACCAGAGATCACTTTTTCAAATTTTTTGATGGTCATATCCTAGGCTAGTCTTAGAAAGATGACCAAGAAAAGAGGAAACTTAAACAACTGGTCATCACTATTGCCGAATTCCTTAACTCTTTGAGCAGTGTAGGAGCAGTACCTTTGGTTCAAGCTCCTCAATCCTTTGATCCAAATTCTACAGACAATAAGCAACTGCTGAAACAAATACAACAAGGAAGAGCCTTGACTGAGGCAATGTGTAACTAGATTGATAGAATTGTAAAGGAAGGAAACAAATTCATTCAAGAATTTTTTGTCATTTATACAAAGGGTGAGACACCACTTGGTGAAATCTAGATACTAATTCTAGGATGGGAATTAGATGAAGCCAAATGTGCGGCCATCATATCCTAGGTACAAGAAGTGGAAAAATACGGTGTGGAGAAGTTTCTATCAAAGAATCTGATGAAATCAATGGACCCCTGCATGTTGTTCATGTTGAAGGAAAAATATGGGTTGGAAAAGAACCTTGTTCAAATCTTCCATCCAAAGCGCTCAAGCCATAGGGAAATAAATAAAAGAAATGCATGAAGACACATTGAAAGACATCAAAGTGGTAAATCCTTCTGGTATTATCAAGTTCGAAGAAGGAAATATAGATCCCAATTCCATGATTAAAAGCTTTGATACTGCTATGAATACTATCAAAGAAAATGAAAGTCGCACAACCCATGACTTCACCAGAATAGAAAATGTGGAAGTGCTGCTATACTTGAATAGAGGGCAATTCCCCAAACTAGCGGAGAAAATTAAGGAGCTCAAATGGGAGAAAGATGTCTGTCGAGGGAAACTGTTAGGGCTGAAAAGTTTACACTCTCATCCAATGGAGGAGTACATGAGTACCTTTTAGAGCTGGAAGTTGGTAAAGGACACCACGTGGGATGACGAGCCACTAGAGGAGACAGAATAGTTCTCTGTTAGTTTAAGTTTCTTTGATAAGGGGACAACTGTTCTAAAACTATTGCTTTTCTATGTTAACTGGTTTTTAACTGTTTCTTGTAATGATCTGAGAGGCCGAGTTTTCAGGGAGGCCTCCCAAGTTGTAAAAACTATTTATGCTGGAGCATAAGACTGCTTAGGGGTTAGAAATTTTGCTAGGAATTAAGCTTAAAGTGCTTCCTAGTAATATTTTCCTTTTTTTTCGCAAAGAACTCAGTGGAAAGATATATGAACTGGATATCTGTTTGGCTTTAGACTTTAGAGTACTTATATGTTAATGCAAAATTCTGGTTTGAAACTTTGGGTTTGAACTTGTGATGTGTTGATTCCTTTGTGAATTGATATGTTACTTATTTTTCATTATTTGATATTTGTTTGGTAATCACAAATCTTTTCACCATGGTTCGTGTCAGTTTTCTTTAGAAAAAGAAATTTAAACCTCTAAGAGTTGAAGGAACTTTATTTTTCTCTAAATTTTTTATTGATATCATGTATTAATCCTTGAAAATCACCTCTATACCTAAGAGTATACGAGAGCTCCTTAAGTGCTTTCTAGTACAAGTACACGTGCGTAGTTAAATCATAAATTCATTGAATATTTATGAGAGGGAGCTGTACATCATACAATTCAGAGTGAAACGATTGCTGCACGTTTACCCAATTGTTGTGAACTATTTGTCTCTAAGAGAGGGTGATAAAGTTACGTTATATTCCATTTAGTGTAAGGACAAATCTGTTCACTAACATATTATTATCAATTTCTAACTCATGATAATTTCTTATTCTTAAAATAAAAACTAATAAAGATAAATGATAAATAACATTTATTATAAATTAAAAAATATTTATTTTAAAAAACACAATTAAAATATATAAAACTAGTATTTTGTTAATTTCAAAATTATAATTGTCCATAAGGTTTCTATATTTCTTAAGGCTTTAAATAAAGTCCTTCCCACCCAAATTTTAACCTCCATACCTATCCAAGTGTGAGGTCACTAGTCATGTCAGTATTTGTTAACTTAACTTCCATCTCCATTTTGAGGAGCACAAAAGTCCAATCTGCTTTTGATGAAGATACACAACAATTAAGTCTTCCACCATCAATAATTATTACTACGTTGAAACCAGACAAATTATCTAGAATCTACAAGTGACTTTTCTAGTTGAGGACAGTCAAGTATATTTAAAATAAAAGAGAATAAAATTCCTTTCATTCCTTTGAAATCCAGGAGAAAATTCACTGCGCAACATCCTCCAGGACCACATTGTGATAAGCTTCAAGCTTCTTTTCTGTTGAAATGATTTTTAATGGCCTTCGTCTGAAAACGTTTGTGTATAGGGGTTTTGATCTTCGGGTCTTTTCTGCAAATGGAACCTTAGATAATGAGATATTTACTGTTGTTAAATATATTTGATCTAGCATACCAGCATTGACAATGATAGGATTAGGACAGTGACCTAAGTGGTAGTAAGTAGTTTATAATGAGAATGTTTCTCAGCTTAGAAGAATCCTATGTTGTGCATTAAACCTAGAGAATAATCATTGCTTATCCATCTCTTTCATGAGGATAGATTTTAAAAATCCAATGCTTGTTTTTTCTTCACCAGGTTTGACAATCTGCCATTGAAAAGGACACTGATAATTTAATTCTATTCCTATGTCAAATCAGTCATGAAGATGAAAGCAAAATCAACGGAGATGTCTCAGATACTTCCAAAAATGTGTGGTAATCTAAGAATTCAGGAAATAAGTTAAAAGCAAGTATATCGTTATGTGATATTCTCTGTGTCAAATCAAACATTATAGGTGCTGAGGACAATACACGTGAGTAGTTGGTGAAGAGTTTGAAATTTGAGATTATTTTTTTCTTACAAAGGAAGATATGAAGGGGCATGTAATCTTGACTTGAACAGCATGTTCAGAAATTCTTCGCTTTTTGTATTGGGATCCTTTGCAAAGTTAACAACTAACTTTGAACGTAATTCGAATTATTATCCATGCAACGTAACGGTGACGACAAAGGGTAAATTTATCATTTTTTAATTGAGATGATAAATATCTAGATTTTCTAATAATTGACTTCATTTGATTCAACGATAGATTTAGGGTATTCATTCTATCATATTTGTTTGTCTATAATTCCTTTATTAATTAAGTTTGGCTGCCCAATTTGACTATCATACACATTTTCAGTAAAATAATTCGTTGATTGCATGCCGCTGTTCGTAAAAGATACAATGTATTTATTTGTATTTGTGCAGCAATTAAAATATGGTATCAGATTTATAGTTGAATGGGTTCTGTTTAAACAGCATATTTTAAACTTACACTACATAATGTATTATGTTGTATAATGGTTTTTAATTTTGATTCTATAATGATGGATTATTGATATAAACAGTTTAAAATTAAGAGCAGTCATACCATTTTATATAGATTGTAGAAAAATCATATCTGTTAGTATATTATGTATTTGTGTAAAAAAAGATATTATTAGATCTTATAAATTAAAAACTTATATATTAAAGAGAAAGAATTCACTTGTTTGAATTAGATTGATAAGATACTCATATAGATTGTATCATCTATCAATATTTGAATTTTCTGAATATATAATTCATGAGTAAATTTACCTAACTTAACCTTAACAATTCTACTTTCTATTTATTTCATCCTAATAATGAATCATCGAATCATCGAATATAATTCAAAACCATCAATGATTAAAAATTGCACTGAAAAACTAATATTGATCTCCATAGACTGCCCAAACTATTTGACTTTAATTCAACTAAATCTTTCTAATTATAATAACTCAACTAAACTCTACTAAACAATTATTAAATAATTGTAGTATACTCCCTCCTAATATTATAGTTCATTTTAATATTATCTGTATTATTATTAAACAATTTGTTTTTCATATATCAATTTGTTTGGTATCTGCCATGCTGTGCATTTGGAAGCTGTTGAAACTGCTCGTCTCTCATTTGAATTCAAACATATGTTTTCTGGTACATTCGCGGACTTCTTTCACAAATTCTTTGAAAGTATTTTTGGCGAATGTATGATTTGACAGAGAAAAAGTACACCTAATATTAAATTTAAACTTTTCTTCATATTGTCAAAGTTGAACAGGAAAATGATCAGTGGTTGCTCTCTGGGTTTGATGTTCGAGATTTGGCATTTATCAATCTAGATACATTTTGGGTGGATACTATTAAATTAGTTGATTTGTTACCATCATTGGTATAATTTTGTTGGTCTTTATCATTTACCACACCAACATTCTAGATCTTATTCATTCAACAACTCTTTTTCCTATTGATTGATTGATGAAATGAAATAAAATATATTTTTTTATGATGTTTATGAGATCAGATGGATGTGATAGAAGAATGGGTAAGGCTATATTTTCTCAGAGTAGGTTCAAGTCTCATTTTGTCACTTTTAGAATTAATGTTTGACTTTATAATTATTAAAACATATGAACTTTTAACATATGAACTATTAAATTATTAAGTAGAACTTTTTTCTATATAAATTAAATTAAAAATAATATTTTAGATATGGTCTAAATGCATATCTACAGGTTTGAATTTTGGTGGATGACTTTTAAATCACATATCAGAATCTACATGAATTCTACTTAGTCAAATTGTTGTAATTTGCTGTATAAAGATAAAGATAAAGATACATATTACTTGGTTGAGTATTCATTTCTGTTTGGGTGAGTATTTCTATTCCGAATATGAATTAATAGCTATTCTATTTTTTTAGTGATACTTGTTTGATCATTTTGTAATACTATGGATTTGTTTGGTTGGATATAGAAAAAAATCAAGCTCTCAATATTGGTATCAAGTGAACCTTGAAGAAACCTAGACAAATTGAACATTGCAATAGCGTATTGAAAGGTAATTTTGAAGAAAAACTTTGTAATAAGTACATATAAGGATGATAAAAATAACTAATTTTGAAACTATGTTAAATATTTTGAAACCATATTGTTAGAAGTGTATAGATTGTGATATTGCTATCACAACTGTGTAGTTTTTTGAGTCAAACTCATTGACCAATGTTTCATACTTGTAGATTGACAAAATATCAACAACAAAGATTTCCAAGAAATCTTATGATTAGAAGATAAGATGGATATTTTTTTTTATCCTAATGCTAAAGTCTAATAAGTTTCTAGTTTGATAAAATACATTTTCAAGAAATCTTATGGCTAAAAATAGTAGGATATATTTTTTATCCTAATGTTAAAGTCTAATTTGGACTATTTCGGCCTTTGGATTCACTACTAAATATTAATTGTATTTGATCCTCTTTGGCTAACCCACTTTGATTCTTTTCTGGTTATGGAACTAGTCCCTTGATACAATTGTTGTCATCAACACCTTTCATAGCCAATCTAAGAGTTCATATTTGGCTTATGAAATCCTCATACTTTCTCTTTGTATTTGCCTTTTTTTCTTAACCTTTTACTTTTGACATGCTTATTCTAACCATTTAGTTTTATCTTGTTAAAAAACTACAGTAGTTTTATTTATTTTAAATTCTTGTATGGAAGTGTTTCATTATGAGTTCTTGTTAAGGGGGAATAGATATGCATTCATTACATTTTATTTCTTTTATCAATTGAATCAAGCATCACATAGAATTTTATTTTTTTTAATATTAGTAAAGTACAAAAAATAAGTTTTCTCTTATTTAAAAATGATATCTAAGAGTATTTAATACATTGAATCAAATATCAACAATATTAATGGCTTGAATGATATGATAAGTATTGTATAAGTTGTATATTTTGACCTTATTATGTATTTTTATTAATTGACTTTAGGAATGATCATTGCAAAAATAACTTCTCTTATAAAACTCATCGGGGCCTAAAGGATCTTAGGTATTTGTTTCTCCTACTCAATAGCTCAGTAAGACTTAATGACATGTATTTATAGAATTTCCTCCTCCCCTTTAGATTGCACCTCTAGAGTTGTATCTAATTGAAGAGGCTCTAATATATCCTCCAAAGAAGGCTCTCCCAAATTAAGCTTGTAAGCTATCATTGTTGTAGAACTCATCCTTCTTATCAATGGAGGACACGTTTCCACCTCCTCTTCTTCTTATGGAAGCTCTATAGTGGGATGCATTAATGAGGGAGTCTTTTTTAATATTTAATATATGCTTCCAATGGGGATAGAGAGAAGAAAAGTCCTCCCCTTCTTGATTCTAATCTTAAAAGGGTTGATCCTAGGTTGGAAAGCAGAAGGTGCATCAGACATTATAGATGAAGTGGAAATAATAGTAGTGGCTCCTAGAGAAGATAGACTAGGAGTAGAAACAAGTGGTGTAGCTATGGACTACTCTCAATGTTTCCTATCTTTAGCCTTCTATTATCTTAGAATCTATGGGAGCACATGAGTTTTGAATTCTATAGCATGACCAAATAAGTTTTTAACATAGGCCGCACACTTGATCTTTCTCATGTTTAATAGTATCAAGTTTTAGAAGTTTGTCTACATCATTTTGTATAGGCACGGGTTGCATCTTGTATGTCTTATTCAATAATTCTTGAGTACATGCATCACCCTAAATACTATATCATCTAGCTCATCCATGAGGATTTATATTAGAATAATATGAAAATATGTGCTTAAGCGATGTATTATCACATAGTTGAGAGCTTTGTTTTCATTGTTGTCAATATATTTCTCTAATTGTGAAAGTGTTGATGTGAAGTTTAGTGAGTTCATTTGTTTAGTATATTGAAGATCAAAGTTTGTGGATGCAATAATTTATTTATTAATTATCTATACTTGATTTATTTCAACTTGCAATGGGTCACATGCAAATTTGAGTGAGCTATGGGTATTTGTGTCAACTAGCTTTTTATATGTTTATAAGTGACAAAGTGACATTATTTTGATCTGAATTGTATTATATTTTGTGGATCGAGTAGCATGTTTGGGACATTGATGTGTGCCCTCAATTAGAGTGGTTCATGATTTGGAGCCCCATAAGATATTTTTAAAATTTGAAAGTTATTCCTATTGGTAATCCTAAGTTTTTGTATATAGATGTTGATGATTCCAAAATTTGTGTTGACTTGGATATTGTTATAGTAATTCATGTTTCTTGTGGATGTTTCTAAATCATGTGCTCCTTGTGTTATTGGTCTACATTGGTTGTTGTGCTCGCAATTGGTGATTAATTTGATGACTTCGTGTTCTTCATGCTCTTGGTCAACCTAATGATTGTAGTGTGTTCTGAAAGATCAAGGAATAATTCTTGGAGGTATTTCATATTTGAGGATGAAAATTTTTCTCTTTGCAATGTCTTAGCCAACATTTCTTGGTCCATAGTTAATATTGTAATTGAGAGTGATTATATTTTTGTAATTAGGTTTTGAGTGTTTGGCCAACCTTGTTGATCTTTTCAAGGTCGATGACTTGTATAAATAAATGAAATGATCTTGTATTTGTGTATGATAGTGTCGATGGATGAGTGGTTGTGTGAGTGAGATAAATGCATACATATTTTAAAGTTAGTGATGAAGTGTGGAAAATAAAGTTATATTTGTACTTCAATGGAACTGGTCTAGACATGAGGAAGATGCTATTAAAAAGTTAATGATTCATGGATGTAAATGTAATTTTGTTGCAAGGTAGTGAGCCCTCCCTAGGTAGTAAACATTTCCCTTTTGATTAGTGAGCTCTATGAAGTGTTCTTTAATGTATGTACGTTCCCATTGTAATACTCCTAACATGGTATAATACTTTTAATAGAGTATACATATATTGTGGGTTCATCCCCACCATGGTTTTTTCCTTAACTAGGTTTCCATGCAATAATCTTGGTGTTATGTGTTCTTGATGTATTGTGGATATGTGCTTGTATATTTAATATTCATATTTAAGATTAAGGTTTAAATCTTAGAATTTTGTATGATAACTAATTCACCCCCCTCAATTTTATGCTACCATATTTCCATCAATTGGTATCAGAGCCTAGTTCATCCATTGGAAGCTTAATCCCTTGAGGTGATCTAGGATAGAAGCTTTCAAGAAGTATAGTTTGAGATTTGGTGGTACAAATTAAAATCTTTGGAAAGGTCATGTGGATTTTCATTTTAGATACATTGGTGAAGAGTTTTGGGAGATTATTGAGAAGTCGTATAATCCTCCTACAAATCCTACTACTCCTGATGAGAAAAAGAAGGATGGATACAACATCAGAGCTAAGGAAGCATTTTTTTAGTGCCTTGACTGATACCGAGATGAAAAATGTTATGCATTTGAAGACTTATTGACACAAGGGAAGACACCTTAGGGGCCAAATGATGGCACACCCTACAAATCCAGCCTGCTCAACAACTCACAGAAGCAAGAACAACATAGTGAGAGAGAGAAAGCAGGATCATTGATATGTTAATTTCATTCAAATTGATTCATACATGCTGGGCTATAGGGCCTTCTTGGTTATGACCAGATATTACAATGAAATACATAAGTACTCAAACATGTGAGGATCTACCAACAATCTTAATTATACTATCTTCTACCAAAAAATGACTCCTAATCTCTAACCAAACAACTATACCTATACAAGAGGCTACCAAACTGAGTCACCCTTTAGATCCATAATCAACGAAAGGAACGATTAGATCTAGGACCAAATGCTTCCCAATGATGGATACCGGCAATAAATCTATGACCCAAAATCAATGCACAAGTCAGCCTCAACAAAAACTCAAAATAAACTACTCGGTAAGCAAGGATGACCGAGCAAAATACAAGCATTGTCGAGCACTAGTGAAACAACCGACCACCCAGGAGATAACTAACCACACTTGGTAACCAAAGGAAACTGACCAACTACTGACCAACTCAGTGAAAGAAGGAACTGAGCAACACAAACAAACTTCCAAATATTTTTGGTGACACGGGATTGCCAAGGACCCCAGATGCTCTTGCATCAGACACTTGGGGTTATTTAGAAATGATTCTCTGAATCATTCAGCAAGTTTGGTCCAGGTTGCATCCAACTCAAACTATGAAATCCATGAACTCTCTTCAATCAATCTATTCTTCCACTTTACCAGATATTCCATATACTATTTACCTCTTGTACTCTTGCCAATTCTTTTCTCCAAAATTTGCTCAAATTTTTCATTTTGCTTCTTAGGATATTCCATCGGTACTGTCATGTCTTCATCAAGTTCATGATACTCATATAAATTAGCAATGTTGAAAATCAGTGATATGCCCATGTCATCAGGTAACTCAATCTCATATGCATTTCCACTGTCGAATTTCTTTAGAATTTTGCAAGGTCCAAACTTCTTCATCTTCAACTTCCCATATGTTCCAATAGGAAATTGACCTTTCTTCAAATGAACCATCACTTCATCACCAACATCAAAAGTTCAATGTCTCCTTGATCTATCAGCTCTATCTTTGTATTTCTGATTACTCTCTTCCAACTTGATTTTCACATCTTCATGCAATATCTTCATGTACTCAGCAAATTTCACTCCTTCATCACTTCTCTTACTTTCATCAACAATGTCTCTCAAATTAGATATACCCCTCGGCTATATGCCATTCACAATCTCAAATTTCACTCCTTCAACACTTCTCTTACTTTCATCAGCAATGTCTCTCAAATCAAATATACCCCTCGGCTATATGCCAGTAATCCTATTCACTGAGTTATTGTATGAAAATTCTTCTTATGCCAACACAAAATCCCAATTACTAGGTGTGTCTCTAGCTAAACATCTCAAAAGATTTCCCAAACTTTTGTTTACAACTTCTGTCTGTCCATTAGTTTGTGGGTGAAATTTAGAACTATATTTCAACTCAATGCCAAACTTTCTCCAAAGAGTCTTCCAAAAGTATCCAACAAATTTACTATCTTGGTTAGAGATGATACTCCTTGGTAATCCATGCAATCTAACAGTTTCCTTAAATAAAAGATCTACTACATGTACTGCATCTGATGTCTTTCTACAAGGTATAAAATATGCCATCTTTGAAAATCTATCTACCAAAACAAATATAGAATCAGTACCTGTTATTGTCTTCAGTAAGCCAAGACCAAAATCTATACTGATGTCAGTCCAAGGTTTCTCAGGTACAACAATTAGTGTATACAATCTAATATTTTGACATACTCCTTTTGCTACTTGAACAATTCCACAATTTTTCACAAATTTATGAACATCTTTATACAATTGCGGCCAAAAGTGTTTCTCCTTAAGAAAATTCAAAGTTTTATCAATACCAAAATGTCTAGCCAAACCACTACTATGTTTCTCCTTCATCAAATTAGTTCTCATTTGTCCTCTCGGTATACATAACTGAATACCTTTAAACAACATACCTTCTTGAATGAAATACTCTTCCCATTTTATACTTAGTTGATCTTGAATAGGTGCTCTGCATTTTCTACATGGCTTAGAAAAATCAGGATCAGTTTCATACAAATCTCCCATCTCATCAAAACCAAGAGCTTCAATTTTCATCTCGGTCATCAAAGATCTTCTTCTACTCAATGCATCGGCAACTTGCTTAGTGACTCCACTTTTATGTTTGATCACAAATGTATAACTCGGCAAGTACTTAACCCATTTCATATATCTATGATTCAACTTATTCTAACTACCCAAGTATTGTAAAGCCTTATGATCAATATACAACACAATTTCACTCGGTATCAAATAATGTCTCCATTTCTTTAGTGCTTGAACAATACCATAGAATTCTTGATCATACAAAGAATATTTCCTTCTAGCATCATTCAACTTTTCACTAAAGAAAGAAATAGGTTTACCTTCTTGACTCAACATAGCTCCAATTGCACTACCACTTGCATCATATACCACTTGAAATACCTTATTGAAATCAGGCAATGCAAAAATAGGAAATTCAACAACCTTCTACTTCAGAGTCTCAAAACTTTTATCAGCTCCATGTGTCCACTTGAATTCTCTTTTATCTCCTCTCATAGTCTCATTAATAGCATTACAAATTGAACTAAAATTCCTTATGAAATTTCTATAAAAACTTGCCAAACCATGAAATGATCTTACCTCACTAGTATTCATAGGTGTAGGCCAATTCATAATAGCTTCAACCTTTTCAAGATCTATCTTCAAACCATCAACTAAAAATACAAATCCTAAATCACAATCTCCTCTTTCATGAATGAACACTTTTTCAGATTTATCAACAACTTTTATTCTTTCAATCTCTGCAAAACTTTTCTAACATGCAACAAATGTTCTTCTCCGATCTCACTAAATATCAGAATATCATCAAGATATACAATCACAAACTTACCCAATAATTTCTTCAAAACATTATTCATCAGCCTCTTAAAAGTACTCTGTGCATTAGTTAAACCAAAAGGCATAACCAAACACTCATACAAACCTTCTTTTCTCTTGAAAGGATTCTTTCACTCATCACCTTCTCTAGTTATGATACGATGATACCCACTTTTCAAATCAATCTTTGTGAAATACTTTTCTGCAGTCAAACTATCCATTATGTCATCCATTCTCAGTATAGGAAAGCTATACTTCACTGTTATCTTATTGATTTCTCTGGAATCAATAAACATTCACCATTCTCCATTCTTTTTAGGTGCCAATACCACATGTACTACACAAGGACTAAAAATTTCTTTGATCAAACCTTTCTCCATCAACTCTTGAATCTGTTGGTTCAATTCCTGATTCTCGGTAGGTCTCAATCGATGAGGTGCCTTATATGGTAAACTAGCTCCAGGGATTAGATCCATGCAATGATCAATACTTCTCTTTGGTGGAAAACCATCAAGTACATTATCAGAAATGATATCACTGTACTCGGTGAGTAACTTATCAATCTCCTCAGGAACACTATCCTCTATTTTCTTTCTCATTTTTTTAGGAATCATAGAAAAATATACATCATTCTTCTTCAAATCCTTAACAAACTTTCTTCCTTCCATCAAATAAAATTTCACAGATGTGCAAACATTACTAATAGGTTCTTCCATCAAAGGTAACAAGATTTTTTTTCTTCCATCAGCCACAATAGTATACTTATGAAATCTCCCATCATATATAGCATGTCTATCATATTGCCAAGGTCTACCCAACAAAATATGACAACAATCCATAGGCATGATATCACACAAAACTTTATCATAGTACTTTCCAATCTTCAATTTCACATAAAATTGTTCAGTTACCAAGAGCGTATGCTCATCTTTGATCCATGAAATCTGATAAGGCTTTAGATGTTCCAACCTTTCCAACTGCAACTTTGTGACCATTTCCTCAAATGCTAGATTCTCTGAGTTACCACTGTCAATGATTACCTTCCAAAATTTGTCAGAAACTCTACATCTGGTTTTGAAAAAACTTTTCCTTACCAGATTTTCCTTTTTACTTTCATTCCATAGTGCTCTTCTTACCATCAAGTTATTTTCCTTCTCAGGTTCATTCGGTGACTCTTCTTAACCAAAGCATTTCTACTGCTACCAACCTTCTTACTAGCATGTGTACATTCAAAAGATCTATGTCCTTCTTCTCCACAATTGTAATAAGTTCCTCAAAAATTACCTCTACTATAACCACCTCGGTAGTTACTGCCTCTTCCTCTAAATGAACTTTCACCTTTCCACTCGGTCTTGCATTTGTCTAGATTTGTCTTTTTAGGTTCAGATCACCACCTTCACCATAAGATCTACCTCTTCCTCTAGGGAATGTACCACCTTGACCTCTTTGTCTTTGTTCATGTCTCTTGTTCAATTTCTCCTTGGCTTTCAATGCAAATTGATAAGCTTCTTCAATGTTCTCCAACTTGACCAAACTGATTTCCTCTTGGATGGAAACTCTCAAACCATTTAAGTATCTAGCAATTCTTTCCACATCATCTTCATCATGTCCAGATCTGATATATAATCTATAGAATTCCTCAGTATACTCTTTTACTGAGCTATCTTTCTACTTTAGACTTTGCATTTGCTTAACTAGGTTAATCTGATAATCACAAGGTAAGAACTTTCCTTTCAATTTATTCACCATTTTATTCCATACCTTGATTTTGTCTTTTCCTTTCTTCTTCTGATCCAATTGCAAATGCTCCCACCACAAGGATGCATGACCTTTCAAATTTGTGCCAGCAATTTTCACCTTCTTCTCTTCAGATACATGGGTATGTGCAGGATCATGGTATGCCAAACTAGGCCCTTAAGTGGCAATGAAAATTTAGAAAATCAAGTTTAGGCAAGTTAACATAAAAATTTGAACAAGTTATAAATATTCTATCAAAAATATGTAAGAAGAGAATCTGTTAAAAATTGAATTGAGTTTCTAAGATACTAGGCTTTTTTTGAAAAACAATTATTCTTTATGTTAAAAATTTCAAATTTCATTGTAGTAGTATGAAAATTTTAGGAAAAAATAATAAGTCGGTGTATGTTTGACCACCTTAAACACAATCAAATGATAATTTTTTTTTACAAGATTCTAGATATAAGTAGTAGACTCATGTCCAGATGTGACATATTTTTTTGTAATTTGTTTCCAAGTAAATAATTAATTATGATTTTTCTTCTACAACTTTTACAGAATACAAAAAGTCTCATGTCTGACCACGTTAAATTAGTCTAAACTTGATCAAATTGAATTTTTTTTTTAATGTTTCTTGTAGTAGGAAAATCATAGAATGTGACACATGTTTTTGGATTTTAAAAATGTTATATGGTTTGAAAGTTATAGCTATTTTTCAATAAGTCTATCAATCAAGACTAGAAAGATAACAAGTAGGTGTATGTCTGGCCACATTAAACAAAATCAAATGATAATATTTTTTTATAAGATTCTAGATAAAAGTAGTAGACTCATGTCTAGATGTGATGTATATTTTTTTGTATTTTTTTCAAGTAAATAATTAATTATGATTTTTCTTCTACATATTTTCTTGAATATAAAAACTCTTGTGTCTAACCACCTTAACTTAGTCTAAACTTCATCAAATTGAAAGAATTTTTTATTATTATTGTATTAGGTGAAGCATAGAATGTGATGTATATTTCAGATTTCAAAAATGTTATATTGTTTGAAAGTTATAGTTTTTTTTCAAAGAGTCTATCAATCAGGACTTCTTTTTCACATGGCCACTTTTTGGCATACCATGATCCTGGACATACCCACATTCTCATACTCAAAATACTTTTCCATTTCAGTGATCCAGTCTATCAATTCATCAAAATCCAATTTCCCACTATATTCAGGAGGATTGAAATGTGGTGTTGACTTCAAACTTGTCAAGGCCTTCAAGAATATTTCCTCACCCTGATGCATCACAGGTGCAGGTTCTGCTTCACCTTGTTCCACTTGAACTTCATCATCACTAACATCTTCAAGATGTCTGCCTCTTCTTTGGGATGTTTCTTCAACTTCTAATCTAGTGGCAAGTTATCTCAACATGCCTGCCAATCCTGGATCCACTCCTCGCCTCCCATGAACCATCTTGAGAACCCTCTACAATTGTAGGTTAGATCGCAATCTACCACCCTACAATAATTGAACTAGGGCTTCGCAAGAAGGAACCTACAAACATATATCCATAGACCTAGATCCAGATATCACTTCACTCTGATACCACCTGACACAAGGGCAGAGACCTTAGGGGCCAAATGATGGCACACCCTATAGATCCAGTCTACTCAACAACTTGCAAAAGCAACAACAACATAGTGAGATAGAGAAAGCAGGATCATTGATATGTTAACTTCATTCAAATTGATTCATACATGCCGGGCTATAGGGCCTTCCTAGTTACAACTAGATATTACAATGAAATACATAAGTCCTCAAACATGCGAGGATCTGCCAACAATCTTAATTCTAGTATCTTCTATCTTCTACCAAAAATTGACTCCTAAACTCTAACCAAACAACTATACTTATACAAGAGGCTACTGAACTGAGTCAGCCTTCAAATCCACAATCAATAGAAGGAATAGTCAGGTCTCAGACCACATGCTTCCCAATGATGGATACCGGTAATAAATTCATGACCCAAAATCAATGCACAAGTTGGCCTCAACAAAAACTCAAAATAAACTACTCGGCAAGCAAGGATGACCGAGCAACAGAAAAGCATCGTCAAGTGCCAGTGAAACAATTGACCACCTAGGAGATAACTGACCACACTCTATAACCAAAGGAAACTGACCAAATTGGTCAAATAAGGAACCGAGCAAAATAGACAAACTTAAAAAAAAATTTGGTGACACAGGATTTCCAAGGACCCGAGATGGTCCTGCATCACCTCTTGTAATGGAGTAAATTTTATAGCCTTGTGTAAGATACCATTTTTCATTTTATCCATTTTATCCTAAGACAAAAATCCCATCACCCCCACTTATCCAAGTGTCATCTTTCTATCTCACCATCTATCTTGGACCTATGCAATGGAATCCTAATAGCCTTTAGACATATAAACATCACAGAGATGTCCACATGACACTCTCTTGTTCATGAATTTCCAAGCTTGTAAAGGACTATTTGGAGATTACAAACCTTCGACCCTATGGTTTTAATGATCATGATGATGGGATTCCCATATATAATCTTCCCATGGTATTTAAAATCCCCTCATTTGCATGCATTGGTTCTTTTACAATCTCTCACTCTTTTATTGGTTTCTCATTCGATCATCTACAACTTTTACTCTTGCATTCTCTCTCTCTAGATAGGAATACATCTCCATTTTTGCACTCATGTATCACTTTGTTGCATTCTTTTCTATTATTGTTAGTGATTCAATCTCTCAAATCCAACATCATAATGCACATCCAAGAAATTTTCATAAATTTTGGGAGTTCTTTCTCTCCACTCTTCATGTCTTTTGAGCATATTTCCTCATCTTATCTTTTTTTATTTATATTATTATTATTATCTTCCCATTATCAGTTATCTATCACTGAATATCATGTCTATTATTTTTCCATGTAGGTGGAAATAACAAAGAAGGGTTTTGATTGAGTAAAACCTCTTAAATGACCTAACAAGTTTCCCTTCTTGTGTGTGTGCAAGTTTTTTGGATTCAAAGGACTTTGTTGGATCGCATTATCAGACTTCGAACAAAGTTTTATGTCTCTTTTACATTGTTTTTCATTTCATAATATCTATAAATTAGTTAATATCTTATCTTTGTTCATTTTGGTTTCATATCTATAATTTATTATTTCCTTTGCTATTCCCCTTTATTTTTTTATTTAAATTAGTATTTTTGTATCCATTCATATTCTGTTCATTCCTTGTACTCGTATTTCCATAGAGTAGACTTAGGTTTACATATTTTCATTACATTTTGTAAAGTCGGTACTCAGCTTGTGCAAGATGCTAGTGCGTCACGCTAGTATCCAGAAGTCACACTATCATCCTTTGGGCTACACTTCTATCCAAGGTAGTGAGCTCATGGAGTTCATAGTTTGTTTTTTATTTCAAGTCTTTTTAATTTCCATAATTGAAATGTTTTCATTATATCATTATATTACTTACTTTACATTCAATCAACTCAACTAACACTTAATCAAACACTAGTATCACATAAATATGTTCCTTCTAACTCAGGTCTGATATACTTGGAACTCCTAGCCAACCTAGTGAGGTTAATTGGAAGGAATCTAGTATCTGTTGATGTCATAGCCGACATCTAGGTCAAGTTACATTATTTTCTTCCCCACATTTGGTGAACCCAACATGAACCAAAACTAAAAATCTTAAGGCACTATGATAGATACGTCATGGTGACCATTACACCTATCTCCTCGCAAGCCTGAAGGGTACCTGCAACAACCATATCACTCACCCCATTGGATGAGCCTTCCAATAGAAAGTCTTATCCCTTCTATGTCTAAAATTTCATTAATAGAATCACCAATAGGGGCACCTTAGTGGATCCTTCAAGACAAGTTGACGTAATCATGGAGGAGGTCCTCTTTGTCAATGACATAAATTGAGTAAAATACAATGAGTGTGATTCTTTCATCTGTGCGTATGAAAGAATATACTTTCCACCTTTGAGATCAACCATCTAGACTGTTTAGGTCAGGCCCAAGGTGGTTTTATCTATGTTCATCATCATTATCGAATCAGACCTCTTTCAGGTCAAGCTGGGTAGTCCCTAGATGACTTTAATGGGAATCATCCCATCAGTTGTGCACATAAATTTCTAAATTTCCCAGAGGAGGAGATAATCCATATAGTCAAGGATATTGGGTACCATATATTGGTGTCTTGTGGGGTATTAAGTCTTGATCTTTTTTGGGCCACACTAATTAGGCCCCTGCATCCCTGGCAATATGCTTCATTTATGGTGTATCAAGAATATAAGGCTGGGGAAATGATTTTGCATTTTGTGACTACTTCATATTTCAGCCCCCTCAAGAGGCTTAGTGTGCTACCTCTTTTATCCCTTCTTCATTAGGGGCTTAGAAGAAATACATGCCCCATGGGAAGCCATAACAAACAATGAAGGTCATGCAACCTCCTATGGAATCTTCATTTCCCACACCCACCTCACATGTGGACAAAGGAAAGGTATCTATGTTACCTAAATCTAAGGTGCATTTGCCTGCTACTATTCTAATAATCCCAGACATTCCTCTCCCAACCCTCTATGGTTAGGTTAGGATTCCCTACAAGATTGTACGATCACCCTTGGCACCTATTATTGAGCCTCTGAGGGTGTGTCCTACTCCCCCAACTTCTTACAGGGAAAAAAGTGGAGGTTATCTATGCATGAGCCTCATGTGCCTCACTCATCAGCCCCACCACTTGCTCCATTAATGGGATCCTCTTTAGTTTCTACTACAATACCTTTGGTCTCTTCCATAGAGAAAGATGGTGTTTCTCCTCCATAGCCTTCTCATTTGTCCTTGCATCTTCATTGTAATAATCTTTTGTGTGATCATAAGTGACATAAGAAAGAGAAGGCCCTATCTTAAGAGGTCATTGCAAAGGTGTATAGTACATAATTAGGGCCTGCATTTGTGGTCTCTTCATCATTTTCATATAGCTTCACTCCCATCTTCACAACTCCCATCCTTCATCAACCTTTTTCACACTTGCCCCTGTAATGAGAGTGACTATTAGGCCTTGCACAAAGAGGGTCTAGGTAATCATTTCTCCATCAAAGGAGTTTCCTCTCATCACCTCCCTACATAATATCCCTCTATTCTCAAAAATTGTGAATATGTAGCACACATAGGGCATCCCCAACTCATTCATGCCCACTCCATCTGTTCCTATGTCTCCTTCCCATCGTCATGCTATCTTTTTCAACATGCTAAAGCCAACTATAGTAGATTAGAGGATTACAGATCCACCTTGCAAGCACAAGATGTTGTTAAAGATATATAGTTAGAGTGATTAGGTGGATATAGAATTGGCTTTATGCATTGATCAATTTTTCACTACATATGTTGCCATCAATGCCAAAGGGGGAGATTGTTGGAATATTGTTGAGCATGTCAGAATTTAGGATTTTAGTGTGCTGACATTAATGTTTTGTCATTAAAGTCAACATACTTGTCATCTAATAGAGTGTGTTTAGGACGTTCAGTGAGAAAGATTTTAGTTTTTTAGATGCCATGTTGAAGATCTTGAGATGTGATGGTGAGGTATTATTTTGAGATGTCTTTAGATCATCTACAAAGGTTTACATAAGTTGGCTCAACAATTTTAGGTTACTGGTGTCATAGTCTCCCTATGAATATTGAATGAGTATTTGGTTTAGTATGACTTGGATTTGATGTTTCAGAGGTTGCAAAGTTGGTGATTGCATGTTTCCTTATCATTGTGTTCATAGTTGTTGTTTTTCATGACTTGGAGTACAACAAGCTATCTTTTTTTATGTCTAAGTTTAGTATTTTAGTGTTCTTGTTGATCAGAGATAAAGATAAGTGTGGATTTTGTATTGGAGATGATGAAAAGGTTTTGGATGGAATTCATGTTTTTTTTGGTGTTATTTAATCCTATGATTATTGTGTCAAATTTTTTCATTAGGTGAGATGATTAGAATTGTTTATTTAGTAGTGTATTGGTGTTTCTTCATTTAGGTCCTAGCCAACTTGATGAAGTAAAGTGTTGTGATTCTTGATGCTTCTTTGGTAGCACTTGTGCAAGTTAAAGGTTGAAGATATGGGTCTTATCTAATTCTTAACATACTTGATTTGGATTTCATTGGAGATTGAGAATAATGTTTATATCTTTTATTGTATTAGGTCATATCTGACCTAGTGGTTGATTATTATTTTTTATCGGTATACATGAGAGATCATTTTGTAATTAAGGGCATGTATGCAAGAAAGAGAAATGTGTATATGTGTGTTCTGCGGTTAAGGAAGAGTTTGTACTTCACTAAAAAGTTATATTGGCATAGGATAATTTATTTATCAGTTTGGTTGTTAAGGACTGTATGTCCACCCCATTATAATTGAAGATAGATCTGTGAACTCGACTGAGGGAAAGCTCTAAGATTGTATTTTGAGTAGTGAGATTTGTGTAGTGAGCTTGCAGATTGGGTAATAAGCCATTCGTTTCAAGTGTGTCCTTTGTTCTCTTTTTTTCTCTTGACTAGGTGGTACTTTTAATAGACTACACTCATTTAATGGGTTTGACTCCCATCGGGGTTTCCCTTAACTGGGTTTGGTCGAGAACAAATCTATATGTTATGTTATTTGTGTTGTAGATCTTGCATTATTGTTTATCTTTCAGATCTAAGTGGCTAAAGTGAAATTAAAGTAATTAGGTACACACAACCGATTCATGCCCCCCTCTTAGTTGTTCTTTCTTCATTTTGGGCCTCAGAAATGCTATGTATATTTATGGTTTTTACTGACCCCATGCCTGCATATGTAGGGATGACATGTATGATTTACATTTTTTATTTTATGTGTCTGATATAGTGAGGGACGAACTCATAGTTACTTACTTGTGAGATCCACATGATGTATTGATCCCTACAATTGATCCACATAATGTATATACAGACACACAAATATATATATATATATATACACACACACACACACACACACACACACACACACACATATATACATGTATACATATATACATATACATATACATATACAACACATATACATATACATCTAAATATACCTAAACATATACATATACATATACATATACATATATGTATACGTATACATATTCATATACATACATATATACATATATTTTTATATTTGGATATATATACATATATATTATATGTGTATATATATATGTATATACATATGTGTATATACATGTATCTATACATACATACACATATATACATATATATACATACAACTAATTTTTATACTAACATGTATATGAATATGTATATGTATATATATTAGTTCTTTTTCATTTTAATTTACTTTGCAATTATTGTACCAAACTAGAAAATTGTTAAAACTTTTAATTTAGCCCTAGGTAGTAAAACAAAAACGTAAACCTAGACACAATTAAATTACAAAAACCTAAGTAGAAAACCAAAACATAATTTGGACATGTGTAAATAAAATAAGAAACCATAGGAAGAAAACAAAATATTTACCTAAACAAAACTCTCTCTCTCTCTCTCTCTCTCTCTCTCTCTATCTCTTTGTAAGGTAAAATGTTTAGATTATTTGTTTTATGTTTTAATTATTTAAGTCATTCTTTGTAAGGTAAAATGTAATTTATAGTATGTTAATTGTAAATTTTCATGTTTTTATATGTACGCAGATTAAACATATGGATGATTTTAATATTGATGAGCTTATAGGTTAGCATGCACCACCACCACCTCCCCCCCTCCCCCCCTTCACCTCCACCTGCACCTATAGAGTTGAGAGATAATATTAAGAGAAACATAGAGGCAATAATAAGAGATGTAAATATTATTAGGAATTATCCCCATCTATCAGACCAGCTACTACACCTTGCAGATAGCCTGCAAGGCATAGTAGATTCAGTACACATATTAGACTCTGAGATTGATAGTTTCCAATCATGGAGGGATAGTATGCATGGATATTATGCTGATGGAAAGAGGTTAATAATTTAAAAATTACAAAAACTGATATGGCATATTATTTTTTGAACCCTAAAACGGGTGAGGAGATACTTGGCAAGAAGCCATGTATTTCTATTAGATAGTGTAGACACCTTGGTATAGTAGACCATTTTTAGGAGCTATGGTGGATGGTATTTGACCATCCACAACACACTAATCATGAGGTCCCACTTTATTTTTTGAAAAAATTATGGGCTGAATTTGAATTGGGTAGGAAACCAAATTATTTTGACATGAGAGCATTCCAGGGGGTTTGTCGAGGCATGCCATAGGAAAGGCCAGGGGCCAAATTGAGTGATAGAACTAGAAATCATGTGCTTAATGAACCCCTTGTTCCTATTCCTTCTCTTGTAGTTCCTGCACCTGTCCATCATCGAGAAGTGCAGTCATCTCTCAGTTCATTGAGTGCCCTTATGGACAATTTGTTACAACACTTGACCCAAACGAGGGATAACCATAGCATAGCACATATTTGCATGAGTCGTGGGGATATATGTAGGGGTCCCCAAACTGATCTTGTTGTTACCCACACTTCCCATGGTGGATATGTTGATGATGATGGTGGCGCACATGGTGAAATCATAGGTAATGTCAAAGATGGTGGCGCACATGGTGATGTTGGAGATGATATCACATCATATGTTGATTTTCTCAATGCAGACAATGATCATCCCATATAGGTAAATTTAATTATAATTTATATATAGTGCAATATTAAATTTCATATTTATACAATTATGAACCATAACATGTAGATTTTTTAGTGAACAAAGGAGGTTTGACCCTCCATCATTCATTAGCCGTCATCATATGACATCCACACCTCAATTTACTTGTTATCATGTTATTTGGACTTATGTTATGATGAATTCTTGTCATATTATTTTTACTTGTTGTCAGAGTAGGACTTGCATTAAATACAAGTCCACTTGTTATCATATATTGTACTTGGACTTAGTTTTAGAGTAGGACTTTGTTTTGTGATTGTATATATCATGAGTTGATATGATGGACATTATGATACATATATTATTCCAAGACTTGTTATGTTATTTATCTTATTCATGGACTTTTAATCCTATTTCATTATTTTTTCAAATAGTGGTTTGAATGTACATATATATGAGCTTATGTAATATGATCATTTTTAATATCAATTGTAATCAAATTTATCAATATCCTAAAAAAACCATCCATCTAACAATGTGATCTATTAATTCATGTGTAATTGAGAAGAACAATATCTAGATACATTAAAAGTAATATGAACACTTTGATTAACTATAAAAAAGCTATCTATCTAACAATGAGATCTATTAGGGGGTTGGTTCTCCTTCTTTGGATTCATTGTGCTAGCAGAATAAGGCTGCTAGTGTTGAAGAAGGTTGGATTACAGTTAAAGGAAAAAATTCTAAGAAATCCTCCCCGACTTTTGACATGACCCTTCGATCTCATTTGAAGGGGACTAAAAGATAGTTAGTGTTTCTTTTGTTGTAGATTTCCAATGTTTTATCTTTTGCAGTGGTGTGGGTGTTTCTTTAGCTGAGTTCTTTTGGGTGGTTTCTTGGGGTTGGTGGCCTTTTGCTTTGGTTGATCTATTGTGTTTGGTGTACTCCTAATGCTATATCTTAAAAAATTTCATTGTAAAGGGTTTCAGATCCCTTCAAAACCTATTTTTTCCATTAATCAGAACAATGAGATCTATTAATACATGTAATTGACAAGAACAATATCTATGTTACAAACTTAATATTGACTTTGATAATTAACGATTAAAAACCATCTATAGATAGTTCAATGAGATCTATTAAAAACCATCTATCTAACAATGCAATCTATTAATTTGAACAATGAATATGGATGCACAAATAAATCTATCATAATCTATTAAGTGAACATAATCTGACCAATGTGCATAGTTTAATATTTAGAACAAAATTAGGTGAATACAACTATGAGATCTATTAATTTGAACAATGAATATGGATGCACAAATAAATCTATCATAATCTATTAAGTGAACATAATTTGACAAATGTGCATAGTTTAATATTTAGAACAAAATTAGGTGAATACAACTATTAAAAACCATCTATCTAACAATGAGATCTATTAATTTAAAGTGAGTTCATGAAATTAAATTACAAAACCAAATTTGGATGAAAGTGCATTGTACTACATAAATAGTTCATGTCTATGTTCTTCTAGATATCCTGCATCATAAAAATAAATGTTGAAATGCTAGAATTTATACAAGTTCATTTTAAGTCAATTTTAATTTATTTCAAATCTATATATCTCTAAATTATAAGTTATATGACACTTGAAAGAAGACATAGATATTTATATATAGAAAAACATATAAAAATAAGACAAATTGAACAACAACTTACATGTATTTAAATTTGATTCAACCAAATGTACCATCAACATCCTCTATTTTCTGCAATGCGTCTATGATTGCCTCATGCTCTTCCATTGAAAGTGTCCATAATATTTTATTAGCAAGTCTCCCTTTGTATCTTTCCAATTTGATATTTGTTTCCACTACCAAATGGGAATAGTGCATAATATTATTTTCTGATTGTAGTCTTCAAAAGTTGGTAAAGCATTCCTTCTTGTTAGGTATTTGGGTAGCCATGTACCAACTACCCCAACAAACACAATTGGATACTGAAAATCATCATCATCTACTTGATGACATATCAACTTTTTCTTAGGTTCTACACATCGAGCTAACCAATACTCTGTTTGTTTTTCATTATCCTTAGGTGCCACAACAACATACACATTTTTTGCAAAACAAAATTAAGTACATGCATAGATAAAACTTGTTCAAAAGTTTATAATTCAAATATAATCATAAATTATATGACATACACATGTAACTAATATAATTTAAATTTTTATAATAAATTGAATTAAATTAATAGGTTGTATAAGGATTGAAACACAATCATACTCTTTTGATGCAAAGGCATGATCCAGGTCTTCATTTATTATATCATCTTCATCTTGTGTCTCACTAGGTGTTAAGAACTTTTGTTTCCATTCTTCAACCCATTTTGTATTCTCGCATTCTTCCCATTCACCTCCAACACAAAATTGACAAAAACACGCAAGATCCCTAGTCCATATAGTCCAAGTGTTATAATTAGAACTCCTAAATAAATTCCATTTAGTCGATGCACTGATTGTATTACAATCATATCTTGAAGGATATTCTTCTCTTCAACTAGCCAGAAAAAAATGTTTGATTGTAGAGTTCTGACTTGATCCTGTAGACAAACTTTTTTTACACCATTCAAAAATTGCATGTGCATCTTTAAATTTTGATTTTTTGTCAAATTTGAGTTTCTCTCTACAAAGGGCTCTCTTAACACATGCACTAGCACCATCATGTTCTCCCTTCCCTTGTCCAACCTAAAAAAACTCCAGATATGTTAGATATTTATTTTCTTATGTGTCCTACTCAACCAATAAAACATTCTATCATTCTTGAATTGCCCTGTGCAATTATCTGACCATATTAGATGTTGTGTTATATGAATTTCTCTCTCGGGCTTAAATTTTCATAAAAGGTCTTAAAGAAATACTAGACAAACTCTGATGAGTGTAACTTATTATCACTCATATAGAAATGGTACTCTCTCAATATTTTTTGATCTTCTTTTGTACTATCAGGTGCATGCCTATAGACAATATGAACAAAAATTGTTAGTTGTACTGAATTATAATATTGTCCGGTTGGATCTCATCCTGTGGTGCAAGCGTGTAGTTCTCTGTAAAGTCAATAGCTAAAAGTATTCTACCAATTGGAAATGTATTCTTGCATATGCGAAATTTTCCATCAAGCCATCTAGAATTTTGAGAGTGTTTTACATATTTAGGTATGACCTTACTCTTGAATTATTCATAAAAGCATGAACACTAAGTTTTTCAGTTATTAGATCACATCGTTTTCCAACTTTTTCATCCTTAAATGGATACTCAATAGTTTTAAATCTTTGTACATCAACTAATTTTTGTCCAAATCAAATGAAATATTTTCATGCAAACATTCATCTAATAATGTAAGATTGCCACATTCATCACATACACCAGAAAAACATGCATTCAAAAGATAAAATTGCTCATTAGGTGGGTTACAAAACAAACTTGATATAAACTCCTTTACAGTTTGAGGTGGTATATTTATACCACATTCTTGCGACATTTCATTAGTATGCATAGTAGAACGTATAGATCAAAAAATATCATAATGATAACAAAATTGAACATGAGTTTTGCAACAAGAGGTGATTGTTTCTTTGTTAATTCTTACATACCATGGTATACATTTTTCAAAAGATCTTTGACTAATACTAATAGTTAACACCTTATCATCCAAAAAAAATTTATACAATTCTGTTTGATTCATATCTAAAAGGTGTTTTCGATGTGGATCACAAAATTTTGAACCAACTCTTAATTTAAGAACATCTCTGGCATTAGGGGATACTCTTGTATTATTGTGCTAAAATTTTTCAATCAAAGTTTTGATTTCACCAGTAAGTTTCATGTCAGACCTCCGTAGTCTGCCACCGAAGGTCCATAAATGGTTTGTCAGATCACTTTCAAAGTTAACTCTTCTCTTTACAACTCTTGTTAAAATTTTATGATGAATATTAATATATCCACTTATGTTTTAAATCATTCTTTTATCAGTAGTAGTTTTATTTACTAAAACTGTTGTTATTGCTCGTCGTGCCACATTAATATCTTTAGAACAACTTTTCTTTCCAATTGTGTCAAAGGCACTAGCAATAGTTGATACAACTTATTTTAGAGACTCATCCTTCTTCTTGGATTTCACATAAATGCCTAACTTCTTCATCACTTTTCGCATTTTAGACATTTTAATTAATTGTAACATTAATTGACATTGAAACCCAAATTTCTTATTATAAAAAAATTGTCTAAACAATTTGCTCATGTGCATCCTAATTTGTCTCCATGAAACCAAACCATGTAGATTGTCTAGCACATCATTTTTTATTTGAATTGTTCATTTATTTCATTATCATTCAAAGCAGTTTCTTTCTTAATCGGTGTTTCTATGTCTACATCCACATTGTTGATTTCAATTTGAATTGGTGTTTGATTTTCAGTTTCAATCAGGGTTTGACTTTTAGTTCCTTTATCATTATGATTAACATTACTAATTTATGGGATTTGATGTGCACTTAAATTTGTTAAAATATTTTCAGGAATAAAATTTAAATCATTTAAATTGTAACCTGCTTCTAGTAATTGATGAACTTCCTTATCGAAATAAGTTACTAGATTATAAGATGCACTTGAGTTTTCTTCTTCAACCTCTGCATCCATTATGGTGTCTTCATTTTCCTCTTCTTTTGAAACAATTGTTGAACTCGATGCTCCAACATTATTTAGTTTTCGAAGTCTTTCTCTTCTTTCCCATTGTCATTTTGCCTTCTTGTCTCTATTTGTTGCAACCTCCTCAGCTGTCAGAATCTTCCTTAGCCTCTTTCTGCATTGGTTTGATCTCATTTCTGTTCCAAGGTTTGAGTTCAAATGATTCTTTTTGAATGTCAGATCCAAAACAAGACAAAAGAAGAGAATGTTGATCAAAATATTTTGTTTACTTGGTACGAATCATTAAAAAAATGATTAAAAACTTCTCAATCATTGAGATCATGCCCACAATCCTATTTTGTTGTTGCAACGACAAATTATGAAATGGGCACCCGATATTTAAATAAAATAAGCACCCATTTTTAATTTCACAAAATGGGTGCCCATTTTTTGAGTTTAAAAAAATGGGCCCCTATTTTGTAAAACTATGAGCAGGAACCATGCCTGCTAGCTTGGTTTTTGGTTCGGGATAGGCTTGGTGGGACCAAGTCTATGCTTAGCCTTGCAAATATATGGCTAAGGCATTATAGTATAAAATTTCTGCCTTGCCATAAATTTTTTGACACCTTCCCGAATGAATGTTTTGATAAAATTAAAACCCATTTTAGCCCTTATTGTGCAGAATATTAAAATATAAATTTATAGTGATATGATAAATTTTAATATTTTTACAATATTTATCAAGTCAACATGGTACCTAAACTTGAAATACTAAGGTTAACTAAAACTTTAATAACTTTTTTAATTTTACATTTTCTTAAAAATGAGTTATATGAAATCAATCTACATAGAATTTCCTTCAAAATTTTAAAAAAAAATTGATAAAAGTGAAGTTATCAACAAGTTATGGTGGCCATACACCGGAGGTTTTGAAAATGTACTTTATAGTCAATTAAAAATTAATAAAAAATATATTCAATAAAAAAATAAGATAAAATATTCTCATCAATCTTCAGTGTGTTAGGTACCTTTTCCCAAAAGGATTCACAAAAATACGTTCATTTACTTCAAAAAAGGGTGGTCGTACACGTGTGAGGTGTGGTCCTAAAACAAGCATTTTGAAAAAGTGGTTTTTAAACATGCATACTAAAATTCTATTTATGCCTTATGAGTATTGAAATAAATTACATATTTGAAAACTAGACCCCGAGCACTAAATTTTATATTACTTAAGTTTTCCAAGGTTCAATCTTTAAGTGCCTCAAATTTCAACATCAATTGACAAAAAATTTGAAAAACACAGAAAACACTTCCACTTTTTGGCCAAAAGTGGGACTCAACTTCTTGTAGCCACCCACACACACACACACACACACACACAAAGACACACACACACATGCTTGGCTTTGTGATAACAGGTATGCAGATATCAGGCATTGTCTTCCCTAAATTGGTAGGAGTGAGCGTTCCCTTACATATGTCTCAATGGTAAAAGATGGGAGATAACATTTAGACCTAAACCTTATGCTAAACATAAAATTTATCATCCGACTAAACAAATATTTGATTATGTACCCTATCTAAAAGGTGATGTGAATTCATGAACCCTTTCGAGTATGCTAATTGCATTTTGATTTAGTTGATTTTTAGTATGCATGCATTCATTAAGTTGATGTTGTATTTTGTCATGTTATAGGTAAACGGGTTAATTGAGAGATTAATTTATGTTAATTATTAAAAGTTAAATAATTATACCTTTTAAATGATAAAATATTAATATGGTGTTATTTAATTATTAAATATTAAATTAAATACCTATATTCATTAAATGATTTAATTATTAAAGTCTAAATATAGTAATTAAATATAAAATAAAAATTTAAATTTAAATGCATAATTGAGTACTGAATTGCTTTGGCTTTGACTTTCAATTCCTAGGTTGCATATTTGAAAATCAGACTGACATAGTTATTTGTTTAAATTAAATTAAAACTTAAATCATTCTCTTTTGTATACATAAAGTTTTCATAAAAACAAAGTTGAGCTCAAATTATGAGTTCAATTGAATAATAGATTCCTTTAACTTTGACTTTCAATTTCAAAGTTGCATGTTTGAAAATCAGACTTTAGTTAGTTCTTTAATTAAATTGAAAAATTAATCATGCACTTTTGAATGCATAAAGTTTTTATAAAAATAAAGTTGAACTCAAATTAAGAGTTCAGTTATGGAAACTTTAGTCAATTTGAAAATTGAGTTAAGTGATGTTTATTTTTGAGTTGCATATTTTTATTAATTAAAATAAAATCATGTAGCTTAAATGCAGTTTATTAATAAATTATAAATTTTACTTTAATTTGTAAAGTTGAGTTAGGCAAACTTAAAATTATTTAAAATTAAAATAAAGTGATATTATGAATTTTAAAGTTGAGTTCTTTTTCCAAATTAAGGTTCCACTTTTCAAACCCCAGCTTCCTAGATTTTCTATATTATACCTCTAGGAGGCCATTTGGGAGATTATTCAATTAGGATTTGGAAGTATTCTCTCTCAGGAGAATTTTGGGATTAAAGAATTTGAGTTTTGAAAGATTTGGATTTAGATTTCTTATCCATTCGAATTCAATTCTTCAATTTGAGGTAGGGTTTTGAAACTTTGTAATTTTCAATTGAAAATCTTGTCTTTGTTATATCTGATTATTTTGTGTAATTGTGTATTGCCTTCAAAATTTAGATTTTGATAATCGTATCTTGTTTTGGGTAATTGTGTGAAAATATTTGATAGAAGTTTTCATTTTGAAAGTTTGATTTTGAATGTGTGATTTTGGGATATTAGCTAGGAACAAGGTTCCCATGGTTTTAGGCTTTTGAGAAATTATATATACCCTTAGCTTTTCTAAATTTGGTCTTTCATTGAATTATTAAATATTTTATTTTAAAATTTATTTATGCATGTAATTAAAATATAGAATTGCATATATATATATATATATATATGTATATATATATGTATATATATATATGTATATATATGTGTGTATATATATATATGTATATATATATATATATCTATGTATATATACATATATCTATGTATATATACATATGTATATATACATATATATGTATATATACATATATATATGTATATATATCTATATATATATATATATCTATATATATGTATATATATCTATATATATGTATATATATCTATATATATGTATATATATATATATATATGTATATATATATATATATATATCTTTCCTTTTAGAAAATAAGTTTTTAAAAAATTCTAAAGAAAATATTTAAAAATAAGAAAAATCAAAAGTGATTTTCCCCATGCATTAGTCTCTTTTTTAAATAAATATTTAATAATTTTTAAAAAACAACCTTCCTTTTTGGAATTTTCATGTAGCGGTATTCTATTTTCAAAAATTCTATTATATATATATATATATATATATATATATATATATATATATATTTATTTGATAAGAGTTTAAATGTGGATGTGTTTTATAGTTGGTGCTTTGTTTTGTTTTCATTTGTAACTACTTGTTAGTTATGCATAGAGTAATTCCCTAGGAGGGATTCTATCTTTTTCAAACTTGAATTATTTTATGGATTTATGCTTTTTACTCTTTGAGTTTATATTGTGAAAAGTTCATAATCATTTGATTTCATGATTGGTTCATGTACTATTGTGTGGGTTCATATATGAGTTATGTCATGTGATTTTTGAGTCCTTGATCATTATTTGACCTTGAGGGGTGACAACTATTATTGTGGTGTTGAGATTTTATTTACCTTGTCACCTTGTTTCTTTTGTTGTGATTGTTCCATGTTTTAAATGATGCCCTTTTGGGTTATTTTTTACTCACTATTTGGAGAGATATTTTATTCATTTTATTGATGATCATTGATGTTTTTGATTGAGGTAACAATAGGTTTTGAAAGGCCCCAAACCCTTTACAAACTGGAAGCGAAAAAAAGCATTAAAAGCAACAATAAGACAACTACTACAAAAAGGAAATGACAGAACCAGAAGGTGCTAACCCCAAGATATTAAAATATAAGCTCCATCCTCAAAAAGAACAAAAAACTTCCAGCACACTAACCAACAAATTGACACAAAAAATAAATTCCCAGCAGAATAAATGATGCAGGAGCATCCTAGGTGTAAGAGCAATCTTGCATCACCCAAAAATATTTTTCTTTTTGTATTCAATAAGGGCTATCTTGTGCACAACTGCTATTTGTGGAAACTTGCTATTTTTAGTAAGTTGTTCATCTGATCTTAGAATGTTTTGATTTCTTCTTAGGAGGTTCAGTTTGGTCATATCAGCTTGCCAGTAAAGTTTCATTGACAGATCAAGTCCAGCTTTGTAGATATTGAAGATTTTTGGTATTGGAAACAGGGTACAAAAAGTTTGAACTCAGTTTTGAAGGCTTTAGAGGCCCCGGATGAGGTCAAGAATTTAGGTGACAAGTGCTTGCGCATGTCAAGCCTATAGAGCACTTCATGGCCTTTCTAGAATGGGGTTATAATAGTCAATCGGGTCAACTGGCGATGACTTATGGTCTTCAAAAGTTGGGTCACCTAAAATGGCAAAAAATGATTTTCCTTCAAAATTTTTGTTTGGGTTTCAAAAGTTATTTTGAGCTGACTTTGATGTAATAAAATATAAAATAAAATAATTCTAAGTTTGGTCGGCCTAGTTGGCTAAAATTCTGGAACCTTCCCAGGCAGTGGAAAATTGCGTATATAAGGAAGGTTGTAGTGTTGTCTTAGGTAGTTCAGGATAGTTCTAGGTAGTAGATCTGGGTATTGATTCAAGACTTTGTCCTACATAATATTGTAAGGGAAGGCCCATGTGGCTTCGCATATTGTAATTCTGAAAGTTTGTAATTCCACATTTGTGGAGATAATAAGAAGCCAATTTTCTATTCTTGCATATTGTTGTTGTTTCTCTATTTCTTTTATGTGTTTGTGGTATTAAGGGGAGCACCCTTCATCAAGTGGTATTAGAGTAGGAGTTCTTGAGTGTGTAAATAGATCACCGAATGTGAGGTAGTTTACACCAGGACCGTGGTTAGGGTTTTAGCTCGCATCACAAAAATGCATCCATGAAGGGAACGTGGCGGAAGATCTGATGTTGTAACACTTGAGGTTAGAGCACTCTAGAGACAAGTGAGAGCATTGCAAGAAGATATTCACATATGAATGAATCTTGATGTTAGAGATGAAAGTGAGATTGAAGTCGAAGAAGGAAATTGATGCAGGAGCATCCTGGGTGTAAGAGCAATCTTGCATCACCCAAAAATATTTCTATTTTTGTATTCAATAAGGGCTATTTTGTGCAGAGCTGCTATTTATGGAAAGTTACTATTTTTGGTAATTTTTGTATGTGCTCAGAATGATCTGATTTCTTTCTTGGAGGTTCATTTTGGTCATATAAGTCTGCCAGTAAAGTTTGGGCTGAATGAAGCTTGCTTAATTCAAGCGTTGTAGAGCTCCTCGCGCCCTTTCCGAAATGGGGTTACAATAGTCAATCGGGTCAACTGGTGATGACTTATGGTCTTCGGAAGTTGGGTCACCTGAAATGGCGGAAAATGATTTTTCTTCAAAATTTCTGTTCGGGTTTCAAAATTTATTTTGAGCCGACTGTGATGTAATGAAATGTAAAATAAAAAAATAATTCTAAGTTTGGTCAGCCTTATTGGCTAAAATTCTGGAACCTTCCCAGGCGGTGGAAAATTGCCTATATAAGGAAGGCTGTATTATTGTCTTAGGCAGTTCAGAATAGTTCTGGGTAGTAGATCTGGGTATTGATTCGAGGCTTTGTCCTACAGAATATTGTAAGGGAATGCCCATGTGGCTTTGCATATTGTAATTCTGAAAGTTTGTAATTCCACATTTGTGGAGATAATAAGAAGCCAATTTTCTGTTCTTGCATATTGTTGTTGTTTCTCTATTTCTGTTATGTGTTTGTGGTATTAAGGGGAGCACCCTTCATCAAGTGGTATCAGAGCAGGAGTTCTTGAGTGTGTAAACAGATCGCCGACTGTGAGGCAGTTTGCACCAGGACCGTGGCTAGGGTTTCAGTGCGCATCGCGAAAATGCCTCCACGAAGGGAACGTGGCGGAAGAGCTGGTGTTGTAACACCTGAGGTTAGAGAGCTGCAGAGACAAGTGCGAGCATTGCAAGAAGAGATTCGCAGAGGAATGAATCTTAATGTCAGAGACGAAAGCGAGGATGAAGCCGAAGAAGAATATCAAGAAGGAGAAGTTGAAATTGTGAACCATGAGGAAGAAAGACTTTTTCGGGCGATTTCCAAGATTGGGAAAAGACCTAAGATTGAGGTTCCTACATTTTCTGGAAATCTTAACCCAGAGGAATTGATCGACTGGATCAATGAATGTGAGGAATATTTTGAGTATGAAGATGTTGAGGATCCTGATAGGGTCAAATTTGCGAAGGCCAGACTGAAAGGTCATGCGAAGATCTGGTGGCAAGAAATTCAATTGGAGCGAAATAGAAGAGGGAAAGATAAAATCACAAGATGGGATCGGATGGTGGATAAATTGAAGCGACAGTTCATTCCCGTTGATTATGAGCTTGACCTACTGAAGAAAATGCAGAGTCTGAAGCAAGCAGGAAGATCTGTTCAGGAGTATACAGAGGAGTTCTATCGACTTCTCATCAGAACAGGCCATGCAGAAGCTGATAAGGAGAAAGTTGCCCGATACCTTAATGGGTTAAGGCCAAGCATTCAGGAGGAGCTGAATTTGGTTCGAATGAACAGTATTGAGGAGGCATATCAATTTGCCCTAAAATTAGAGGAAAAGCTGAACAAGAAGTTCGAGAGCAGACAAAACGGAAGAGGTCACGGGGGACGATCTGGTGGACGGTCATATGGTGGCCGAAATGAAGATCCGAAAAAGAAGGATGAGGCCAGTAGCAGTCAGAGTCAGCGTGGAAATAATTCCAATCACTTCCAGGATCAGAATAATAGAGATCAGAGAGGAAGAGGAAGAGGACAAGGATCTGGAAGAGGAGGCTTCCGTGGAACATGTTTTCACTGTGGAGAAGAAGGCCATAGGGCATTTGAATGTCCTCAGCGCCAAGGCAGAACAGATAGGAGAAATGAAGGCCAGGCCAGAGTTGCACATGTAGATGAAGATGCCAGATCATCAAATTCTGAAGATGCTGAAAGAGGAGAAACGTTGATTAACAGAAGAGTCCTGTTGAGTGGTGAGAATGAACCTGAGCAAAGGAGGAGCTTGTTTCGCACCAGGTGCAAGTGTGAAGGTAAATGTTGTGATGTGATTATCGATAGTGGAAGCACTGACAATTTGGTGTCAGAAGAGATGGTGACAAAGTTGAAGCTCAAGAGAAAGAAACACCCACATCCATATTGGATTGCCTGGGTACAGGATGACCACAAGGTCATGGTCAATGAACAATGCTTGGTGAAGTTCAAGATTGGCGGATACCAAGATGAGGTATTGTGTGATATCATATCTATGGATGCATGTCATATGTTGTTGGGTAGACCATGGCAGTTTGATAGATGTGCTGTACATGATGGTCGTGCAAATACCTATTCCCCGACAAAGGATGGAGTGCGACATAAGCTAAAACCATTGAAGGAGACTGAAGAAAAGATATGTGGTAATGCAAGGATAACTTTTGTTGATGGAAGAGATTTCCTAGATGGTATGAGGCATGAGCATGTATGTTTTGCTTTAATTCCAAAAGCTGGTAAAGAGGAAGTAGAAGATGTTCCTGTAGAAGTTGCAGATTTGTTGAATGAGTTTCAGGATATTGTATCCAATAACGTGCCTGATGGATTACCACCAGTGAGGAAGATCAGTCATCAAATGGATTTGATCCCAGGAGCGAGTTTGCCGAATAAGGCAGCACACAGAATGACACCTGCAGAAAGTGAGGAGTTGAACAGACAAGTACATGAACTGCTACAGAAAGGATTGATCCGTGAGAGTCTGAGTCCCTGTGCTGTACCAGTGGTATTAGCACCAAAGAAGAATGGAGAGTGGAGGATGTGTATAGATTCTAGGGCAATAAACAAGATCACAATCAAGTACAGGTTTCCATTGCCACGAATGGATGATATTATGGACTGTTTGAGTGGAGCTGTGTATTTCTCAAAGATAGATCTGAAAAGTGGATATCATCAAATTCGGATCAGAGAAGGAGATGAATGGAAGATTGCCTTCAAGACAAAGGAAGGACTGTATGAGTGGTTAGTCATGCCTTTTGGGCTAACCAATGCACCGAGCACTTTCATGCGGCTCATGAACAAGGTTCTGAAAGAATTTCTGGGTAAGTTTGTCATTGTTTACCTAGATGATATTTTGATCTTTAGTAAGACATTGGAGGAGCATATGATGCATATTCGTATGGCATTTGAGAAGCTGAGAGAAGAGAAATTGTTGATTAATTTGAAGAAGTGCAGTTTTGTGAAGAAAGAGTTGGTGTATTTGGGGTTTGTAGTTTCAGGAGAAGGTCTAAAAATGGACCCAGAGAAGGTACAGGCTATCCTTGAATGGCCTACTCCAAGGAATGCTACTGAGGTAAGATCTTTTCATGGTCTAGCTAGCTTTTACAGAAAGTTTATCAGAAATTTTAGCAGTATTTGTGCACCCTTGACTGAAACAATGAGAGGGGATAGAAAAGAGTTTAAGTGGACTAATGGGGCAGAAAAGAGTTTTCAATTGTTGAAACAAAAAGTTACAGAACAACCTGTTTTAGCACTTCCAGATTTTAATAAGGTGTTTCAAGTAGATTGCGATGCTAGTGGTACTGCAATAGGAGCTGTTATGAGCCAAGAAGGTAAACCTATTGCCTATTTCAGTGAGAAGTTGAATGATGCCAAGAGAAAATATTCTGTTTATGATCAGGAATTTTATGCTATAGTTCAAGCATTAAAGAAGTGGAGACACTATTTTCTTCCTAAGGAGTTTGTTTTGTATACTGATCATCAAGCTTTGCAATATTTGAATAGTCAAGGAAAGTTGAATCAAAGGCATTTGAAATGGGTTGAATTTTTGCAGAGTTATACATTTGTTTTGAAACACAGGAGTGGAAAGTCTAATAGGGTTGCAGATGCTCTTAGCAGAAGGCAACTATTGCTGACAGAAATGCAGATTGAAGTGGTTGGGTTCAAGGAACTCAAGAATTTGTATCTAGAGGATCCTGATTTTGGTGAAGCTTGGAAAGCTTGTAAAGAACCTGTTACTCTAGACAGGACGAAATGGTTGGATTTCATCATCCAGGACGATATGCTATTCAGAGGGAGTCAGTTGTGCATTCCACGAAGTTCTATGAGGGAGAATCTCATCAAGGAGAAGCATAGTGGAGGATTGGCTGGACACTTTGGTCGTGATAAAACCCTTGCTTTGGTTGGTGAGAATTATTATTGGCCACAATTGCAGCAAGATGTGAAGAAGTTTGTACAGAGTTGCGGAGTATGTCAGATGGCGAAAGGAGTGAAGCAGAATACAAGGTTGTATCAGCCATTACCTATACCAGAGAAGCCTTGGGAGGATATCAGTATGGACTTTGTTCTTGGTTTACCGAGGACTCAGCGGGGACATGATTCAATTTTTGTAGTAGTTGACCGATTTTCAAAGATGGCACATTTCATTCCCTGCAGGAAGACTAATGATGATGTTCATGTAGCAGAATTGTTTTTCAGAGAAGTAGTGAGACTTCATGGTTTGCCAAAGACCATAGTTTCAGATCGGGACACTAAGTTTGTTGGATATTTCTGGCGTACATTGTGGAAGAAGTTTGGACCATGTAGGATACTGAAGAAACATGATTCAGGAAACGCATATGAGGTAGAATTGCCTACTGAGCTAAATATTTCACCAGTGTTTAACATTTCAGACCTGACAGAGTATCATGAAGGAGGTGTTGAAGATGAGATCACAGCAGCACAGTGGAGCATTCCAGCAACTAGTTCAGACACTAAGGAGATCGAAGATATACTGGAAAGTCGTATTGGCAGAAGCACAAGGAACAGGATATATGAAGAATATCTGGTCAAGTGGAAAGGATGACCTGTTGAAGATTCATCATGGCTGACAAAGGAGGAGATTAGCCGTCTTGGTTTTCCTCTGCACACCTGAGTCATGACAGGGTCACTTCTCAAATTACCCCGGGTGTCTGATGCAGAAGCATCCTGGGTGTAAGAGCAATCTTGCATCACCCAAAAATATTTCTATTTTTGTATTCAATAAGGGCTATTTTGTGCAGAGCTGCTATTTATGGAAAGTTACTATTTTTGGTAATTTTTGTATGTGCTCAGAATGATCTGATTTCTTTCTTGGAGGTTCATTTTGGTCATATAAGTCTGCCAGTAAAGTTTCATTGCCAGATCAAGTGTATATTGGAAGATATTGAAGATTTTCGGTATTGGCGGCAGGGTACAGAAACTTCGAACTCAGTTTTGAAGGCTTTAGAGGCCCCGGATGAGGTCGAATTTTGGGCTGAATGAAGCTTGCTTGATTCAGGCGTTGTAGAGCTCCTCGCGCCCTTTCCGAAATGGGGTTACAATAGTCAATCGGGTCAACTGGTGATGACTTATGGTCTTCGGAAGTTGGGTCACCTGAAATGGCGGAAAATGATTTTTCTTCAAAATTTCTGTTCGGGTTTCAAAATTTATTTTGAGCCGACTGTGATGTAATGAAATGTAAAATAAAAAAATAATTCTAAGTTTGGTCGGCCTTATTGGCTAAAATTCTGGAACCTTCCCAGACGGTGGAAAATTGCCTATATAAGGAAGGCTGTATTATTGTCTTAGGCAGTTCAGAATAGTTCTGGGTAGTAGATCTGGGTATTGATTCGAGGCTTTGTCCTATAGAATATTGTAAGGGAATGCCCATGTGGCTTTGCATATTGTAATTCTGAAAGTTTGTAATTCCACATTTGTGGAGATAATAAGAAGCCAATTTTCTGTTCTTGCATATTGTTGTTGTTTCTCTATTTCTGTTATGTGTTTGTGGTATTAAGGGGAGCACCCTTCATCAGAAATGATGATCAAGAAGAAGAAAGGCTTTTCTGGGCCATTTCCAAGATTGGAAAAAGACCTAAGATCGAGGTTCCTGCATTTTCAAGAAATCTTAACCTAGAAGAATTGATCAACTAAATCAATGAATGTGAAGAATATTTTGAGTATGAAGATATTGAGGATCTTGATAGAGTCAAATTCATGAAGGCCAGACTGAAAGGTCATGTGAAGATCTAGTGGCAAGAGATTCAATTGGAGTGAAATAGAAGAGGGAAAGATAAAATCACAAGATGAGATCGGATGGTGGATAAATTAAAGTGACAGTTCATCCCTATTGATTAAGAGCTTGACCTACTGAAGAAAATGCAAAGTTTGAAGCAAGCGAGATGATCTGTTCAGGAGTATATAGAGGAGTTCTATTGAATCCTCATCAGAACAGGCCATGCGAAAGCTTTTAAGGAGAAAGTATCTCGTTACCTTAATGGGTTGAGGCCAAGCATTTAGGAGGAGCTAAATATTGTTCAAATGAATAGTATTGGAGAGGCATATCGGTTTTCCCTAAAAGTAGAGGAAAAACTAAATAAGAAGTTTGAGAGAAAACAAAATGGAAGAGGTCATGGTGGATGATCTGGTGGATGGTCATATGGAGGTTGAAATGAAGATCTGAAAAAGAAGGATGAGGCTAGTAGCAGTCAAAATTAGAGAGGAAACAATTCCAATCATTTCCAAGATTAGAACAATAGAGATCAGAGAGGAAGAGGAAGAGGACAAGGTTGAGGAAGAGGAGGCTTCTGTGGAACATGTTTTCACTGTGGAGAAGAAGGTCATAGGGCATTTGAATGTCCTCAACTCCAAGGAAGGATGGATATGAGGAATAAAGGCCAGGCCAGAGTTGCACATGTAGATGAAGATGCCAGATCATCAAATTCTAAAGATGCTGAAAGAGGAGAAATGATGATTAACAGAAGAGTCCTGCTGAGTGGTGAGAATGAACCTGAACAAAGGAGAAGCCTATTTCGCTCTAGGTGCAAGTGTGAGGGTAAATGTTGTGAAGTGATTATTGATAGTGGAAGCACTGATAATTTGGTGTCAGAAGAGATGGTGACAAAGTTGAAGCTCAAGAGATAGAAACACCCACATCCATATCGGATTGCCTAGGTGCAGGATGACCACAAGGTCATGGTCAATGAACAGTGCCTAGTAAAGTTCAAGATTGACAGGTACCATGATGAGGTACTATGTGATGTCATATCTATGGATGCATGTCACATGTTGCTGGGTAGGCCATGACAGTTTGATAGATGTGTTGTACACGATGGTTGTGCGAATACCTATTCCCTGATAAAGGATGGAGTGCGACATAAGCTAAAGCCATTGAAGGAGACCAAAGAAAAGGTATGTGGTAATGCAAGAATAACTTTTTTTGATGGAAGAAAATTCCTAGATGGTATGAGGCATGAGCATGTGTGTTTTTCTTTAATTCCAAAACCTGGTAAAGAAGAAGTAGAGGATGTACCTGTAGAGGTTGCAGATTTGTTGAATGAGTTTCAGGATATTGTATCTGATAATGTACTTGATGGATTACCACCAGTAAGGAAGATCAGTCATCAGATGGATTTGATTCCATGAGCCAATTTTCCAAACAAGGCAGCACACAAAATGACACTAGCAGAAAGTAAAGAGTTGAACAGACAAGTACATGAGTTGTTACAGAAGGGATTGATTCAAGAGAGCCTGAGTCCATGTGCTATACTAGTGGTATTAGCACCAAAGAAGAATGGAGAGTGGAGGATGTGTATAGATTCCAGAGCAATAAATAAGATCATAATCAAGTATAGGTTTCCATTGCCATGAATGGATGATATTATGGACTGTTTGAGTGCAGCTGTGTATTTCTCAAAGATAGATTTGAAGAGTGGATATAACTAGATTCAGATCAGAGAAGGAGATGAATGGAAGATTGCCTTCAAGAAAAAGGAAGGACTGTATGAGTGTTTAGTCATGCCTTTTCGGCTAACCAATGCACCGAGCACTTTCATGAGGCTGATGAACAAGGTTCTGAAAGAATTTCTGGGTAAGTTTGTCATTGTTTACCTAGATGATATTTTGATCTTTAGTAAGAAATTGGAGGAGCATATGATGCATATTCGTATCATATTTGAGAAGCTGAGAGAAGAGAAATTGTTGATTCATTTGAAGAAGTGTAGTTTTTTGAAGAAAGAGTTAGTGTATTTGGGATTTGTAGTTTCAACAGAAGGTCTAAAAATGGACCCAAAAAAGGTATAGGCTATCCTTGAATAGCCTACTCCAAGGAGTGCTACCAAGGTAAGATTTTTTCATGGTCTAGCTAGTTTTTACAAAAATTTTATCAGAAATTTTAGCAGTATTTGTGGTCCCTTGACTGAAATAATGAGAGGGGATAGAAAAGAGTTTAAGTGGACTAATGGGGTAGAAAAGAGTTTTCAATTGTTGAAACAAAAAGTTATAGAACAACCTATTTTAGCACTTCTAGATTTTAATAAAGTGTTTCAAGTAGATTGTGATGCTAGTTGTACTACAATAGGAGTTGTTATGAGCCAAGAAGGCAAACCTATTGCTTATTTTAGTGAGAATTTAAATGATGCCAAGAGAAAATATTATGTTTATGATCAAGAATTTTATGCTATAGTTTAGGCATTGAAGAAGTGGAGACACTATCTACTTCCTAAAGGGTTTGTTTTGTATACTGATCATCAAGCTTTGCAATATTTGAATAGTCAAGGAAGGTTGAATCAAAGGCATTTGAAATGGGTTGAGTTTTTGCAGAGTTATAAATTGGTTTTGAAACATAGAAGTGGAAAGTCTAACAGGGTTGTAGATGTGCTTAGCAGAAGGAAACTATTGCAGATAGAGATGTAGATTGAGGTGGTTGGGTTCAAAGAACTCAAGAATTTGTATCTAGAGGATCCTGATTTTGGTGAAGCTTGGAAAGCTTGTAAAGAACCTGTTACTCTAGACAGAATAAAGTGGCTGGATTTCATCATTCAGGATGATATGCTATTTAGAGGGAGTTAGTTGTGCATTCCAAGAAGCTCTATGAGGGAGAATCTCATCAAGGAGAAGCATAGTGAAGGATTGGATGGACATTTTGGTCATGATAAAACCCTTGCATTGCTTAGTGAGAATTATTATTGGCCACAGTTGCAGCAAGATGTGAAGAAGTTTGTATAGAGTTGCAGAGTATGTCAGATGGCGAAAGTAGTGAAGTAGAATACAAGGTTATATCAGCCATTACCTGTACTAGAGAAGCCTTGGGAGGATATCAGTATGGAATTTGTTCTTGGATTACCAAGGACTCAGGGGGGACATGATTCAATTTTTGTGGTGGTTGACAGATTTTCAAAGATGGCACATTTCATTCACTACAAGAAGACTAATGATGTTGTTCATATAGAAGAATTGTTTTTCAGAGAAATAGTGAGACTACATGGCTTGCCAAAGACCATAGTTTCAGATCGAGACACCAAGTTTGTAGGCTATTTCTGGAGAACATTATGGAAGAAGCTAAAGACAAATTTGAAATTCAGTTCATCACATCATCCATAAACCGATGGAAAAATGGAGGTGGTGAATAGGAGTTTGGGAAATTTTCTAAGATGTTTGGTTGGAGATAAGCCGACAGGATGGGATTTGATTTTACCACGGGAAAAATTTGCATACAATAATTCTGTCAACAGGAGTACTGGTAAATCACCATTCCAGATTGTATATGGAAATAGTCCTAGAAATGCATCTGAGTTGAGGAAGATAGATAAAGGAGAAATAAGTAGTGCTGAAGTTGAGGATTTTGCAGAACACTTGAGGAGCATCCATGAGGAGGTGAGGAAGCACATTACCAAGATGAATGCATAGTATAAGGCTAAGGAAGATGAGAAAAGGAGGCATAAGGAATTTCAGGTTGGAGATGAAGTCATGATTCATTTGCGGAAGGAGCGATTTCCAATTGGTACATATAACAAGTTGAAAATGAAGAAGTTTGGGCCATGTAAGATACTGAAGAAGCATGATTTGGGAAATGCATATGAGGTTGAGTTGCGACTGAGCTGAATATTTCACCAGTATTTAATGTTTCAAATTTGATAGAGTATCATGAAGGAGGTGTTGAAGATGAGGTTACAATAGCACAGTGGAGTATTCCAGCAACTAGTTCAGATATCAAGGAGATTGAAGACATACTGGATAGTCGTGTTGGCAGAAGCATAAGGAACATGACATATGAAGAGTATCTGGTCAAATGGAAAAGATGACCTATTGAAGATTCATTATGGCTAACAAAGGAGGAGATTAAACATCTTGGTTTTCCTTTGCACACATGAGTCATGATAGGGTCACTTCTCAAATTACCCTGGGTGTCTAATTCAGGAGCATCCTGGGTGTAAGAGGAATCTTGTATCACCCAAAAATATTTTTGTTTTTGTATTCAATAAGGGCTATCTTGTGCAGAGCTGCTATTTATGGAAACTTGCTATTTTTAGTAAGTTGGTCATCTAATCTCAGAATGTTCTGATTTCTTCCCTGGAGGTTCATTTTGGTCATATTAGCCTGCCAGTAAAGTTTCATTGATAGATCAATTCTAGCTTTGTAGATATTGAAGATTTTCAGTATTGGCAATAGGGTACAGAAACTCTAAACTCAATTTTGAAGGCTTTAGAGGCCCCATATGAGGTTGAGAATTTGGGTGATAGGCACCTACATGAGTCTATCCTGTAGAGCACTTTGTGGCCTTTCCAAAATGGGATTATAATAGTCAATCAGGTCAACTGGCGATGACTTATGGCCTTCAGAAGTTGGGTCACCTGAAATGGCAGAAAATGATTTTCCTTCAAAAATTTTTTTTGGGTTTCAAAAGTTATTTTGAGCTGACTTTGATGTAATAAATTATAAAATAAAATTATTCTAAGTTTGGTTGGCCTAGTTGGCCAAAATTCTGGAACCTTCCTAGGTGGTGGAAAATTGCCTATGTACGGAAGGCTGTAGTGTTATCTTAGGTAGTTTGGGACAGTTCTATGTAGTAGATCTAGGTATTGATTCAAGGCTTTTTCCTACAGAATATTGTAAGGGAATTCCCATATGGCTTTGCATATTGTAATTTTGAAAGTTTGTAATTCCGCATTTGTGGAGATAATAAGAAGCCAATTTTTTGTTCTTTCATATTGTTGTTGTTTATTTGTTTCTGTTATGTGTTTGTGGTATTAAGGGGAGCACCCTTCATCAATATATCAATCCAGCTTGTTGAGGAACTCCTTAGAGTCCACAAGTAGGGCCTGTATCTTCTGGATAGAATCTTTAAGGCTCAAAAGGTCCTTGGGTTGAGAAACCATTTTCTTCTTTGTGCTAGATATAGTTCTATCAATTTGATGATCATTGATGTTTTCATATGAGAACTATAAGCTTTTATGATTCTTTATTGAGATGTCTATTATGGGGTGGAGAGATTAAATCCTGGTATAGGATATGATATTATTTTTATATTCCAATAGTTTACTTTGATGAATTTCATGATTTAATTCTTGATGAGCTTTTTTATGGTTTTAGTTTTTCCTTCTCTTTGGTTCTTTTGGTTGGAGGATTAGGGTAGGTTATCTAAGAGCATAAAGGGGAAGTGACTTGTAATGGGGGTCAAGGCCCTAAAGTCGCTACCAGGGTAACTCTTTGTAAGTTGAGTAATAAGTGATAAATTAATAAATTTATTAGGAGATAAACAATAATTTAAGATAATTGTTTTCCTCACCCATATTTTAAGTGTTATTATAGGATAGGATGGGAGTGGGAGATGATGCTTTTTCATCTAAGGGGCATAGTGATCTGACATGATTATTTCCTTATCTTCACAAAAGGATTACTGGTTCTACATGGGTCTTTCTTGAGGGTCTAGGGTCCATAGTGACTAGTCCAAGGTAACTCAAGTAGAGGATGATGTGATGAAACTTCCCCATATATATTTCTAGGTTCCTACATTTCATTTTCTACACCTAATTTGTGTCTTGATCATTTATAATTGATAACATTATAACCATTTATTACCATTTTTTCTAGTGTACCTTTTCTTTAGTCTTTCTTGTTTGATGTTTCCTTAAGTAAGGCATGGTGTTTATCTCCTTAGTATGGTGGGGTGGACCTTTGGGTTCCATGTGGTTGACTCGTAATGATAATTTTCCCATTGAGATCTAACAGTTGTGTTCTTGAACTTGGATGATCCTATTCGATATTTCTCTATCTCCTTGTTCATTATTGGAGACTTTTATTATCTTCATAAGATGTATATCTTGTATTGTATGATGTATTTATTTGATATATCCTTTAGGACATGTATATGTATTTATATTATATATGTGAATTGATTTATTATTGTTATTCCCATGACATGTGTAGTGGAAGATGTATTATATGTCTTCCATGTTGTATAAATTTATATCTTGTTGTTTGTATAATTTATTACATTATTATGATGAACATACCTTATCATTCGGCTGCTATGTTTATGATAGAATTACTTCATGGTTGGTGTTTCTTGTTCATACTTGAATTTGGGTTCTAAAATGAACACATTATATCATGTGATTATGTTATGGTTGATATTAGTAGTTTACTTAATTTTATTAAAAGTAACTACGTCTTGGAACCTTTGGGATTGTTAACTGAGTTTATGTACATTAATATAATGTCTTATCATATGTTAATAATTTAATCTTAACTTATGTTTATACTTTCTTCCACATTTGTATTGTTTAAAGTTTAAAAAAAATATTGTATCAACGTTATGTCTAGTAGGTTAAATTCTTATTGGTTCTCAGATGAAGCGTTACAAAGGAAATGAAAAAATATTATTTAATAAGAAAAAAAATATAAGTCACGAAAGACAATAAAACAACATTACAAAATTCTTTAGGGAGGTAGGATAAAATTGAGGATCCTAACAATAATTATCTTCATGTGTTCTCAGGTAGACTTACACACAAAGACAAGGTTATTTTCGATGAGCTAAAAAAATTAATTTAAAAATATTGGCATTGAAATAAAAGGGATTTTCCCAACCAAAGAGACATTTTTAGGTGACAAATTGGATCTAAAAATCATGAGACACATCCAAAAAAAAAATTGATATGACTCAAACACAATTTTATGGAAAAATCATTCAAAGGTTCCCTCAAATAAGAATCATCCAAATATATTTTAAAATGACAAAATATTTCTATATGCCAAGATTAATCATGCATGTACCACATGTTGTTGTAGCATGCATATTGAATTTTCCATGCATTATGATAAACATCATCATATATGTTGTATTTTGTACACTGATGATATTTTGTAGGAATGTGGTATACAAGTACCTCCTAAGTCACTGAGAGAATTAATTTCAAGTGTATTAGGAAAATGAGATGACTACTCCATTTGTTATAAGATGGTGTGTTTGAAAGGTTATCGTGCTACATGTGGTGGTTTGCAACATTTTCAAAGATAAATGAATTTAGAGAGAACACACGAAATTGGTAAGAAACTAGAGTTTCTTTTGGAAAATACAAGTCAATGATATATGGTGTTGATGATGGAAAATAGTTGAAGAGATATGAGTTTGGAGAATGATGTGTAGCTGATTTTATGAATATTTTTCAAGAGAAACTAGTTTATGAGTATATAAATCATACACATAGAGCTCATTGGTTAGATAAGAAATTCAATTTATGCAAGGAAAGTTTTACCCTTGGTACCATTATCTCTATCATTGATTTTTCTGAGAATTATATACTATAGCCTTAAAATGAAGTGCAACCTATTTATTACCATTCTAAACAAGTAACCATTTTTGTACAGATAACATGCATCCATGCACATAATAACATATATGAGGATAGAAATGTTTTAAGAGAGTATAACTTCTATATTAGTGATAAGCATAGTAATTCGTCAAAGTTTCTGCAAGGATTCTTTAATGTTTTCTATAATAGTTTAAGGGAAAGTAATATAAAATACATCAAACACATAATATGGTCAAATTATTGTGCCTCACAATTCAACAATCCAATGATGTTATACTGGTTGACTAGGATGCATGTGACAAGCGGTGTAAAATATTGTTGAAATTTCATTTAGGCCATATTTGGAAAGGGAGACCATACTGTTTATAGATTTTTTTGGTTGATACAAGAATTTGACATTGAAAACTCTTTAGATTGTTGTACTCTTATAGGATGAAGTGACAAACACTCATTTAGAAGTTCAAACACAATATCACTACTTATTTATACTTGATATATTGTATGCTTTTTCTCTTCATGTATGATTTTTTTAATGGGAATAATGTGAATCAAAAGGATAGACTGATCAATGTTCTTTTATACCTTTGGTTCTCATTGATATATATTAAGCTCCCAAAGCATTGCAATTGAACGTGATGGAAGCATCAATGAATTTTGACCATGTATCTGACCTATTTGAACTGGGTAATTATTTCAATTATTACTTAGGTGAAATTGATTTTTAACTCACTTCATTATAATTTATATTATTTTTGGTATTAAATTATCATTCTATAAAATACAGGCCACATGTATGCAACTGTTGCAAATGAGAACAATGAGGAAGGAACACATCATTTTTCGTGTCATTATATTGAGGGAAAAAATTGACAACCACAATCATTGACATTGAGAGTATTGAGTACTAAATAGGGTCTATTGTTGTGACATGGACATGGAGTAGAAGGAATCCTATGGGTATGTGTAGGATTATGGTATGCCAAAAAGTGACTATGTGAAAAATAAGTCTTGATTGATAGACTCTTTGAAAAAAAATTATAACTTTTAAACAATTTAACATTTTTGCAATCTGAAATATACATCATGTTATATGCTTCACCTAATACAATAATAAAAAAAATTCTTTCAATTTGATGAAGTTAAGGTGGTTAGACACGAGAGTTTTTATATTCAAGAAAATTTGTACCAGAAAAATCATAATTAATTATTTACTTGGAAAAAAATACAACAAAATATACATCATATCTAAACATAAGTCTACTACTTTTATCTAGAATCTTATAAAAAAATATTATCATTTGATTTTGTTTAATATGGTCACACATACACCTACTTGTTATCTGTCTAGTCATGATTGATAGACTTATTGAAAAATAGCTATAACTTTCAAACTGTATAACATTTTTGAAATCCAAAATATGTGTCACATTCTATTGTTTTCCTAGTACAAGAAAAATTAAAAAAAATTCAATTTGAATAATTTTTGACTAAGTTAATGTGGTCAAACATGAGAGTTTTTGTATTCTAGAAAATTTTTAGAAGAAAAATCATAATTAATTATTTACATAGAAATAAATTACAAAAAAATATATGTCACATCAGGGCATGAGTCTACTACTTACATCTAGAATCTTGTAAAAAATTTTTATCATTTGATTGTGTTTAAGGTGGTCAGACATACACCTACTTCTTATTTTTTTACTGAAATTTTCATACTGCTACATTGAAATTTGAAAATTTCAACATATAGAATAATTGTTTTTCAAAAAAGGCCTAGTTTCTTAGAAACTAAATTCAATTTTCTATAGATTCTGTAATGCCCCGCCAGGCAACCCAAGAGGACAAAACATAAAACCTCTATAAAATGCAAGTAGTAAATTTCTTTTTTTTAAATTTTAACTAGAATAATATTCATCACTACACTTCATATTTCTAAAATAAGAAATAATTTTCTACTACTTGAAGGTAAGATTTATACAACTTAAGTCCTCGCGGGTTCCCTAATGTCACTACTGAAGCAACATCATATAAACCATTTACATGCATAAGATATTCATGGAATCATGAGTTTAAAATATTTACATTCATTTTAATGCACCAAGTTAAATGTCCCTAACTTATTTCTTTTATTAAACATAAGTTAATCATCCAACATCATTATTCTTTTTATCAACTCATTCCATAAATTCATATTGATTTCATCTGCATCTACTATCCTTTATATCACTTTTCTCTAATAATTTAGTTAAGAGATTAATATTCATTAAGGTAGGCATTATCCTAGGTAATTCATTAACATGAACCAAGTATTAACATTATAATCAAGTTACTATTTTATTGCATTGTTTCATAACCATTCATTGTTAATAATTCCAATCACTAATCTATCATTTCTCAATAATTTCCTTGGATCCTTTCATCAAGAGAGAATACATTATTGTTGAGATACATCATTATATATAACTATATTTAAGATTATTTCCTTTACATATGGACAACATAAGATGATAGAAGAAATAACATAAACACTTTCTTTTAATGCTAGTAACATGTCCAATATTCCACATTCTTTTCCCTTTCCTTTACCTAGAACTACCCATTCCCTTATGCATTTCTTTGAATTGAGATTACATCAATACTACCAGACTCCTTTTAGGAGATTAAAATTACATGAATACAGATACATAAGTACATCTCAACATATTAAAATATCCAATAAGAAATCTTCAATTGCAGATCTGGAAAGGAATATGTGCTATGATCATCCAGAGAATCATGAACAATACTTCGATATAAATATTAACCACCCAACCATGTGGAACCAATAGGCCCACTCCCCCGAGCTAGGAGATAGAACCAAAGGCCCATACAAGAGGTAACAACTAGGAAATTCCTAAGGTGGTGATAAAATTTCCCCAAAGTCACAACACAAAACAAAAAGACAAGAAGACCACAAGGACTACCAAAGGCATGATCAAATTTGGTAGAGACTCTAAGCTACAAGCTAGGTGAGTGTCATCACATAACCCTCACCCCTTGGGTTGTCCTGGTACTAGCCACTCTTGGCCCCAGCCCCCAAGTAGGCACATGCGGAACTGAATGCCTCTCATACAGACAAGGTCATTTAGTCGTACCTACATATAGGTACCTTCTCCCACTCCCATCCTTAGTCTTTACTAGAACTAAAGGTATGGGTGAGGCACAATTAATCTTGATTATAGTGTAATTTCCCATTCCAATAATCTCCCATTCCCAATTTATTTATTTAGGTTATCACTTGATTAAATAACTCATAGTAGGTTATCCTGGTACTAGCCACTTAGGGCCCCGACCCCTCACTATGAGCCACTCACCTAGTGTACTTAGGCTCCCTAAAATACATATAAAAATCATAATAACATAATATATCTATCATCAATAATTCATATCAATTCCATAACAACATTTGATTGAGTTTAGGAAAACATATGTTATCCCTAGTCCACTTGACAACCCTAAACCCAATATGGCATTAAGAATGTTCCAAACATATAATAAGACATCCAAGTGATATTATAAACATATTTAGAGTACACATAGATCCAATTAACCAAAAACAAATTCTAATATCCTTTGGTAACCATACAAAACCCTAAGACTTAGTGATGTTCTTAAACTGAATTATTTCAAGCAAGGATTAAATGCAAAGAATAGTCATCATAGAACAGTCATCCATATCTTCCAAAAAAATAATAATAAATACAATCTCTTCAGTGGAGATTTAGATAACATAATTATGGACTCTCAATTTTATTTTTAGAAAGATCCAACGGTGGGAAAGAAAGTTATGACTTCTGGTTTAAAACAGAAAATTCTGGTTAGGGTTCAGACCTGCCTTCACTAAAATGATTGTAATTTTCATAAAACATAATTAAAATTCTCCAAACCAATTAGAAATGAAAGATAAGACTTATTATAATCTCTGATATCAAATTTATACTTTTATATAATCATATCAGCCTGTAGCGTACAAATACATTTGACAGAAAATTTGGAATCAAGAATGGACAGGCATAGTCTGCCAAAATGTCAAAAATAAGGCATTAATTAGATCCTAAAAATAAAATCAGAGAGATACCCATTTTAAATCTATGAATTTTACTTCCAAAAAATCAATTTAGTAAAACCTTAGATGCAATTTAAACTATTATAATGAAGGATCTCCAAAAATGGGTTGCTAAAAACCCTAGGAAAACACGTGCCAATTCTTACAAACAAAAACTCAAAACTGTAAAATAACCATAGAAATGAAAATTACAGATATAATAAATAATGATAATATATAAATAGATCCATAATCTATTAGAGACATTAAGTAACTAAAATATTCAATCCATACCTCATGTCCTACGAAGGTTGAATCAAAGAAGGAAGGAAACAAAAGAGAAGACAAATCCAAACTTGAGATGCATCCTTCAAACCCTATCCACTTTCAGAAATATCCATGAAAGAAAGAAATAATTCCAAAGAAAAGAATCCCTCTCTCAACTACTGAAATTCTCACAAAAAATATCTCTCTCCCAAAAGAAAAGATAACCAAAAATTCTTAAATACATATGCTTACAAACTCTCCCTCACATCTCCAAGTTTTCTCTCCAAAATCTCCATGAAAAGTAAGGCCATCCTCTCCTCAATGCTTCAGCCCCAAAATCCCCCTCCCTTCAAATGAGAAATTAGTGAATATAAATAGATTTCCAAAGGTTGAGAGGAAAAGTAACCAACTCCCAACTAACTCTTAACTAAAGGGTATTATAAAATAACTTAATATCATACAACTATATTACTCAAATATACAATAAAAGATGATTTGTATTCATTCATACACATATGTAATATTATCCTAACATATATGCATATGACATCATTAATTACATCAATATATATATATATATATATATATATATATATATATATATATATATATATATATATATATATATATATATATATATATATATATATATATATATATAAAATTAACAATTGAGAATAATATACCTCGCATTATTTAATATTTAATTATTAATAATACTATACTTTACATTAATCCCAAAATATACACCATCAACAATATCTACAATAATTAACATATAATCACATATAAATTATGTATATATATATGTGTGTGTGTGTGTGTGTGTGTGTGTGTGTGCACCCATATATATATTTCTATATATATATATTTATATTTATATAGATACATGCCAAATACCAAACACTATAATCTATAAGATTATGAAGTAATAGATCACAATATTATTACCTATTTATAATTACTATAGGATATAATACTGAGATAGAATAAAATCACATGCCTCAAAATAAATCTAATCATCCAAAGAGGCCATAAAAATCAACTATGAAACATATCGAGAAAACCATAAGATCAAACAAGGTCAACCAAAGTCAACAAGGAAAGTTAAGACAAACACCTGACCAAGCATGAAACCCTAAAACACAACATAGAGAGATTAACTAAGTATCATACCAAGAAGGAGAAATAAATAAAATGAGTAAACAAATCATACAACCAAATGAAGTCAAGTGGCCACAGGGCACTAACTACAACAATGCGCAACTGGGTGCGCTGGATCTAGGTTTTTCACCCAAAGGTTGACTGACAAAGAAGGAACCCTAATATTCCCAAATTGGAATAATGCCAAAGGAAGACTCATGTAGGGGCCTTAGTACTATCTCCATAACAACAACCATCGAGAATTTGAGGGCATGCTCAGACCTATGAAGCCAAGTGAAGTCGATGCCTGGTACCTGCAAGCCTGCATCACAAAGAAGAAATACATATGCACGAATATACATATAAAAGAAGACATTGCAGATAGATGACCAGGATCGATACATCATGTGGACCTCAGCTATGTGAGTAACTATGAATTCATCCTGAATCATGAAAACACATCATGTATATATATACACTCAAAGCATGTAGCATCATCATCATGAAGGTTAGAATCTCAAGCATTGTGTTAGTCTCTTATCAATACTAATAATAAATCAACATAATCAAATCATGAAGTGAGATACAAGATTCATCCAAAGTAACCTTAATAGAAGAAAATATAAATAATCACTTATATATATCTATCAAGTACATATCATATAACATCCTAACTATATTCATAAAGGTCTTCAAGGTACTCAATACATACATGGAGATAAATATAGACAAAAATGATACCTTTAGACAGTATGTCTGATATTAGAATCCTTGAGTACTAGCTTATGAAATTATTATAAACAACTATAGGAATAGATCAAACAAGTATCATGAACAACTTAAGCTATAAGAAAACATCGAAAGATCTTAATTCTTTCAAAAACACAAAACTTATATTAGGGTTAGAGGGGTATTACAAATTCTCTTCTTACATATTTTTGATATAATATTTATAACTTGTTCAATTTTTTATGTCAACTTGCCTAAACCTGACTTTTTGAATTTTCATTTTCACTTAAGGGGCTCATATGGCATACGATGATCCTGCACATACCCCTATACAAAAATATGATGTGTGGTTATTGTAGGACTTTAACACACATAGTCATATTATTCATTATTCTAACCTTGTTGTTGCAAAAATATTCAATTAATTAACTATCATGGTAGATATCTTAACAAGAATTTATGAAAAAATCATGGATCTAACCATGAGACAATACTTGAAATAAAAAGGGTTAGAGTAAATTTAACAAGTTCACTTGATTCATCTTGGGCCATCTACAAGTTTTTAGCCTTTTGGAGAGTTACAACAAAGAATGTGTTGGCATTATGAATGATTTTTTGGTTGAGATGGAAAGTGATAATGTTCATGAGTTTACCATTGATGGAAAATCTATCAATTCATCAATGAAAAATCTATCAATTCTATCATATTTGATGAATAGGTTGTAGATATGGATTGATGATATAGATAGGTAAAGGAGGTATTGGAGATTATTTTGCATGGTGATCAAGATAGATGACACTTTGGGAGGTGTGATTATTCCAGGTGGTTTACCAAGGTCAGATAACTACAATTATATAACTACAACCATGAACTTAATGATTTGGGTGTTGGAAAGTTGGCTATATTGATGTATATGCCTTAATATAGTGTTTTCATTATGGAAAAAAAATCATATAGTAGTTTGGAGTCAGCGCACTAGATGAGAAGATCAAAAATTGGTTAAGCATTGAAGAATGGATAGTGTATAGAGTTCCTATAGCTTAGAGCATCATTGCACATGCGTATGACTGAGTTATGGTGTGTGCCCTTGAAGTTAAGTTAGTTAGATGATATTCATGCTTATTCTATTAGTGCATAATTAGATATGCAAGTATGAGAAAGATATAGGCAGTTGAAGTTGCATAGCCAGTGTGTGCCAGTGAAGAATAGAGTAAGCAACCGACTCTTATCATTTTGAGTTATGGCTATATTCTAATGATGTAAAGGCTATGTGCCTATTGTAATTAGGTTTTTGACATGTATATATGTTTTATTGTAAACATGCTTAGTCCAATTCATTTGGAGGCATTGTATGTAATAGGTTTAAGGGCCAACCTAGTTGTTTATTTTGTATGCACATATAAATATAAGATGCACCCATTGTAATTAGTATGTAAGTTGATATAGAGTTTTGATAAGCAAACCAAAAGTGTGTGAAGAGTCTATAAGATGTATTAGAGCTTTGAAAGAGGTCAAAGCATCAATGCATCAAAGGAACTGATCTGACAAGTAATGTCACTGTGGCAGTTCATCCAGCAGATATAGTTTGTATCTGAGATCAGAAGGTTGTAGCCTTCACCACTTGAGTGGTGAAATCTAGGATAGTGCATCCACTCCCTTAACAGGGACTATTGTAAAAGAATCCTAATAGGGTTTGACCCTTAACAAGGTCCACTGTACTTAATACATTTTAAAGCAACTCCTAACAGGGTTAAGGATCTTCTAACAAGGATCACTAAACACTAGTAAAAAATATTAGTGGGTGTCAATTCCCACTAGGGTTTTTACCTATTTTGGTTTCCCCATAACCATATTGGTGTTATGTGTTGATTTCACATTTCATATTTATGTGGATGTTCATTTCAGTACTTAAGTATTTAAGTTTAGTTTAAAGATTAAACTAAAAAGATAAATATATAGTGAACACTGATTCACCCCTCCCCTCTTAGTGTTCCCATTCCTAATAATTGGTATCAAAGCTCTGGTCCTCAGAAAAGAATTTTAACCACTTGAGGAGATCATGGAAAAAGTAGAAATGAAACATCTGAAAAGAAATCTGGAAGCTGCTCTTGAAGACTTGGACAAATCTAAAAGAGAAAATGAAGAACTAAGGGAAAAACTCAGTGATGATCAATTAGTCATCAAAAGGCTAAGGAAAGATTTGAAAGAATGCTCTACCAGTGATCTAGGGACAATGTTCAAGAAGATGAATGAAGAAAAATAAATCCTTAAAAGAACAACTTGAAGAATTTGATGATAAGCTAACTAACAATCAGGAAGTCTATGATGAACAGGTCAAAGAGAACCTTCAACTGAATGAATAATTGAGGCAATCAAACATGGAAATCTTAGAACTAAGAAATAAGGAAATATTGGAATCTAAATTGAAAGAGGCTAAGAATCAAATTGATAAATTTCATGCTAGTTTTGATTTAATATAATCTTATTTATATGCAAGAAGAGCTAAAAGAGATACTAGCTGCATTGGATACAATGAAGCACAGAATCAGATTGATAACACACGAGAAAGAATGAAAGCACTAGAAGGCACCTCAGATGCTAAAGAGACTAGAAGTTAGACCAAGGATCATACTAAACCACCTAGGAATGAGCGCAAGCCTATAGACCACACTTGTTATGCATGTAACAAGCATGGACACATAGAAATGAACTGTACAAAGGTAAGACCTTTCAATGGTTACTTTTATTCAGGCAATAAATTTGGTCATAGAGCTATGAATTGCAAGACAAGATAAAAGAATGAGACTCATAATCAAAGAAATAAAAAATAATCAAATGTAAGAAGCTCTCAGAATGTTACATGTTAGATATGTAACTTTAATGGTCACTTAGCTAAACAATGTAAGATGGTGACCCATGTCAATGCACCAAGGAATATAAGGCCTCCAGTCATTTTTCACTCTTGTAACAAGGCTAGATATATCTCAAAGTTTTGTAGATCAAGGACGCAAGGTCAGGAAAGCCCTAAAAATCCCGAAGAACCATTTTTGGATCTCGAAGGAGAAGCTAATTTTGTAAAAGCCTTAGATGATATGAGCTTGATTTGGTCAGAAGGAAAGAATGACAAACTTGATGAGTATGTATTGGATGCATCCATACTGGATGAAACCTCTACATCTAGATGAATGACCCTCAGGGTCATAGGGGGAGCTAATTTAGCTCTAGACCCCTGTGTGGCTAGTATACTCACTCTCTGAGTATGTGCCTTTGAACTTAAGCTTTTGGTGAATAGAGGAACCTTCGTGCAAGAGCGCACATACTGATTGTTCACAGAACAAACATTGGAAATTTTTAAGTGACAGCCTATAATACCCTCTCCTATGGTGATACTTGGACTTCATGATTTGGACATTATATTATGATGGTTAGAACTATACATTTACATTTATGTTTTGTGGATGATGATATGTTTATCAGATGACTAATATGCTCATTTATGGTTATCATTTATAAGTTCATGAAATTAGAAAAAAACCATCTATCTTTATATGTTTTATGGAGCTAACACAAGGATTTGAATCTAACCATTATCATGATGTTTTATGTTTCATGGATATGTGTTCGATGTGTTTTCATGACTCAGGACAAAGTCATAGTTAATCACTTAGTTGAGGCCCACATGATGTATCGATCTTGGTCGTCTATTTGCATATATCTAATTTGTATGTATATCCATATGTATATATGTATATCTTCTTAGTAATACAAGATTGTAGGTACCGGGTATCATCTCCACCTGGCTTCACAGGTCTAACCGATCCCTTAAAATCCTCGATCATTGTTTTTGTTATAGAGATATCACCGGGATCCACAAGAAGGAACTCTACCTCTGATCCTTTTATCCTTAGGTGGGGAGTTCTTGAGTCAGTCCCTTGTGTGGATGTTGTATTTCTGTGTCCTCTCAGTTTGTTGGTTTTGTGTATCTTATAGATGGTTTCTTGTCTTTTCTATTTGTTGAGAATGAGGTTTTGAGTATGGTAGCTCTAATTGTCTTCATGGTATGTTCAATTTTGTTAGATTATTGATTTGAATTATTATTCTGATGAGGGTATGATTTAGTAATTTATCTTTATTAGTAGTTACTTATTTGTACAAGTGTATCTTGTTAGGAATGAGTTAGTATGTGATTTAATCATGTGATTTTAATATCAATAATAATAAAGAATTTATGGTATTAATAATGTTTTATAATATCCATAATAATAAGATGTCTATGAAAATATTAATAATAGATGTTTTAATAATAGTGGTAAAATCCAACTTATGTTAATAGTTACCTAATATATATCACTATTATATTTTGTACAGAATATGGATTAGTGTATGAATAAATAATATGTTTTATAATAATGATATTCATAATATTTAAATATTTGTAATATTAATAATAATGTGTCTTACATATGGTATATGTACCATAAGCATATGGGTGCACACATATGCCTATGAATACATATATATAATATTATTATATAATAAATTAATTATGTGAAGGAAATTATTATGAGACTATGGTAAGTATATGTTATTTTTATATTTGGGAAATGCTTTTGGTAAATTACCATAGTAAGTAAGTTAGTAAAAATATTTCTAAAATCTTTATCATCTATTTTGTCATCCTTAAATTTATGAGACAAAGATTAAAATTTATTTATCCCTTCATGGGAATGGTTCTACAAACCATATTATCAACAAATAACTAATATAGTTGGGATGGTTGCATTAGTTGGATTACCTGTGCAACCACCTCCTCCAATCTATATACATGAAGGATTTCATGTGTGAGAGGGTGTTGGATAGGAGTTGATTTGAGAAGAAATGATAATAAGATGAGTATTATGTTTGTAGGAAAATTATATTTGTGAGGAGAGGATTCTTTATTCTCTGAGATTGGCATTTGGTTGTTTCTGGTAGAGGTTAGAGATTGCATCCAAAAGGATTTGAAGGAGTGCTAGAAGAGATTGAGAGGATTGGATTCTTCTTCATCAACTGATTCCCGTAGGAGTCTAGGTTGGAATCCATCCCGAGAAATAATTCTCTTCTCTATTATGAATGTTTGTTTTTAGATCTATTTGAATGCCTCTCTATATATTTTGTTTGTCTCCATGTGTTGCAGAATGTTTATACAAATATAGCCAACAATTTGTACATATGTCAGCCATTTAATGTTTATGATATATTATTTCATTCTATGAGTTGTTTATACCTTGATGTATTCTACTAGCTGTCACTATATCATTGTAGTCTATTAGCCATTTATAGAAATATAAGTTGCTATATTATTGTATTATGGCAACCCTTGTATTATGCCAGTTGTTTATAAAAATATAATATTATTGCATTATGCCACCATTTTTGATATATTATTGAACTATGCCAGTCCCGAGTTAGGGTTATTTATATTGAATTTTCTGTCATAAAGCATTATGCGTAGTATTTATATTTGATTTTCTTAATCAATAGGCACATTATTTATATTTAATGTTTTGTCATTATCATTAAACAATATGCACAACATTGTTATTTGATTTTCTGTCATTAAATAGTGTGCGGATCATTGTTTTTAATTTTTTGTCATTAAACAATCCCATGTTTATACAATCCCAAGTTAGTATTATTTTGTTGTCATGTTGGATTAGGGATTGTTTAGAGAAGTAAAACATTTGGTTTGTTTATAGAAGAAAAACATTTTGTTTATACAAGTATAACATTTATTTTTTTATAGAAGTATAACATTTAAGTATAATTTTTCTTATACTTTAAGTTATACTTGTATAAAGAAACTAGGTACCTATCAAGATGTTTGAGATATATTTCAACTTCATAGGAGATAAGCTGCAACTTCTAGATTTTAGAATTTTTAAAAAAATCAGACTTAGTTAAATTTTAGGCATAGGAGGTTTTATGGAACATTGTGTTTTGGCATATGAAATTTTGTGTAAACTTTATATAGGTTCATTAATTTCTTAGTGGAGGTTATGTGGTGCATTTAGATGCTTTAATAGGGTTAGGATGTGAGTAAGAAGCATAATTAGGGTTTAATATTGTCTAGGAGGATCAAGACCATTCTAGGCCTCCCTAAACATTCCTAATGTTCCTAAACATCCCTAAACTCTCCTATTTCTTCTGTTCTTTGATGTAAGTTCTTGAAAGTGTTTATGATGTATTTTATTTCTTGTATGATGTACTTGGGATGTGTGGGTTAAGTGTAGAAAACCTAAGAACACTAAGTGAGTGGCTCTCAGTGTGGGGTCGGGACCCTAAGTGGCTAGTACCAGGGCAACTGACTGAAGAGTTATTTAAAAAGTGATAATTTAATTAAAATTTATGGTAATGGGTTCAAGCACTAAAAAGGTTAATGTATTCCTCATCCATGCCATTAGTGATAGTAAAGGCTATGGATGGGAGTGGGAGAAGGTTCCTATGCATAGATATCATTGAATGATGCTTATCTGTACAAAAGGCATTCGATTCCGCATGTGCCTACTTGGGGGTCAGGCCCTGAAGTGGCTAGTACTAGGACAACCCAAGGGGTGAGGGAAATGCAATGACACTCACTTAGGTTGTTACTTAGAGTTTCTACCAAGCCTTAGAACCTTTGGGAAAAGATTTAAACTTTGATCTTCTTTTCATTTTCTATTTGGGAAAGGTTACCCAACCCTAGGTATGGCCTAGCTATCCCTTCTTTATGGACATTGTTGTTTATCTCATAGCACGGGGGAGTGGGCCTTTTGGTATCCATGTGATTGGGTGGTAAATCTTCTTAGTGAGGTACCTTTTGTGAATGCAATGCTTAAGGATTCATACTTGCATAGTATTCTAGTTCTAAAGAATGAAGACTTGTATTTATTTTTCATGATGTAAAATTATTGTTACCTCCCAAGGGGAGATTAATGTAATGTAATCATTAATGTATTTCAAAATGATGTATTTGGAATGGGTAGACTTAGGAAAAAGGAAAAGGGAAAAGCATGAACTTTATGTATATGATGTATTTGGAATGGGCAGACCTAGGAAAAAGGAAAAGGGAAAAGCATGAACTTTATGTATATGATGTATTTTGGAAAAGAAAAGGAATTTGTAACATCTCAAGTAAAGTAGCATGTTTCTTATTATTTTTGATTAATGGAAAAGATGGTAAAATAAATGTAATATTTTCAATGTATCAAGTGGTTGGATCATTCTATTATATGGTATTAATGCTTTAAATGTTATATCATTCATAAAGGACACTTAGGAATATAGATGGATTTAAATGGAAAATTGAATTGAAAGTACTTTATATTTATTTATAAAGAATCTAAAAATGGTGGGATGTAGTTTGCTTAAGAAATAAATGTTGTTAGTACACTATATGGACTTAATGATTTGTACATTAAATGAGAAGGGAACCTTGGAGGAATCTAAGTTAATCTATGTTTTTTTTATTTAATTCTTTTAAAAATTCAAAAAATTTCATAAATCATTACTTAGGTTTTCTTTTCAAAGAGAATCTTTGTTCTCTTCCCTGATTCCCTTGTGGGGCATGACATATTTGGTATTAGAGCACTGAGATGCTACACTGGGGCTGAGGAAATTTGGCCCATGCTTCTTAAAGTTGTTATTCATCTTAGAAAAACTTAAAACTGAAATGTAACTAAGACCCTTAAAACTTATTCTTCTTATTACCTATGGCAAGATGCCTCGTATAACCCATGGTAGAAAGGGAGGTGCCCAAAACACCCCTCCTAGATCTCAACATGAAAGTTCTCAAGAAGAATAACAATATGAGGGAAGAGGGGATCAATCTAATAACCAATTTGGAGGTTCTCAGGGGGCTCAAGTACAAGAGCTCCTATAATAGATACTACATAGGTTAGATGTAGGGTAGGATAGAGGTCACCATGGGGATACTAACACTCACCATGAGGAAAGGGAAAGGAGTCCTAAGAGGAGAGATTAGGTGGTGGAAGAAGATACCTTGTGTGCATCTCACATGTGAGACCTCCTTAGGACTAAGACTAACCCATTTAAGGGAACTCAAGGTGGATCTACTGCTGAAACTTGGCTGCTAGACTTAGAAAGGATTTTCTCCATGCATCCTTATAGTAGCAATACCAAAGCCTAATTTTCAGTCATTCACCTTAGAGACTTTGCATCCACTTGGTGGGAAATAGAGAAAGAGAAACTTCACATATACATTACCACTCTTTCATGGGAACTTTTCCTAGAACTCTTTCGAGCCATATTTCTTTCTAACCACTGGAGATGGGAAAGAGCCAAAGAGTTTCACAACTTAAGGTAGATAACTATGTCACTTGATGACTATGAGTGGAAGTTCTTTGAACTCAAGCCATACTCATGATATAAGGATGATGAACCCATGTTGACTCAAGTACACTACCTTAGAGGACTCAACGATCTCTTGGCCGGCAGTGTACAAATGTTTGAACCTCAAATAGTTAATGATGTAGTCATAAGGCTCATCTTGTGGAACAAAATATAGCCTTGGGGTTAGGAGGTCAGATAGGTGGCCAAGGGGGTAATGCCTTCCAGGCTGGGTCAAGTTTCAAATGGAATCTATCTCAAGGAGCACCTGGACCTAAAAATTATCCTCCCAAAGGAAGTCAGAACCACTAGAAAAGAAAATTTAGAAACAACAATAAAAATTAGGGTTCTCAATCCAACAATTCTCACAACTGGCAATGTGCAAAGTGATACCTGAACCCTCAACCAGCTCAGAGTATGCCTCAGAACTCTAGTCAGGGTAGCTATCAGCAATCCAGTGCACCTTTCATAGGAAGGAATTTTTTTAAGAACACCAAATGTTACTCTTGTGGTTAACATGGTCACATTGTATTTAATTTCCCTCATAAATCTACCCCAACAACTAGCTATAGATAGGCCTCTTTAGAACCAACACTAGGTAATGTTGGTAGAACTTACTAGGTATTTTCCACATTAGACCATGGACAAGCCAATCATCAAGGATCAGTCATCGAAACCCTAAGTTTGTTAAGGGGTATCTCTACCACTATACTATTTGATTTAGGAGCAACATATTCTTTTATTTCACCTTCTTTAGTAGAGAAATGTGGGCTGAAGGCAATAAGGCAGGAAGATAGGTGGTAGGTTGAGCTAGCCTCCGGGGCAAGAATAACCTCTAACTCTCATGTCTAGAGTTGCAAGTTAGAACTTGGACCCTTTTCCACCTTAGTAGATCTCCAAGTAATTCCTCTAGGCTCGTATGGACTAGTTTTGGGTATCGATTGGTTGGATGCTCACAAAGACACTTTGGATTGTAGAAACAAAAGCATTCAGTGTTCAAATGACTTAGGAGAACCTAAGAAGATTGTTGGGGTGAAACTACCCATCTCTCTCTGTATGATTTCTGTGATGCAGCTCAAGAAATGCATGCGCAAAGGATTCCAATTATTTGTAGTCTCGGTAGAGGACTTGGACCAAAGGGAAAGTAGGGATATATTATTAGATCATCCTGTATTATAGGAGTACTTAGATGTCTTTCCCAAAGAAATTATAGGAATGCCACCCAAGAGGGACATTGACTTCCAAATTGAATTGGTTCCAGGAGTAGAACCAATCTCCAAAGCTCCCTACCGTATGACCACACAAGAACTTGGGGAACTTAAGCTTCAGTTGGAAGGGCTTTTGGAAAAAAGGATTTATCAAACCTAGTGTGTCACCATGGGGTGCACTAGTAATATTTGTGAAGAAGAAAGATGGCTCTCTTTATTTGCGCATTGGCTATCATCAACTCAAAAAAGTCAGAATCAAGAATCTGTATCCTTTACCCCGCATTGAAGATCTGTTTGATCAAATGAAAGGGGCAAAAATATTTTCAAAAATTGATCTCAAGTCAGGATACCATCAACTTAGAATTCAGAAATCTGATATTCATCGAACAACTTTCTGAACCAAGTATGGTCACTATGAGTTCACCATGGTACCATTTGGGTTAACGAATGCCCCTTTTGTATTCATGAGCTTAATGAATGGGGTTTTTAGAACTTGGATAAATTTTTGATAGTTTTCTTGGATGATATCTTAGTGTTCTCCAAAGCTCTTGAAGAACATGAGGTTCATCTTCACCAAGTATTGTAGTGCCTTAGAGAAAATCAACTTTATGCCAATGCCAAAAAGTGTGAATTCTTTCATAAAGAGGTTAAGTATCTTGGACACATCATTTCAGGAAATGGAATTGTTGTTGGTCCAGCCAAAATTCAAGCCATAGTGGAGTGGCCAACTCTGACTAACGTCCTCAAAGTTTGTAGATTTATGGGACTAGCTGCGTATTACAGATGGTTTCTTAGAGAGTTCTCTTGGATAGCTCATCCCATTACTTCCTTGCAAAAGAAAGGTAAAAAGTTTGTTTGGTTAGAAAAATGTGAGGCTGCTTTCCTATGTTTGAAGGAAAGATTAACCAGTGCTCCAATCTTGGTGGTTCCCAAACCATTAGGAAACTTCATAGTTTGTACAAATGCCTCACTAGAAGGGATTGGAGTGGTTCTTATGCAAGAAGTAAAATTTGTTGCTTATGAGTCTATTAAGCTTAAAGATCATGAGCTCAACTACCCCACCCATGATCTAGAACTTGAAGTAGTAGTTCATGCCTTAGTAAAGTGGAGGCACTTTCTATTGGGTCATAAATTCAAACTCCAAATAGATCATCGAAGCCTTTAGTACATCTTCTCTCAACCTAACCTCAATTATAGGCAACACAAGTGGATGAAATTATTATGTGAATATGAGTTCAAGGTTAAGTACATCCAAGGGAAGATGAATGTGGTGGAAGATGCTTTGAGTAGGTGCAGACATGTTTTATCAACACTATCCCTTAGCACAGATTTGGAGAAAAGAATCAGGGAGGCTCTCACTTCTGAATCTTGGTTTTAGAGGTTAAGGCATAAATAGAGTCAGGAAGACCCTTGGAAGGTCACTTCTTAGGATATTCCTTAGATACCCTTGGGTTGTTGCGACAACAAAATAGAATCTATGTGCCCATGGCAGGAGATCTTTGTGCGCTTATCCTTTCAGAAAGCCACAAGGATCCCTACTCAGCACATCCAGGGGTGAAGAAAATGTATGCTAACCTTTGCCAGTTGTACTATTGGTTAGGAATGAAGAGGGATATTAGAGACTACATGGCTAGATGTTTGGAATGTCAGAGAGTGAAAGAAGATCATCAACACCCCATTGGTCTATTAAAACCTCACCTAGTGCTAGAATGGAAATGGGACATTATTTCCATGGATTTTATTGTGGGACTTCTAGTTACTCCCAGGAGACATGATGCTATCATGGTAATAGTCGATAGACTCACCAAGGTAGCCCATTTTTCTCCCATGTAATCCTCCTACTTAGTAGCTTCTGTAGCCAAATTATTCATGGACATTGTGAGACTCCATGGTATTCCCAGGAAAATCATATCTAATTGTGATATTGTATTCACATTGGCTCTTTGGAATTCACTTTAGCACACTTTAGGGACTCAACTGAACTTCAATTCAGCCTATCACCCCGAGACAAATGGGTAGATGGAGTGAGTCAATCAGGTTCTTGAGGATATTCTCAAAATGTATGTTATGGATAGACAGACCCATTGGGAAGAGTATCTATATTTGGTGGAGTTTTCTTATAATAATGGTTATCAAAGTTCCATAGGTATATCCCCTTTTCAGGCTTTGTATGGCCATCCATGCCACACTCCATTAAGTTGGGACCGATTGGAGGACAAGGTACTTCTAGGCCTGGAGATGTTACAGGATATGGAGTAGTAGATCAAGCGTATCAGAGAGCATATTTTGATAGCTCAGGACAGGCAAAAGAAGTATGTAGATGCTTGCATGACTGATGTACAATTCACTCTTGGTGATAGAGTCTTTTTGAGGGTGCATCCATGAAAGAGTCCAATCCATTATGGAAAAGGATCCAAGTTGACACCCTAATTTGTTGGCCCTTTTGAGGTCCCAGAGAGGATAGGACCAGTAGCTTATTAGCTTGCCTTTCCACCCATCCTTTCTCATATTCATGATGTATTTCATGTTTTAGTTCTTAGAAAATATATTCTTGATGTGACTCACATTTTGGATTGGAATGCATTACAGGTAGCGGACGGGCAACTGGCTTTAGAGCCAGTATTCATTTTGTAGTAGTAGACATTGACCCTGAGGGGTTGCACCATAGATCAGGAAAGGGTCCAATGGGATCCCAATGATGATTCATTCATTACACGGGAGGATGCTACTAGACTTAGAGATGCTTATCCATATCTATTTGTAGGCTTGCAAGAGTACTCCTAACTCTAGGGGGAGAGGATGTAATACCCTCTCCTATGGTGATACTTGGACTTCCTGAATTGGACATTCTATTATGATGGTTAGAACTATACATTTACATTTATGTTTTGTGGATGATGATATTTTTATCAGATGATTGATATGCTCATTTATGGTTATCATTTATATGTTCATGAAATTAGAAAAAAAAACCATCTATCTTTATATGTTTTATGGAGCTAACCCAAGGATTTGAATCTAACCATTATCATGATGTTTTATGTTTCATGGATATGTGTTTGATGTATTTTCATGACTCAGGACAAAGTCGTAGTTACTCACTTAGTTGAGGTCCACACAATGTATCGATCCTGGTCATCTATTTTCATATATTTGATTTGTATGTATATCCATATGTATATATGTATATCTTCTTGGTGATGCAGGATTATAGGTACCAAGTATCATCTCCACTTGGCTTCACAGGTCTGAGAGATCCCTCAAAATCCTCGATTGTTATTATTGTTACAGAGATATGACTAGGTTCCATAGGAAGGAACTCTACCTCTGATCCTTCTATCCTTAGGTTGGGAGTTTGTGAGTGACTCCCTTGTGTGGATGATGTATTTTTGTGTCCTCTCAGTTTGTTGGTTTTGTGGATCTTGTAGATGGTTTCTTGTCTTTTGCATTCATTGAGAATGAGGTTTTGAGTATGGTAGCTCTAATTGTCTTCATGGTATGTTCAATTTTGTTAGATTATTGATGTGAATTATTGGTCTTATGAGGGTATGATTTAGTAATTTATCTTTATTACTAGTTACTTATTTGTACAAGTGTATCTTGTTAGGAATGAGTTAGTATGTGATTTAATCATGTGATTTTAATATCAATAATAATAAAGAATTTATGCTATTAATAATGTTTTATAATATCCATTATAATAAGATGTTTATGGAAATATTAATAATAGATGTTTTAATAATAGTGGTAAAATCCAACTTATGTTAATAGTTACCTAATATATATCACTACTATATTTTGTAAAGAATATGGATTAGTGTATGAATAAATAATATGTTTTATAATAATGATATTCATAATATTTAAATATTTGTAATATTAATAATAATGTGTCTTACATATGGTATATGTACCATAAGCATATGGGTGCACACATATGCCTATGAATACACATATAATATTATTATATAATAAATTAATTATGTGAAGGAAATTATTATGAGACTGGTAAGTATATGTTATTTTTATATTTGGGAAATGCTTTTGGTAAATTACCATAGTAAGTAAGTTAGTAAAAATATTTCTAAAATCTTTATTATCTATTTTGTCATCCTTAAATTTAGGAGACAAAGATTAAAATCTTATTAAATAAAAATTATTTATCCCTTCACGGGAATGGTTCTACAAACCATATTATTAACAAATAACTAATATAGTTGGGATGGTTGCATCAGTTGGATTACCTGTGCAACCACCTCCTCCAATCTATATACAGGAAGGATTTCCTGTGTGAGAGGGTGTTGGATATGAGTTGATTTGAGAAGAAACGATAATAAGATGAGTATTATGTTTGTAGGAAAATTATATTTGTGAGGAGAGGATTCATTATTATGTGAAATTGGCATTTGGTTGTTTCGGGTAGAGGCTGGAGATTGCATCCAGAAGGATTTGAAGGAGTGCTAGAAGAGATTGAGAGGATTGGATTCTTCTTCATCAACCGATTTCCGCAGGTGTCCAGGTTGGAATCCATCCTGAGAAATAATTCTCTTCTCTATTATCAATGTTTTTTTTAATATTTGTTTGAATGCCTCTCTATATGTTTTGTTTGTCTCCATGTGTTGCAGAATGTTTATACAAATATAGCCAGCCATTTGTATATATGTCAGTCATTTAATGTTTATGATATATTATTTCATTTTGTGAGTCGTTTATACCTTATTGTATTCTCTCGGCTATTGCTATATCATTGTAGTCTGTTATCCATTTATAGAAATATAAGTTTCTATATTATTATATTACGGTAGCCATTGTATTATGCCAGTCGTTTATAAAAATATAATATTATTGCATTATGTTGCCATTTTTGATATATTATTGAACTATGCAAGTCCTGAGTTAGGGTTATTTATATTGAATTTTCTGTCATAAAGCATTATGTGCAGTACTTATATTTGATTCTCTTAATCAATAGTTGCATTATTTATATTTAATGTTCTATCATTATCATTAAACAATATGCGCAACATTGTGATTTGATTTTCTGTCATTAAACAGTGTGTGCAACATTGTTTTTAATTTTTTGTCATTAAACAATCCTATGTTTATACAATCCCAAGTTAGTATTATTTTATTGTCATGTTGGATTAGGGATTGATTAGAGAAGTAAAACATTTGGTTTGTTTACCGAAGAAAAACCTTTTTTTTATACACGTATAATATTTGGTTTGTTTATACAAGTATAACATTTAAGTATAAGTTTTCTTATACTTTAAGTTATACTTGTATAAAGAAATTAGGTACCTATCAAGATGTTTGAGATATATTTCAACTTCATAGGAGATAAGATGCAATTTCTAGATTTTAGAATTTTCAAAAAAATTAGACGTAGTTAAATTTTAGGTACGAGAGGTTTTGTTGAATATTGTGTTTTGGCATATGAAATTTTGTGTAAAATTTATATAGGTTCATTACTTTCTTATTGGAGGTTATGTGGTGCATCTAGATTCTTTAATAGGGTTAGGATGTGAGTAGGAAGAAAAATTAGGGTTTAAGATTCTCTAGGAGGATCAAGACCATTCAAGGCCTCCCTAAACGTTCCTAATGTTCCTAAACATCCCTAAACTCTCCTATTTATTCTGTTATTTGATGTAAGTTCTTGAAAGTGTTTATGATGTGTTTTATTTCTTGTATGATGTACTTTTGATGTGTGTGTTAAGGGTGGAAAACCTAAGAACAATAAATGAGTGGCTCTCAGTGTGGGGCCGGGGCCCTAAGTGGCTAGTACTAGGACAACCAAATGAAGATTTATTTAACAAGTGATAATTTAATTAAAAAATATGGGAATGGGTTCAAACACTAAAAAAATTAATGTATGCATCGACCATGCCATTAGTTCTAGTAAAGGCTATGGATGGGAGTGGGAGAAGATGCCTATGCATAGGTATGATCGAATGGGGCTTGCCTATACGAAAGGCATTCTATTCTGCATGTGCCTAATTGGGGGTCAGGGCCTAGAGTGGCTAGTACTAGGAAAAACCAAGGGGTGAGGGCTATGTGATGACACTCACTTAGGTTGTTTCTTAGATTTTCTACCAAGCCTTAGAACCTTTTGCAAAATATTTATACTTTGATCTTCTTTTCATTTTCTATTTGGGAAAGGTTACCCAACCCTAGGTATGGCCTATCTATCCCTTCTTTGTGGACCTTGGTATTTATCTCCTAGCACAGGGGAGTGGGAATTTTGGTATCCACATCATTGGGTGGTAAATCTTTTTATAGAGGTACCTTTTGCAGATGTAGTGCTTAAGGATTCATATTTGCATAGTATTCTAGTTTTGAAGAATGAAGACTTGTATTTATTTTTCATGATGTAAAATTATTGTTACCTCCCAAGGGGAGATTAATGTAATGTAATCATTAATGTATTTCAAAATGATGTATTTGGAATGGGTAGACTTAGGAAAAAGGAAAAGGGAAAAGCATGAACTTTATGTATATGATGTATTTGGAATGGGTAGACTTAGGAAAAAGGAAAATGGAAAAGCATGAACTTTATGTATATGATGTATGTTGGCAAAGAAAAGGAACTTGTAACATCTCAAGTAAAGTAGAATGTTTCTCATTATTGTTGATTAATGGAAAAGCGGGTAAAATAAATGTAATATTTGCAATGTATCAAGTGGTTGGCTGATTCTATTATATGGTATTAATGCTTTAATTGTTATATCATTAATAAAGGACACTTAGGAATATAGATGGATTTAAATGGAAAATTGATTTGAAAGTACTTTATATTTCTTTATAAAGAATCTACAAATGTTGGGATGTAGTTTTCTTAAGAAATAAATCAAGTTGTTAGTACACTATATGGACTTAATGATTTGTACATTAAATGAAAAGAGAACCTTGGATGAATCTAAGTTAATCTATGTTTTGTTTATTTAATTCTTTTAAAAATTCAACAATTTTCATAAATCATTACTTAGGTTTTATTTTACAAAGAGAATCTTTTTTCTCTTTCCCAATTCCCTTGTGGGGCATGACACAACTTGGTTTACATGGCAAGCATTAATGGCAGAATTTTCACTTTAAGTACACAAAAATCTTTTTGATTACTCATTGCATTTGAATTTAGAGTGTTCAGAGAGAAGAAAGAGATTTAGGAGTTATTGTGAAGATTTTCAAATTGATCTATCAGTGATTAGAAGTACATTTGATTGGTTGCAAAAACCCTAGTTCGTCAAGCCAATTCAAAAGTCTTTAGATTATCTCAGAGAACATTTGGAAAGTGATAGAACAAGTAAGTGATGGCCACTCCCATAGTATTTGATATTGTAGAAAATAAAAGACGTGTTTAAGAAGCATCCATTTAAGTCTACCCTAGATGATTTAGATGGAGCATTCTCCTACATGCCTATGGGTGTTATGCATGTCAAAGACATTAGGGCATACATTTATTGTAAGAAGGAACCAGTAGGATTGGACAGACTAAGGCGCACATGGCAACCATGCTAAAACCTAACAAAACCTTCTTGGATGAATATGCAAAGTGGAATGATCACCCTATAGTGGAGTATGCTATGACATATGAGTTCTATGAGACAAAATGGATTAAAATACTTCTGAGTAGAATTCATGATGACCTATTTTGGATAGGTGATGTACCAGTAAGAATCACTAGTGACCTAATATATGAGATGACAGGCCTATCTAAGATTGGTGTTGTCCTTCCTGCGGGAAAGGATGTCTGAAAAATTGTTGAGCAAACATGTAAGTCAAGGAATGATAGGTGCGGGATGACAATTGAGCCTATTGAGAAAGATGAGATCAAATTGATGTCCACGATACTTGGATACATGTTTCAACACACCAGCAGGGTGAATAGTGTGTCTGTGGCCACAATTCTAGCAGCCATTAGACTTTTGAAGGAAGATGAAGAGTTCAATCTATGTGAGATCTTGCATGCACATTTGATTGATAACATCAAGGCAATCAAGCATGATAAGACCAAGATATTTAGGTTTGGGTCTTTGATCATTTACATGTACCTTCATATAGCTAGGAAAGTATCATATTCATATTTGGAAAAGTCCATTCCAACCATGCCACATATATCTTACAAGGCATCCAATGAAAGTACATTAAGAGATTACATAACATTGGAGTTGAAGACCTTCAGGGTCAAGATGCAAATGAGGTACAAAATTCTAGAAAACATTGTTGAGAAATACAAGGATATTATTTGTTTTATGGTTGAAATAGATACAACATGCATGGAGGCATTTGTAACTAGAACAAATTGGATTCATCCACTTGGATATGAAGTAGATGAACATGTTTTAGAAGCATATGCTCAAGTATTTCTTTCAGCTCCTACTGACCCTAATGAGCCAAGGTGGGGAACTTATGAAGAAAAGACAAGAGAGATAGATGCTAAACTTAACAATGCCACAACAAAAAGAAAGGTTGCTAAAGTCACCTCAGAGATCTTGAGAATACATGGAGTGTCTAAAGAAGATCTAGACAAAGCAAAAGAACAAAATATTGCTTTGGAATTAGAGTGCGCAAATGCAGCAAAGGAAAAATCACATGATCCCAAATTGAAGAAGGTAAAGGTAGAGAAATATGATGAAAAAAAGGATAAAACTAATGATACTCCCTCTGCACCCAAGGAAACCATTTACCCTACTACTCCTCTGGAGTATAAGATAATTACAAAGAGGAAGAAAGAGGTTGGCACCAGACATCCATCCTCGTGAGCAACAAGAAGTAGAAAGAACACTCAAGATCCTCCTGATGTAGGTTTTAGACCTAGTTTAAAAGTGCTGAGTAGAAGAATCATAAATGAGGGAAGACTACATTAGGTAGGGAAGTTCTATGATAAATACAATGAAATTGACAAGTCATAGATTCATGGTATAATCATAAAGCATATGATCAAGATCAAAAGGATAGTCTTGGAACTAAAAACAATGATTCCAGACAAAGTTTGGAATATCCTAGAGTCATTAAAGAAACAAGCCATTGAAGAAGATCTTAGGATAAGAGAAAAGATCCTAGACAAAAGTCTACCAGTATGTTCCTTAGAAGAAAAATCACTACAATTAGATCTGGTGAAGCCTCACCTGAGGACCAAGACAAGAACATTGAATATAATGGATAAAAACTATGAATTGGTTTTCAAAGAAATAGAGACAACATTTGAAAAGGTCTTTATGAACAGATGCATGTATCCACCTTCTATACCCAAAGCATAAGTATCCATTAAGGAAGTCAAGGTGGTAGAGCCCACTAATGCATCAGTAACAGGTCCTCAAGATTCAATGCCTATAGTGGAAGCACAATCAGAGGTAGATAAGTCTACACCCACTATAGAGTCACAAAAAGATAGCACAATTATCATTGATAATGTGGACATAGCCATGGCGGCCATTGACACTGAGTTGGATAATTTTGAAGAATCTTTTGTGAGAACACAAGAAGCTGAAATTTTATGCAGCAACACACCTCTCACTCATCAAAAAGAATTATTGATTGAAGATATAATAGATGAGAAAGCAAAAGAAAAAATAGAAAAAGAAGAAGAAAAGAAAGAAATAGAAAAAGAAGAAGAGAGTAATGAACCATCAGTTGAACTAGTCAAGATAAAACAAGAAGTGATGAATAGCACTCCCATCACTCCCTCAGTAGCATTGTTGTCAAGTTTGACACCTGACACATCAAGTTTGGACTCATGGAGAGAAGAAGATCTGATAAATTCAGCATCCTAGCCATGGAAAAGGCCAAAGAAAAACAAGTGATGAGGAATCCCCTCTTGGTAGAATTAGTAAACATTCTAAACAATTTGTTGCCAGAGGACAACTAAGTGTCAAAGATACACTCTATTGATGGTGTGAGTATAGTCATCACACATTTCAAAAGTAATTTCTCAAGCCTTGAAGAATCTGCATCCCTAGTTGTAGAAGAAAAGTACCTAAAGAAGAGGTTAAGTGAATTAATGAGAAACTTTTCACTTGACCTAAGCTCACTCAAGACTGGTCAAGCATCCTTAAAAGAGTTTGTAGATCAAGGAAGAAGAGTCATTGTAGAATGCATGGATCAAGATAAGCTTACTGATGCCCATTTCAAGAAAATAAAAGAGGCAAAAGCTATGATTGAGCAAGTCAAGAGTTCAGTGAAAGACACATCCAAAAATGTAAACATGTGTAATAATGTATACCAAGGGAAAGTAGATAAGATTGAGAAGGTAGAAAAAGAAATGTCAAAGACCAGGGCAAGGCAAACACAGCTTAGGAATGCTCTTGCGCCCTCATTAGATATACTTAATCAGAACATCAAGGACATAGACACCATAATAGTAACATATGATCATGGTCCTAGCATTGACTTGGAGAATATTGAGAAGCTACAGTATGCACTATGTGCCCATCTCCAAATAGTAAACTCTTTGATCACATTTTGGAAGAAGGAGATCCAAAACCTCAAGATAGCATATCGCGATATTTTCCCTCAGTGAGTATGTATAGATATAGTTTTTGAAACATCTTTATCATTAATGTCAAATGGGGAGTTGTGTATATAATTTTTGTATAGAATATGGATCATAATATGTATAGGGAGATATAAGTATATGTATAGAAGACAAAATTTTTTTTGTATTAAGGACAATTAGAAACTTGGCCATATTCCTTTGTTTGCATCAATGACAAAGGGGAAGATTGCTGGAAAGTTGGCTATACTAATGTATATGAATTAATATAGTGTTTTCATTATGGAAAAAAAGTCATATACTAGTTTGGAGTCAGCGCACTTGATGAGAAGATTAGAAATCAGTTAAGTGTTGAAGACTGGATAGTGTACAGAGTTCCTGCAGCTTAGAGCATCAACAGACGTGCGTACGACCAAGTTATGGTGTGAGCCCTAGAAATTAATTTAGTTAGACTATATTCATGCTTATTCTATGAGTGCATGATCAGATATGCAAGTATGAGAAAGATACAGGCAGTTGAAGTTGCACACCCAGTGTGCGCCAGTGAAGAATAAAGTAAGTAGCCGACTATTATCATTTTGAGTTACGGATATATTATAATGATGTAAAGGCTATGCACCTATTTTAATTTGGTTTTTGACATGTATATATATTTTATTGTGAACACACTTAAGCCAACTCATTTGGAAGCATTGTATGTAATAGGTTTAAGGGCCGACCTAGTTGTTTATTTTGTATGCGCATATAAATATAAGATGCACCCATTGTAATTAGTATGTAAGTTGATATAAAGTTGTGATAAGTAGAGAATAAGTGTGAAAAGAGTCTATAAGATGTATTAGAGATTTTCAAAAGGTCAAAGTATTTGTCCATCAAAGGAACTGATTTGACAAGTAGTGTCACAGTGACAGTTCATCCAACAGATATAGTGTGTATCTGAGATCAGAAGGTTGTAGCCTTCACCACTTGAGGAGTCAGCTCTAGGACAATGCGTCCACTCCCTTAACAGGGACTATTGTAAAAGACTCCTAATAGGGTCCGACCCTTAAACAAGGTCTACTATACTTAATACATTGTAAAGAAACTCCTAACAGGGTTAAGGATCTTCTAACAAGGATCACTAAACACTAGTACAGAATATTAGTGGGTGTCAATTCCCACTGAGGTTTTTACCTATTTGGGTTTCCCTGTAACCATATTGGTGTTATGTGTTGATTTCATGTTTCATGTTTATGTGGATGTTCATTTCAGTACTTAAGCATTTAAGGTCAGTTTAAAGATTAAACTAAGAAGATAAATATACAGTGAACACTGACTCACGCCCCCCCCCCCCCCCCCCCCCTCTCAGTTTTCCCATTCCTAACATTGGGTGAGTTAGTATATTTGTGATATGATAAGTGTGAACTAGTTGTGTTATTGATTGGTTCCTAATGATCAAATGATCAATGGGGGTTGATTTTTGGGTTGACATGTCAATATGTTTTGATTAAATATATTTTGGGCTGGCATGTTAGGTTTGATTGGTGTGGTTTTCCATAAGTTTGTTCAATATTATGGACTAACTTATAAAACATTTTAAAGTATTAGATGACTTAAGAACATCAATATAAAGGTTGAATAAATCACATGATTTAGGGTTACAATCATGAGTTTGTCTATTATAATTAGAGACAAAGGTAGTACAATGTACCAGAGATCAAACATTACAATTGATCTAGTAGGTAAGAAGTGCCATACCCAAATCATCTATTTGAGTTCATTTCTTAAGGTAAAATTTAATAGGTTAGTAGATTAAACCCCTTAACAAGGTAGACTTTAACAAACTCTTTTGTATTAATTCTTTAATAGGGTGACTTATTAACTAGAGTTCTAAGTCCTCTTACGAGGTAGATCTGAATAGATCTTTTGGTACTTCTAACAAGGTGCTAGTCACTTCTGATCAGGTAAATGTCTGATAGTGTCTTGTAAGATCCTAATAGTAAAAATATTTTAACTATATTAATGATATTCTTGGGTGTCATCACCAGTGTGGTTTTTTCCCTCTTACAAGGGTTTCTAGGATAAAAATAGTGGTGTTATGTTTTATGCTTTGTGGATTCTATAGTTTTTCTATTTTTATTGCATAGTTACTCTTGCATGTTTGGTTATTTGGAATTTTTTTAAAAGCATAATCAAATTTTTGGTTGAATTAGTTCAAACTTGTTTACATTGATTCACCCTCCCCCCTTGTAGTGTCTCCTATATCTAATAATTTTTATCAGAGAAAAGTTTCCTATAAGAATCCTAACAACTTGGGATATATCCTTGAGGAAGACATGGAATCTTATAGAAGAAAACTTGTAGAGGTTGAAGACATGATTGAGAAACTCAAATTTTTTTTGAATAAATCTAGGGTTAAAAGATAAGAACTATTTTAAGAGATGAATGAAATTCAAGAACTTATTGAACACCTATATGAAAAAATAGATCTGAGGAATCTAAGCATCCCTAGAAGCCTTCTCTCAAGAGAATGAGAAGCTAGTTAAGGACAACAAGGCTATTCATAGGGAGATGCACAAGCTTAAGAATGAAAAGAAAAAATACAAAGATAGATAGATAAATTTAGAGTAAGAATGGGTTAGGAGATATAGAGGAATAGAGAATGGATAATGAGGCCAAGAGGGTTGTAGAAGATAATCTCAAAGATAAAGATGGATGAACTATTCAGATTTGAACAAGAAGTTGTTTTTTTGCATGAACAAATGCAGGATAAAAAATTTAGAAAATACCAATATCCTGAGAAAAAATTAGAATTTAAGGGATGAGAATGAAAATATAAAAAGAGAAGTGAAACCATCCAATGACCTTTTGGATAAGTTCAATAAGAGTTATTCTAAACTTGATGAAAAAATCTCAAACCAAAGGAAAAATAGTGAGAAACAAGATTTAGGGTTTTCACAATTTGAAGTAGGTGAGTCATCTCGTACTAAGAAGTTGAATGTAAAAGAAGACAAATAAACACCTACAGTGAACAAGAATAATTTGGAAGAGGAATTAAAGACCGGTATGTTTCAATCATCACAATGAAGGTCATAATACTAATGTATGTAGTTTTAGACCTATTGGACCTCATAGACCTAATGCACCTATTATTAGATCTAGAAATGTTTATGGTAGATGTGAAGGTTACAATGCTAGACCTAATGCTTTTCATGGTAAATGTTATCAATGCAAAAAGTATGGTCACAATGCCAATGATTTCAAGGCTAGAATCAACAATCAAAGGTTATATGATCACAACTAGTTGATACCTAATTAGCAAGGCAGCTGATTCGATGCTACCTATTATTTTTTGTCATTATTATGGACATACAATAGTCAATTATAGGATGAGAACTAGTGGAGGAAATGTTGGATCATGGAGACAAATAGGTATGATTTTTCATTATTAGAACAAGATTGGATAGTTTGCTAGATCTTACAAAGCTAAGAAGTAAAACAATGGAGAGTAATCAGTGAATAATCTTGTTAATGATAAAGGAAAGAAGATTGTAGATGTTGAAGGAATCATAAAAAAATGAAAGAAACATGGAATAAGAAAGGTGAAATCAAATCTTCTGAATTGATAAATAGATCCACAACATCAAGTAATGTGGAAAATTCATCATCATATTAAGTCAACGCTATTGGCTTAGGGAGAAAAAATAAAGTAAGATCTATAACCTATCCCCTAAGTTGTGTGCATAGTAATATCTATCAACATATTTAGATGCCTATTGATTTTTTTAGATAAATTTGATGAAGAATTTTGTGTCACGTATAATTCCATGTGCCCGTATAATGACTTTTATGGAATAAGTGACCTATTATGTTTCTAAATGTTGCAATTGGTTAATGGTACTATTTGATTGTTCCATTGAGTGTAAAATTATAAAAGTAGATAAGCGAAGGTCATTTGTCACTATGAATTCTATGAGATATGTGTTAGAACAATAAGCAGAAAAATGTAAATATTAACACACATAAGAGAACACAATAACACAAAATTTAATGTGGTTCGCTCAATCCCTAGGCTACATCCACCGATAATGAGTCCAATATCTTAATTATTATCTAGTGATTACAATCTAAAACCTACAACTCAATACCACCACAAGAAGCTACAAAAAACCCTCATACAATAAATCTCCAATCCTAAGCCCTTTTTACAAGTATTTTTGACTTCACCTAATTAGGGAAAAAAATACTTCGACTAATAGAAAATTGATGTCTGACCCTTTACAATATTATTAAGTCATTGTTGGTATCTTGACCTCATTAGGGGCTCTACCCCTTGACCTCACAAGGGGCTCTGCCCCTTGACTCCAACCTTGGGGGCACTGCCCCCAATCCCCCATAGATAAGTCTAGGGGGAAACCGCACTGAAATAATCTGAGTCTGATTAGGCTCCACATACATAACAATCTCCCACTTGGAGACTGATCAGACTCCACAATAATATCCTCCCACTTAGAGACTAATTGACCAAACCTATAGCTCCCATTGGAATAAAGTAACCACCCTGGACTTTGCTATTCTTTTATTTTGTTTAGTCTAGAAAAACAACCAAAGCTGAAGAGGAATTCAGCTTCTCCCTTGTCACCTTTGTAAACATATTTGTTGGATTATCATCTATATGTATCTTCTCCAACTTTAACTATTCATCATCAAAAATTGACTGAATGAAATGATATCACAATTGTATGTGCTTTGTTTTTAATGCAAAGCAAAATTCTTTGCAAGATGAATGGCACTTTGACTATTTGAATACAAATAATTATCTTCCTGTGGATGTCCCAATTCTTCCATGAAGAATTGAATCCATATCATCTCCTTGGTTGCCTCTGTAGCAGCAACATACTCTACCTCTATAGTGGATAAAGCATTCACCTTTTGTAACCGAGAAATCCAACTCACTGATGTCCCACCAACAACAAATACATAACCTATAGTACTCCATCTGGTATCAATATCTCCTGCCAAATCTAAGTCAACATAGCCATGAAAAATAGTAGAAGAGCACCCAAAGTGTAAACACTTATTGGATGTACCTCTCAAATATCTGAGAATCCATTTGATTGCATTCCAATGCTCAATCCTAGGGTGACTCATATACCAGCTAACGACTCCCACTACATGTACAATATCTGGCCTAGTACACAGCATAGAATACATTAAGCTTCCTACAGTTGAAGCATAAGGTATCTTGGACATTTTTGCCTCTTCTTCTGGTGTCTTTGGACACATTTCTTTGGTCAATTTCAAATGACCAGGCAAAGGTGTAGTGACAGCTTTGGCATCCTTCATGTAGAATCTCTGCAACACCTTTTCAACATAATCAGTCTGAGATAGAGTTAATTTTCTGTTCTTCCTATCTCTGCAAATTTTCATGCCAAGGATTTTTTTTTCTGCCCCCCAAATCATTCATAGAAAAAGATTTTGCTAACTATTGTTTCAACCCCTTAATATGATCCATGTTAGATCTAGCTACAAGCATATCATCAACATATAAACATAGAATAATATAGTTTTCATTATTTAACCTCTTGAAATAAACACAATGGTCAGAATTAAATTGAGTGTATCCATTCTCATTCATAAAAGTATCAAATTTAATATACCATTGCCGAGGTGCTTGCTTCAAGCCATATAAACTTTTCTGCAATTTGCACACTAAACTCTCCTTACCCTTGACCTCAAATCCTTGTGGCTGTACCTTACATATTTCTTCATTCAAATCACCATGAAGAAAGGTTGTTTTGACATCAAGCTACTCAAAATGCAAATCTTTAGTAGCCACAATACTTAAAATAGTACGAATAGAAGTCATTTTAACAAGTGGAGAAAAAATCTCATCAAAATCAATACCATGTTTCTATGCAAATCCTTTTATGACTAATCTGGCTTTAAATCTTTTCTTACCTCCATCTTCTTCTTTCAACCTGTAAACCCATTTATTCTGTAAAGGCCATTTACTTGCAGGTAACTTACATAAATCTCGAGTTTGATTTTCCAGCAAGGAGTCCATTTCATCTATCATTGCAAACACCCACTAAAGTTTTCTATCCACCTACATAGCTTCATTATAACATTCAGGTTCACTAGCATCAGTTAATAAGATAGAATACAAAGAAGGTGAAAATATATCTGAAGGTCTACTTAGCCTTGTTGATCATCTAACATTCACTGGGGTGTGTGGTATTTGTTGTTTCTATTGTTGTGGAGCATAAAGAATTTCTGCAACATTATCATTTGGAATATCATCCAGCACTACATAATAATTTTCTTTCTTCTCATGTTGCTACAATAGATCTTTGTACAACACTTTCTCATTGAATATGACATCCCTACTTCTTGTAATTTTATGATTTTCAAAATCCCAAATCCTATAACCAAATTCATCAATGCCATATCCAACAAATCTACATTTCTTAGATTTAGCTTCCAGCTTGGTTCTATTTTCAGAATCTATATCTGCAAACGCTTCACAACCGAAGGTTCTGAGAAAAGAATAACTCACCTTCTTACTTTTCCATGCTTCCTCTGGAATAACACAACCCAACGGAGTAGAGAGACCTCTATTTATCAAATATACAATAGTATTTATAACCTCTACCCACATGTTTAGGGGGAGCCCAACATGCAACGTCATGCTCCTAACATGCTCCATTATTGTCCTATTCATGCATTCAGCCACTCCATTTTCCCGTGGAGTCCTTGGAACTATTTTTTATCTACAAATACCAGTAGAGGCACAATAATCTTCAAATTCTTTTCTGCAATACTCACCGCCATTATCAGATCTGAGACATTTTAATCTTTTTCCAGTCTCATTTTCAGCCAAGCTTTTCCATTTCTTAAAAGTTTCAAATACATCAGATTTCTATCTAATGAAATATATCCATACTTTCCTAGTTGCATCATCAATGAATGTAACATAATACTGAGAGCCACCAAGGGAAGATATCTGAGCTAGACTCCATACATCTATATGCACAAGCTCTAATTTTTCATCTTTCTTTTCGTTCCCACTCTTTACAAAACTAACTCTCTTTTGCTTTCCATACACACAACTTTCACAAAAATCAATATTAACACATTTTAGACCTGGTAGAACTTTCTTTGAATGAATTAATTTCATACATTTTTCACTCATGTGCCCAAGTCTATTGTGCCATGGTGCTATTTTAGAATCTCCAACTACTGTCTCTTATTCTACTTGCTCAACTGCAGCAACTGTTCCTGGACATTCATTTTTCTCTGAAATAATTAAAGTAGAGGGAACAATATGACCTATACAAAGATATAAGGTGCCTACTTTCACACCTTTTTCTACTACTAAGGAACCTTTTGAAACCTTCCAATTTTTATCATTAAAAGTAATTGTGCAACCCTCATCAACGAGTTGCCCTGCTGAAATTAAATTCCTACTCAACCTTGGAACATGTCTTACCTCTTGTAGTAGCCAATGGTTCCCATTGTGTAACTTAATCTTGATTTTCCCTTTTCCAACAATTTGACAAGGTTCATTATCTCCCAAATAAACTAGCCCAAAATCCCCTTGGACATAATCAACAAAATAACCTCTATGGGGTGTAGCATGAAATGAAGCCCCCAAATCTAACACCCATGAATCATCAACATTTTCTAAAGACAAGAGGTAAGAATCCTCTTTGGATTTGTTACTTACCATATTTGCCTCCTTGTTTGCATCATGTTTGTCTCCTTGATCTTTCTTTCGAGACCAACAATGTTTCTTCTTATGTCCTAGTTTTCCACAGTACCAGCAGTCACTAGGTGCTTTTGACCGAGACCTCTTTCCCTTTGACTTCCCTCATGATTTTCCATGATTTCTAGAGTTATTTCCTCTATCTCTTGTTCTACCTCTACTTTCTGTGATCAATACACTACTTGATGTGGATGCCCCTGAGCTTTTCTTATGAATTTCCTCACTCAATATAACACCAATAACATCATCAAACTTTAGGGTATTAGAATCAGAAATAGAATTACTAACAGCCATTACCAAGCCATTCCAACTTTTTGGAAAAGAACACAAAATCAAGAGAGCCCTAACCTCTTCATCAAAAGTAATTTTAATTGAGGCTAACTAACTTGTAACTATATTAAACTCATTCAAATGATCAGTGACTAATCCACCTTCTACCATTTTCATATTAAATAAACGCTTCATAAGAAATACCTTGTTTGAAGCTGAAGGCTTTTCATACAACTTCCCTAGGGTTTCCATCAGAGCTTTAGATTTTGTTTCTCTAGTAATATTGAATGCCACCAATTGTGCCAAGCATAGACAAATACTCCCTAGTACCTTCCTATCCAAAATATCCCATTCTTCCTAAGATATTGTTTCTTCTTTCTTGGTTATTCCCTCTAATGGCCACCATAGATCCTTCTAATAGAGATAGTCTTCCATTTGTATCTTCCATAGCTGGAAGTTCTACCCATTAAACTTATCAACCTTCAGCATACACTCTTCAGCCATTTCTCCCACTTAACCAAGAGACTCCCACTAACTCATGAGTCTTGCTTCAGAGAATAGATGAAAGAACAAATGAAAAAACCTAGCTCTGATACCACTTGTTAGAACAATAAGCAAAAAAATGCAAATATTAACACACAAAAGAGAACACAATAACACAAAATTTAACATGGTTCATCCAATCCCAGGGCTACATCCACCAACAGTGAGTCCAATATCTTTATTATTATGCAGTGATTATAATCTGAAACCCGCAACTCAATACCACCATAGGAAGCTACAAAAAACCCTCATACAATGAATCTCCAACCCTAAGTCATTTTTACAAGTATTTTTGACTTCACCTAATTAGGGCAAAAAATACTCTGACTAGTAGAAAACTGATGGCCGAACCTTTACAATATTATTAAGTCATTGTTGATATCTTGACCCCATTAGGGGCTCTACCCCTTGACCCCACCTAGGGTGTTGCCCAGGACCCCACAAGGGGCTCTGCCCCTTGACTTCAAGCTTGGGGGTGCTGCCCCCAATCCCCCGTAGATAAATTTGGGGGGAAACCATGCTGAAAGAACCTGAGTCTGATTAGGCTTCACATACATAACAATATGTTGAGTACTTCCAAGTGATTTTAAGGTCATTGTGATTGAAAATTTTTGATCTTGTACCAAGATTAAAGCGGTGATTGAAGAACCCTAAATGGTGAGAAAAGAAGTAGATTGTTGGCATTATGGACACTCCTATATTCTTTGAGATAACTAAGGAACCAAGGACATTATTTAAACTATATCCTATGAACGTGGTAGAGAATGATCTTACAATCATTTTTTCTTCAATAACCCAAGGTGTGTTATTGATCAAAGATATAAGATAATTTATTCATTATAAGATTGAAGATCTTGGTTCCCATGATATCTTTAATGTATATATAGAACCATGTAATGACTCCAGAATAAAGGGTGAACAAAATCATTTGGAAGATAAATATTTTACCTATACTATTTACCTACCTAAGGATCTCAAATTCGAATGGATCAAATATTTTTTGATTCAAGTGCACAATTAGTTTATTTGGTTGTCTAGGCCATATAAGATAACTAAGGAGATTATTCATGTAGTGACTAGGTTGTGTGCAACCGATAATTCAATTGTTTTTAGAACAATTCCTACTAATGAGGTTACACATCTAAAAATGTTAAGAAAATATTAGTGTTCCATGTAAATCAATGATATTAAAGATAACAAGGTCAAATTTGCATCTATGGTGATCGATTATAGAGTATATCAATTGAGTAATTTGAACTATGCTCCCAGTGGTGGTACTCATGCTTCATATCATATGGTGAAGGATAATTCATAGTAAAATTTATGTGAGGTCATGAGAAGTTATTTCTTTGTCAACATGGAGAGAATCAAGAAGGAAAATAAATATTTTTCCAAGTATGGTTCACTACTAATGATTATGTATGTTCTTCTACTTACAAAATAAGTTTTCTAGTATCAATAACATTCACTAATCAACCGATAAACCAAAAATAGTCTAGATTAAGGAATGCATAAGAATTATAATGGAACTGGTGATAGAGAGAAGAGTGAATAAATGAGTTGATGACCTATCCAAGAAGAGTGGAATTACAAAATAAATTATGGAAAAGATAAGGAAGAAGTTTGTGAATGAATAATTTGTTACTTCTAGTTCTTCTACAAAATAAATTAAGGTAGAGGTTGTATCTCTTAGGATAACAATGTGTAAAGGAATTGAGAGTGGGGTGAATTCATTGTTAAGAATCTTATCAAACTCAACACCAAATATAATATTATTCAAAATAGAATGTAAAAATACATCACATCATTGAACACAAGTGACACCAAGATTTTTTCTCAAAGAAAACCCTGATAAGGGAAAATCCTTGGTGGGGGTGGTACCTAAAAATATCTGTACTATATGAATGAAACCTTGTTAGGAATTCTAGCTCTGTAAGGAGCTGATTAATACTATAGGAAGATACTTGTTAAAGAATAGACCCTGTTAAGAGTCTCAAACCTTGTTAGGGGTATTACAACTGGCCACAGGCCCAAATATAATCAAAAGGTTACATCCACCGTCAATCCTTTACTGAATATATTTCATCATACTTGAATTTCCTATTAGGACAATAAAATCCTTGTTCCCAAATGAAAAACCTTCTTCTAAGTTAGTAGAAGATCTCATAGCCTTATAGCTCACATATTTCCATCAAAATTCACTCTACCTCTATAGGAATAAACCCCTCCTTATATACAAGTTACAAATAATAATTCATCCAGAGGTCGGCCATTATAGGAACTCATTACATAAAAAACAACCTCATTATCTAAGGAAATGACAAAAAATTCATCCTTGATCATGTTACAATAATTATAATTCACCCAAAGTCAGCTCCTTTAGTAGTTCAATCATAAAATCAATCTTCTACACGTTACTCTTCCTAGTTGACTCCCAAATACTTGCACGCTAGAAAATGGGCCTTAGATGACATTAGAAATGACATGAATATGTTGTAATCACAATGTACCTTCTTTGTGATGTCTTCTAAAATTTCCCAAGAAGGAATACTGAAATTCGTCATCGCACAATAGTTATGTTCCAAACACTGCAACTAGGTCTGTGAAAACTCTCAGTCTCTAGTCCTACAACTGGTCTTTACTAAAAAAATCATATCTTTGTACAATGATCATATAAACATTTTTTGCCATAGGAATAATCTCTAAACATGTCCTAAAACATATGTCTAAGCCTGCAAGAGATAATAAACTGTACAGAGTCCTTACCACTATCTACAATCTATCTATCTGTATTGTCCAACAATTCCTGGTCTCTATAACTAAATATATGTTGACATCAATGCCAAAACTATTCAATGAAAAAATTCCAAAAATCTCCCCCTTTGGAATTGATGGACACATATGTGAAAAACCATGAATCCAAGAATCAATCTTCTTAATATCCCCTTCAAGCTCCCCCTAAACCAGTAGGGTTTTTCACAAATATCTCTCCTCCTTTGACATCAATGGAAAAGGGTAGAAAAATAATATCTTTCCCTATTTCTATGAACCATCAACTAGCAAGTGCAAAATCACCCTGAATTGATTAGTTATGGTCTGCCAACTACTCCCCCTGAGGAGTAGACTTCTACAACGAGTCCATAAATGAAAATGCTCTGATAGATAATGAACTTGTGCACTTCCTTAGTTATCTACTGGTGGGGATCTAACCCCAAGCTTACCTTTGAGATATTCAAAGGTATCTTTACTCAATGTTTTGGTAAATATGTCTTATATCTTCTCCTTTGTACTAATGTAATCAAGCTTTGCCACTTTATCTATCACTTTATCTCTTAGAAAATGATACAAGTGATAGCAATATTCTTACTCTTTGAATGCATCACTATGTTTTTTGACATGTTTAATGCACTTGTGTTATCACAATGTATGATAATAGTTTCTCCTTAATTCACACCAATGTCTTTGAACATTTTCTTCATCCAAATGACTTGAGTACTATTTATTGCTGCTACAACATACTTTGATTTTTCTGTTGACTATGATACACAATCATGCTTCTTTCTAAGCCAAGAGATAAACCTCTTCCCAATGAAAAAAGGGTCCTCCACTAGTTCTTTTATTATCATCTACACATCCTGCCCAATTTGCACTAGTGTAAATATTCAATGTGAAGTTATCTAATCTATCATACCACAAATATAAATGGGAAAGTACTACTAAGAGGTGGGGGTGAATCAAATATTACCTACTTTTATCCTTTGATCTAATAAAACATTTATGCATAACATAAATAAAACTTGATCATAGTAAGCAACAAAACATATAAAGCAGCATGGATGAAATTACTCATAACACCAAGATTTTGGTAACCCAAAAACCCTTGAAAGGTAAAACTAGGGTGGGGATGACACCCAAAAATCTTCACTACTATAATAATAAGTTTTTCCTATTAAGGATTACAAAATGTGATCAAATCACGATCTACCCTTTGAAAGGTCTATTTGGTTAAAAGCAAAAAGATTGTATAGTCTACCTTGTTTAAGGATTTATAAAATTACAATAAAGTAAGCACTCAATAAAGAGATTTACAAAAAGTCTGCTAAGACTACTTGGTTAAGAGATTTACCCTGATACATTGGTCAAAATGTCTCAGTGCTTGATCTTTCAGTTTGCACTAGTATGCAGATTACAAATCTCCTCTTTTCTTTATCTTCTGATCTCTTCTATCTGATCTTTCTTGATTCTGTCCTTTCACTGCTTAGCTCGGTCACTGAACTCTATCTGAATACTTTTCTATTCTGAATATACTTCTTTGATCATTTTCTCATGCTCATTCAATATTATCTCTCTGATTCACACACTTATCTTTGATCTAGATCTTGCCCTTATATAACAACAAAAATGTTTTACCATTTCAAGATCTATGGATCAGATCTATTTCTATTGCCACCTTAGCTATACAATTTTTTGATTGGCTCTAGGTTTTACATAGGGATCAATGATAAAAATATGGATGCGTAATTACCTCAATAGAAAAAATACAAAACATTATTATCACCAAAAATGGTTTACCTCAATCATTGTGCCATTCCAAACTTGTATGTCAATTCTGGCTAACTCGGCTAAAGTTATTCTTGGCACTCAACATAAACTGTACTTGGCATTGGTTGAACTTCTCTATTACTCGGTAACCACTAATATATGTAACTCAGAAATAACTATACTCTCAGCATATTACAAACATATAGTGACCATGACTTTACTCGGCAGTACTACTCCTCGGTAAGTATACAATACAAAACTTGGCCTTTACAAAATGACTCAGTTGCAGTGATGACCGACCATCATTGCCTAGATGAATGACTAAGTGTGAAACACTAATGGTCAACAAAAACTATAGGGATCTACATATCCCCTTTGACATTAGTGGCAAAAACACTTTGTCATGATATTGGTATACACAATTTACAAAAGTATGTTTGTACTAGCCTAATACTCATACTCCCCTTGAGATATATATATACATTCATAATTTTAGTACCCATCCCTATTCTACCCTTGTTCGGACTTGTGTCATGATGATTCCCCCTTGTTTTTGACATGACTAATCTCTTCATTAGTAGGTAGCTCAAAAATTTTCTCTAGAAAAGGTTTATGCAGCACCGTGATCATGTAGAGTGCATCGGTCCAAGTAGTTGAAGCAAGGTTCAAAACTTATGTCTGCACTTCTAAATCAGCAACTAAATTGATAAGGTTCTTGGCTATGGACAGATGTGGATCACTCTGGATCAATGTTTTAGCCTTTGCTAATTTTCTCTGTATAGCCTCTAGATGTGGTGTTAACACACCTTGAATAGAGAGTAGGCGAGAATGAATCTTTCCATCATTAGCCATTAGCTCAGCTAATTTACCTTGTGTCTGCATAATTTTCACATAATGTCCGGCACTGGTGTCAGCATCCAAGGTCAGGGACTGACTTGTAGCTTTGATTTCTTGCTTGAGAGTCTCAAGCAATTATTGATTTTCCTCTATGAATAGTTCAACATTACATATCTTGGCCAATAGAGACTATCCGTTCACAACTAGTCCCTTAGTCTCCTTTACCAATTTGGATAGTTCAACTTGTTTTACTGCTATCTCGGTAGATATCTTGTTTAGCATTTTGGTCTCAAATCTTTTTTTTGACCATTCAAATAACTTATCACTTGCACATGTAACTTCATTATTTACTTTCTAAACAATGTGTACAAGTTTTTCTAATATAGGAATGGAACTATTTACATCTAATAAGTCATATACTTCATTAAATATATCTTTAATTTCATGAAGAACCTATTTTTTCTGATTTTCTCTTTGAAGTTCTGCTTGCCTGCTCTTTCTTGTCAAAAAATCTTTCATTATCTGCAGTTGCTCATAGGAAAGATTATTTGTATTCCATTTAGGAATAACAATTTCTTCATCAATTGTGACCTCATCTTTCTCCTTTTTTCCTCTCGGTGGAGTGCTTCCACTCAGCATCTATACAAGAGCTTTTATTGCCTCTTGTTCCTTTGGTTCTTATTCTTCAATGAGTTTTCCTTTTGTGTTTTCTTCTCCTTTCTCCTTGTTTATCTAATTTTCTTCCTTCTGCTCGACATGAGGGCTAACATCTTGTTTATCTAATTTTCTTCTTTGTTCTTCTGTGTTGTGTTCTTCCTTAAGAGGACTTTGAATGTTGTTTGTTGCTTTAACTTCTTCCTCGACAGATTGAGTTAGTGGTACCGACTTAATCAGTTCCTCAGTCGGACTTGTACAAACTAATTGATCAATAGTAGCAACTCCAGGTAGAGTAGGATTATCAATGATAGATTGTGCACTTGCAATGGTGGGATAATCCATTACTTGCAATAGTACAGTGTTGCTACTAGGCAGGGGTGTGTCAGTTGCTTTTTTGGTCTTCAAATCTTCCTTAGTTAAGAATGAATTCTTAATAGGACTCTCCTCTGGTATGTCAACAATGTGAACCTCATATTTATCATGTGATTTCACTTCCTTAGGAGTATCAATCTCCATTTTATTTTGCTTGGTGTCAGGTTCAACAACTATTGAAGTGGTGGCATCTTTTCCTTCATTCTTTCCTTCATCCTTTTCTTCATCAGGAGCAGGTATCAAATCATACAATACCTTACAAATTCTTAAACTTTCTTGGACAACATCTTCAACCTTGTGTTGAAGAATGTGATAGGTTCTAATTTTAGGATCAAACTAATCTCTATATTGCTCAATTGTCTATTTGATGTTTGTAGGGGTGAGAGTGGATTCAACTTGTGCTAGTGTACTCTCCCTGATTTCCTTCTCTGTTTGTAGAGCATACTCCCATTTCTGTGTGACCCTGTTGCACAATTCCTTTGTAATTCTATTCTCAATTTCAATTGGCAACATCTTGAAAATGCATAACATTTCAAGAATAGCATCCTCAACTTTCTCTTTATCTCCAATACTCATTTTGCCAACCTTTAATCTTTTTATCTCATCTACTGCTACTATTTTAGTAAGCTTAAGAAATAACTCATCAACAATGAGTTGATCTATACCTTGTTGTGTAGCCTTCCCCTTTATTGCTTCATCACTTTCTGTTTCTTCATCATCTTCTATTAGAACAAGTTTCCTTCTCGACTTCTTCATAACCTTGGTCGGCACTTCCTTGGGTTGAGCAGATTTTCACTTTGTAGATGGAGGAGTCATCTTTGGAGTCACTGTAGTAGTTCTTCTAGTCTGAGGCCTTAGTGATGCTGTCACTGACACTTTTCATTTCAATACTCTTCTCTTTGGTGGGGACTCGACAATTATTGGTTTCTTTTCTTCCTCTTCTTCTTTCTCACTTCTACTAGTTGCACTTGGTTCATCTTCTCCCAATCCATGGGTTAACTCCAATGGTGAATCCTTCTCATATTCTTTGACATATTCCTCCAGATTTCTCACTATTTTCTTTCTTTTCCTTTCAGTGGTGGCAGCCAATAATCCCAAAGAAATCTTGGATTTGGCCTCTTCAAATGTTCCAAAGTAGGGTGCCTTAGTATCAATTTCCTCAGCTAGGAGGGATGTGATTGCTGTAGTAGCTTCATCTATGTTGAGTTCATAGGGTAATGGCATTAACCATGAAACCCTAGGTAGGACTACCTATGCATAGGTAAAGTCTGTGTCTACCAGAAAACATATATCTTTATTGTACTTCTCAATTAAAGACATAGGGATTCTAGTCCTATTCCTCATCTTCTTCTTAAAGTCAATGAAATAATTATCCATAATTCCTTCAAAATCATCACCAATCTGGTTTATAAAATCATTAATTTGAACTATGATGGGCTTCTTCTTATCCCATGTGACATCACCATGTGTAGGAAAACACTTCTTGACATAAAAGAATATATAGATCAGTAGGGAACTGAACTTACACATAGAGTTCTTTGCCATCCAAATGGAGCTCAAATTCTTGGCAAGTTGAGTCAGCTGGAGCTCGGCAAGGTCATATGTGTGCCCTTTCTTAATAATCTTCCATGGCTGGTCCACTATCATACAGGGGATGCTGTCCAACCATTTGGATTGGTAAAACTTGTGCGAGATGAATCTAACAATGAAGTCAATTTTCAGATCGTTAATGGTGGAAATTGTCATGCCACGTTTGTTCCAAACTACTTGGGTGTTTTCTTGAATATCCTCTTTTCCTACACATTTCATCATTTTGTTCCTGTCAATTGTAGGGTAACCAATGACCTTGTGTATCATTTCCTTTGTGATCTTCACTAGTCCATCTTCCAACCATAACTGCATGTCGTGTACTCGACCCAAAATGATCTTGATCCATTCCACTTTGAAATTTTGCAAGAAATTTAGGGCATGCACTAACCCTTGATTGGCAACAACCTTACATTCCGGCTTTAGTACTCCGTTGACACATAGTTTGTCATATGCTTCCCTGATCTCATAATCACCAATTTCTCCAATTTTGCACATATAGCAAGACCTAAGGTCATTCATCAACAACACATTCTCTGGAATAGATGAAAGGGATCCATTTAAATCTCCTTTGATAGCACTTTTTGACATTGTCTTGAATACCCCCGGTTTGAAAACTTCGTTCCTTACAAGTTGCACATTGAAAACTTCCATTCCTTGTTTCTTGACTGGTGTGGATGATGATGATGCCATTTTAAACTATAGTTTTCAAAAAATAAAATATTTTCTCAGTAAGGTACCTTTTTGTCAATAACCCTATAGATGAATTTTGCTGATGGCACGGTGAGAGAATTCAGAATTGCTTTGCTTAATCTGGTTGCTCAAACTCTAAATCACTCTCTGAAATCTTGAATAGCCTAGTAAAATGAAATTAATGGCAACTTTTCACTTTATAGAATCTGAAAAAATAGAATTAGGTCCTCATAAATGCTCCATACAGATTTAGGTAGATTACAGTTGTCTCAGTAAACTCACAAGCTCAGTCTATATAACCGTTGCGACACAGCTCAGTGTACATAGCATTTCAGCCATTGTAGGTGCTCAGCATGCATTGATAGCTTGGTCGTTGACACTAATGCTCAGCATCAAAAGTGAAATTTTCTAATTTGCTCACATATGTCCTAGTGCATCTTTATCTATGTTGATGTGGACTTTTTCTTGGTTCTATGTTAGGAACTGATGAAAGGTAAGGCTTTGTAAGACTCAGTTCTGAACATACCTTTCAAGCTTAATTAGAAGAAGTGTGATCACCTGATCCATTGGATTGGGTGATCATTGATGTGCTAGCTTTGCTTGAGTTTTCTTGTTCTTTCTTCCTCCATGTCTTTTCAATCTAACTCTTTAGTTTCTCATGAATACCTTCATTCTGATTTTCATTGCTCGGCATAGGTGATCTGCATTCTTTCTTTAAATGACTGACCTTGTTACATTTGTAACAAACCATGCTTCCATTCATCTAGCTTTTAGATTTTCCTCTAAAGTGAGTCTTCATGCAATTTTCTCTGATGTGTCCATACTTGCCACAATAATGGCAATTATACCAAGTGTTGTAATCCCAATTGTAATAGTTGTGCTTTGTGACTGGCTTTGTTTTCTCATTTGACGACCACCTTGGTCTTGATCTACATTCAAATGCTTTATGCCCATATTTTTGACAATTGAAACAACTTCCTTGAAACTTGGGTGAGGTGGATGATTTACTAGCTTTGAATCTACATTCATGTGCTTGATGTCCATGCTTCTTGCAGTTAAAACAATGTCCATTAAACTTAGGCTTGGAATCAGACTTACCATTTTTGCTTCTGCATATGTTGGTTGTATGTCTTGGTTTTCCATAGTGATGACATGTGGGTTTGGTGTTCTTTGGTTGAGCCATCTTCTATTCTCCATTCATTGATGATTCTCCTTCTTTAGTAGATGAATGTTCATTCAGTCCAAGTCCTAATCTATCACTGGATCTTCTAGGTGATCTTAACAACTCTTCAAAATATTTTGCAGCTTCATTGGGTTTGTTCATCCTTTCATTGATCTCTTTTTTAGTTCTTAGATCATGTTTCAACTAATCATTCTCATACCTTAGTTGATTGATTTCCATATCTTTTCTGCCCAATTCCTGATTAACCATTAGTAGCTGATTTACCATGTCTAGTTGATTATTAGTCAATCGTTACATGTCACTTGTTCTTTCATCTAGTTTAATTGCAATTTGTCTTTTGTCTTCCTCAACCATTGTCTTATCATCTTCAACTTTCTTTTTCTGTTCCACCAATTCAGAATGTTTGACAAATTGAATTTTTTGTTCTCTCCTTAGAGTTTTGATGTCATCATTTAGTATGGTATTTTTCTCCTATAGTTCCTTTATAGCTTTATCACTCTTGACAGAGTTACCATTGTCAAATAGTCTAGAGATGTCTTCCTCTTTGTACTGTGGCTCATTCTGTTGGATTGCAATCTCTCTTCTCTTCCTCAAAGATTTCTTCAATTCTCCTCTAGCTGCTTCCAGTTGCTACAATGCCAGCTGTACTTTAATCTTTTGATTCTTTATAATCTTCCCCAGTTTATAAGCTTCCATTTTAAGATCTTTTTCCTCAAGTGGTTAGACTTCCTTAAGAGAAACCTTGCTGCTCTGATACCAATTGTTGGAAATATAAATGGGAAAGTAATACTGAGAGGGGGGGTGAATCAGATATTACCTACTTTTATCCTTTGATCTGATAAAACATTTATGCATAACATAAATAAAACTTGATCATAGTAAGCAACAAAATATATAAAGCAACATGCTTGGAATTACTCATAACACCAAGATTTTGGTAACCCGGAAACCCTTGAAAGGTAAAACTGGGGTGGGGATGACACCCACAAATCTTCACTACTGCAGTAATAAGTTTTTCCTATTAAGGCTTACAAAATGTGATCAAATCATGATCTACCTTGTGAAAGGTCTACTTGGTTAAAAGAAAAAAGACTGTATAGTCTACCTTGTTAAAGGATTTATAAACTTATAATAAAGTAAGCACTCGGTAAAGAGATTTACAAAAGGTCTGCTAAGACTAATCGGTTAAGAGATTTACCCTAATACATTGGTCAAAATGTCTCAGTACCTAATCTTTCAGTTTGCACTAGTATGTAGATTATAGATCTCCTCTTTTCTTTATATTCTGATCTCTTCTATCTGATCTTTCTTGATTATGTCCTTTCACTACTTAGCTCGGTCACTGAACTCTATCTGAATACTTCGCTATTCTAAATATACTTCTCTGATCATTTTCTCATACTCATTCAATCTTATCTCTCTGATTCACACACTTATCTCTGATTCTATTACCACCTTAACTATAGAATTTTCTGATTAGCTCTAGGTTTTATGTAGCGATCAATGATAAAAATATGGATGCATAATTACCTCCATAATTACCTCAATAGACAAAATACAAAACATTATTATCACCAAAAATGGTTTACCTCGATCATTGTTCCATTCCAAACTTCTATGTCAATTTTGGCTAACTCGACAAAAGTTATTCCTGGCACTCGGCATAAACTATACTCGGCATCAATTGAGCTTCTCTGTCACTCAGTAACCACTAATATATGTAACTCAAAAATAACCGTACTCTCAGAATATTAGAAACATATAGTGTCCACGACTTTACTCGGCAATACTATTGCTCGGTAGGTATACAATACAAAACTCGGCCTTTACAAAATGACTCGGTCACAGTGATGACCGACCATCATTGCCTAGATGAATGACTAAGTGTGAAACACTAATGGTCAAAAAAAACTATAGGGATCTACACTTGTGTTATCACAATGTATGATAATAGTTTCTCCTTAATTCACACCAATGTCTTTGAACATTTTCTTCATCCAAATGACTTGAGTACTATTTATTGCTGCTACAACATACTCTAATTTTTTTGTTGACTATGATACACAATCATGCTTCTTTCTAAGCCAAGAGATAAACATCTTCCCAAGGAAAAAAAGGGTCCTCCACTAGTTCTTTTATTATCATCTACACATCCTACCAAATCTGCACTAGTGTAAATATTCAATTTGAAGTTATCTAATCTATCATACTGCAATCCTAGGTCAATTTTACCCTTGAGGTATTTGAATATCCTCTTAACTACTGCAAAATGTGTTTCCTTTGGATCTGCCTAGAATCTAGCAACAATTTGAACTGCATTAGCAATATTAGGCCTTGTATTTGTTAGATATTGAAGCCCTTCAATCATTGATATGTAATATGTCTAAGGTCGGTAAGTGCACAAAGATGGGGGACCAAAAAAGGGGTATAAGTTGCCACTTTTTTCTTGAAATCAGAAAACTCTAAACTTCAACAAGAAATTGAAGATAGTTAAACTCAAAATTTTAAGATGCGACAAAAACAAGAGTTGTAATACTTTGAATCTAGTTTTTAAACTACTAACTTATTTTGAAAATGGTGCAGATTAAGGCCCTCAAAAAGGGGGAGCACAAAAAGTGGTCCTATTTTTAGTCCAAAAACATAACATAGCATCTGGTGTGCTCCCCCTAAAATGTTAACTTTTTTTTTGAATTTTTTTAATCGCTCTAGTGAGAAGTTAGCTAACACCATGTAGTTTATCCCAGATTTTTTTGGTAATTTTTTGATGAACGTATAATTTTTGATGAATTTACGAAGTGCACACATCCTAAAAATATGAATTTTCTGTGTGCTCCCCCTAGAAATCATTTAGAACTAATCAAAAATTAAATTTTCTTTTTTTTAAAGTGTTAGAATGGAGTCTAGTTTCTAAAAATGTAACTTATTGTAAAATTTGATGAATGAGCCAAAATCTATGCCCAAAATACTGCATGTTGGTTTTTTACAAAAAATAGACATACACAAAAGAAATTCGAGTTGACAAACTTAACATAATCAGAATTTAAAATAAATTATATGCTTAGATAGCTAACAGAGAGATCTATAGTATCACATCATTTGATTTTAATGTTCTTGAGCCACGAGTAAATCTAACGAGGAGCACACAAAAAAAGATGTCATTTTTTTGTATGTCTAATAAAAACATGTCTCAGGCCTATTTCAATCGTCCAAGCCTCTAGGTTGGATCTCCAAGGCAAATCCAAGCCTTAGGATTGGTAAATTCAAATACTTTACAAAGCACCCATGCCCTAAAGAATGCATGCCCTATAGGGCGTGTGCCCTATGTAAAAAAATAGAGGGGGGGGGGTAATTTATACAAATATAACATTTAAGTATAAGTTTGATAATTTTAATTTCTTATACTTTAAGTTATATTTGTATAAATTATAAAATATAATGCTTTTAGGATGTTTGGGATAGGTTCCAGCTTCATAGGAGTTCACATGCAGATTCTAGATTTGAAAAATTTCAGACTTAGCCAAATTTCAGGATTCAGCAAGGCTTCAACAGGGTTACCTACCACAATCCATTATGGATATCTAAGGTCAAACTGAAGCTGGAAAAAGGATTCCCAAAGGGTTTCAACTCATTTTATCACAAATCACTTGGTTTTGACACCATCTCTATGACAGACTTAGCTTAGCTCTCTCTCTCTCTCTCTCTCACACACACACACACACACACACACACACACACACACTCACACACACACACACATTACCCTCTCTATCTTTCATTACCCTCTCTCTCTCTCTCACACACATCACCCTCTCTCTCCCCCTTATCCAATCTCTCTCTTTCATTACTCTCT